>CM037092.1:105599179-106199179 GCA_020916435.1 Oxytropis ochrocephala | reverse complement strand
CACATCGTATTTATTTAGATACGATTTCCTCCCATAAGCTTCAAAAATAGTAAGTCATATTTATCTTCATAAAACAGAAATTTGATTTTCCATAAAAGATCACATCGTATTTACCATATTCTGAGATAAATAGAAATTTTTTTAAAATTTATTTGGTTTTAAATCAATGAAATCGTATATAGGTAAATAAACGACTGAAAAAACATATAAATTGTATTTACCTATTACAAACATAAATCAGATTGGTTCAATTTTGTCAATGGTATGTCCGTCCAAAAATATAGAGTGGGGGTATATTGGTAAACAGTGGGGGTACAAAAAAAGCCAAAATATGAGGGGTACATATTGATAACTAAGAAAACAAATATAAATTGTATTTACCTATTACAAACATAAATCAGATTGGTTCAATTTTTGTTAGGGGTATGTCGGTCCAAAAATATAGAGTGGGGGTATATTGGTAAACAGTGAGGTACAAAAAGAGGGGTACATTTTGATAATAAAAAAAAAAAAGTGTTGGACAAAAAAAAATTGTCAGGGGTATGTCGGTCCAAAAATATAGAGTGGGGTACAAAATGAGGGGTAAATTTTGATAATAAAAAAAAAGTGTTGGACAAAAAAAAATTGTCAGGGATACAAAATGAGGGGTATATTGGTAAATGGTGTGACAATATTGGGGTTACTTAATTGTCTGTAATTTTTGTTTAAATTACAAACGCGCTTATTGGATTTTTTTTAAGAACATACATATGCCATACATGCACATACATGCACATGACAATTGTCACATACATGTATGTGAAATTTTTTTTCCCACCAAAATCACCAATAAAGGCGATTTTGGAATTATGGGCTTGGATTGTATGTATGTGATACTATTTTATATGTTGCTCAGAATCTATGTTTGTTTATACATAAATCTATAAAACCTTTTATAATATGCAGATTAGTTTTTTGAGTTAAAATTATGAAATAAAACTTAAAGGTTTAATTAGAGCATATATTCATTGAATTAAGAAAAGGTTATAGATTTGCTAAGTATAAAGTGAACCAAATGGGCTGAGTGGTCTGTTTTATTTGTTATTTTGTGTTTTATGAGCTAAAGCGTTAATACATTTTAAGATAATAATGTGGTTAACTATTTTAAAGTCTTCCTTATTCAATCATATTTTGTGTAAAATATTGAATAATGAGTGTAAAGCATAAAACTTCTAATTAAACATGAAGGCATATATGGTTTTAGGAGATAAACATATGACAAAATATATTGAGTATTAGTGAAGATGACTTAAATTCACAATGAGGAAGCTTACTTAATATCTCTAATTGATTACTATTTAATCAAAATTAGTCTAAATTGTTTAATATCTCTAACAAGACAATATGCAAATTGAACTCGATTTCAAACAACTTATAGACGCCCTTTACGAGTTCAATTTTCACTATATATATATATATATATATATATATATATATATATATATATATATATATATATATATATATATATATATATATATATATATATATGATAAAGGAGTACTCACCCATAAAATAGAGTATCAGAGCATACACAAGAATAAGATCAAACAAAACTACCTCTTAGAGATACAATCAATAGGATCAACTGTCCACTCATTAAACAAACAAGGTGGAGATTTACTTTAATTCCAAGTTGTATCCTGATACATTATTTGAATGAATTAATTTAAGTTGGTGTTTTGCCAAAAAATTCTGAATGAACAAAATCAAACCTTGAGTCGGTTAAGAAGTATTTTAGGATTCATTATTTTTCACGGATTTGGATTAGGTGCCTTTAGTTTTTTATTGCCTTTGGTGACTTTAGGATTTTTTTAGTGAGAGAAAAACGAGAGGGAAAAATGAGATAAGATAAGAGAGAAAATAATAGATGAAAGAGATAGATACTAGATAAGTAAGAGATGATGTTTTTACCGCCCTAAAGGAACGTAACTCAATTCATCCCCTTTATTAGGTATTGTAGATCAAACACTTTGCTCACTTACTAAAAGATTGAGCAATATAACATGAGGAGATTTTTGGATATTTGTTCCGTATTGAAAAACTTAAATAGTCTTAGGATATTGATGGGAAATTTTATTTGAAGAAATGAAACTCATAAAAGAGATTTTTACAGTTGATTCAAAATTCTTATGATATATTAAATTCTACTAGGACGATTACCCGTGCGATGCACAGGGAGGTGATTAATAGGCCTACAGATGTAGTTTCGAAAAAACATCAACATTTTATAAGGGGGGTATAAAAATACGCAACACATATATATAAGACGAAGAGGCAACAATAGCCCTTGGTGGGATGAGGCAACAATGTCGGTCCAAAAATATAGAGTGAGGGTATATTGGTAAACAGTGGGGTACAAAATGAGGGGTACATTTTGATAATAAAAAAAAGTTTTGGACAAAAAAAAATTTGTCAGGGGTATGTCGGTCCAAAAATATAGAGTGGAGGTATATTGGTAAATAGTGAGGTACAAAATGAGGGGTATATTGGTAAATGGTGGGGTACAAAATATAGAGTGGGGGGGTATGTCGGTCCAAAAATATAGAGTGAGAGTATATTGGTAAACAGTGGGGTACAAATGAGGGTATATTGGTAAATGGTGGGAATAAAATTTTCCAACCAAAAGTGGATAAAAAAAGTGTTGGACCAAAAAAATTTATCGAGGGTATGTCGGTCCAAAATATAGAGTGGGGGTATATTGGTAAACAATGAGGTACAAAATGAGGGTATATTGGTAAATGGTGGGGTACAAAATATAGAGTGGGGGTATGTCGGTCCAAAAATATAGAGTGAGTATATTGGTAAGAAAGTGAAAAGTACAAAATAAAGGGTACATTTTGATAATAATAAAAAAAGTGTTTGGAAAAAAAAAAAAAAAAATTGTCAGGTATGTCGATCAAAATATATAGTGGGAGTATATTTGTAAACAAGTGGGGTGCAAAATGAGGGGTATATTGGTAAATGGTGGGGCACAAAATATAGAGTGGGGGTATGTTGGTCCAAAAATATAGAGTGGGGGTATATTAGTAAACAGTAGAGTACAAAATGAGGGGTATATTGGTAAATGGTAGAAAAATATTTTTTCCACCAAAATCGGTATTAAAGGCGATTGTGCCTTAATAGATACCGATTTGAAGAATTAAAACACTTTTTTATAATATTAAATTCTTTAAAGACATTCAATTATTTTTTTAATAGATGTATGCCGTATAGAATAATACTAAATATTTATATTATTGTTTTCTAATATTAATATTCGTATATTATGGTATGGTCTACTTATTTTTTAAAAAGAAGAAAAATTAAGGTTTTGGTTTTACTTGGGTTTCAGACATGTTGGCCTCTAGTATTATCCAAGAAAGAGCTCTATTATTGGGCATGGAAGTCTACAAAATACAAATATTGAATGGAGAATTTCTCTTAAAATTGTCTTGTTCTAGTGCTGACCGTTGAAGAGGCTTGTGATTCATGCATGTGAATCTGTGTCAAATATGCCAAAATAGCAATTTGATGTCGATATGAATATGTACTTAAAATGGAAGCAAGACTGTTAGTTGTTATATATAGTGCAATATCAACCAACCAGTCCAAATGATTAAGAGTGGTTAATTACCTCACAATACCCCTTTATCTGGATTGAGAAAGAAAATTGATGAAAACCAGTACTTGTATTGTTGTATGTAAACATAATGAGAAAAGTGGAAAAAGAAAATTCATCTAACAAAAAACGATCTTACAATTATCGATAGAAGTGATCATGTATGGGAAGGTATTTCGGTTAGCGAGTTAAGTTAATGACACGTGATGAGTGCACCATATGAGTGCAAGAAGGAGGCCCCGAGTTCAAATCCGTATTAACAACTAACATTTCCTCCACCCCCACTAACAATTGCCTATCTAAAAAAAAAGAGAATAGAGAAAGGTAATAAACAAATATCATTGATACTTGATCAATTGAAGGTAGGTAATAACATACTTACTCTAAACTAACTACTAACAAACTATTAACAAATTTATCTCTAATATCCTCTACAAAGTTAGAATGTATATACATTTCTAGCTTGAAAAGTTACAAAAAGAGTATAAAAAGCCTAAAATATATTGTCTAAGAAGAATATGAATTGCAAAAAAATGCATCGGCTAAAAAGATTTTACTACCAAAATTTACATCGGCGAAAGAAATGTATCACCCACTTCTTTTTGGGTTTGGAAAAAGCGGTCTTCCCTAGTTAATTTTTGGCTAAATTACTGTTTTGGTACTTTATCTTTGGCCTCGATTTCATTTTGGTCCTTTATCTTTTTTTTTTCTCGTTTTGGTCCTTTATGTTTTGATTTTGTGTCAATTTGGTCCTTTTTGTAGTTTTTTGTCTATGATGATTTAACGGACGCCACGCTGCGAAGCTTAATGGCGACGTGGCGTCTCAAATTCATTAAATGACGCGGTACGATTAATTGACTTGGCAATACACATCACCATTTCCTTTTTTAAAATTAAAACAAACAAAAACTTAAATAAATAAACAAATAAATGATTAAATGAAAAACACAAAATCAAAATGAAGCTAAATGAAGAAAATCAAAGCTGGAAAACAAAATTAAAAGAAGAACAAGAAGAACATTGACAAACTGGAAAACAAAATTAAAAGAAGAAGTAGAAGAACATTTTTCAAATCACGAAAAATCGAATCAACGAAAATCGTTTCTAAAAATTGAATCAACGAAAATCGTTTCTAAATCTACTAAAATCGAATCTAGAAATGCATTTTTCAAATCAAAAATCGAATCGAATCGCAAAAATCGAATCTGAATCTGAAAAATCGATTTCGTTGATGATGTTTATGAATTGCAAAAATCCCCAATCTCGTTGCTGAATTGAAAAATCGAATCTGAACTGCAAAAATCGAATCTGAATCTGAAGTTGAACATTCGTTCTGAAAAATCGATTTTGTTGATTTCGTTGGAAGTTGATTCTTCGTCTTCTTGTCCTTGCTGAGCTTGTTGATGCATGGTTATGGAAGCAGATATGTAATATATATTGTTTTTTGGCTTAACATACCAACAACAACGTGTGTCTCAGTGGTAAATGAGAGTGTTTTCAATGTATAGGTCACGAGTTTGACAAAATTTCTATTAATTTTAGTAACACACTACCCTCCATTATGCAATGTCAGTGCGCCACGTGGCAACCATCCATTGGTTGCTGACGTGGCATGCCAGTGCCACGTGGAAGTGGTGACATGAGATGACACGTCACTTCCGTTTGCCACATAACCTTTTTTTAACAGAGGGACCAAAATGACACAAAAATTGAAGATGAATGACCAAAACGAAAAAAAAAAAGATAAAGGACCAAAATGAAATCAATGCCAAAGATAAAGGACCAAAACAGTAATTTAGCCTTAATTTTTCTATATTTATTTTGAAATCGATGGAGCCGATTGGAGATTTTTTGCTGTCGAAATTTACATCGGTGAAAGAAATATATCACCTATTTTTATGGGTGTGAAGAAAGCGGAGTAAAATCTATAAAATATAATGTTTCTCAAAGTCATTTTTCTGATGTGTCACTCAAAGAGACCATCCACATAAGAATCATTAAATACAGTTGACATAGAATATAGTATTATTACAAAGTGGATGATGACATGGCATAAGTTATGGAGTAATCACATAATTAATATAATAACATAAAAGACAGTAAATAATTATATATTTAAATAGGTATTCAATTACTAATAAATTGCAATAATGACTTTCACAAAAAATGCATTAATGGAAAATAAAATAAATGTAAAATATATGTAAGTATATGTTTATCATTCACAAATGGAATAATTTTGTAGAAAGAATATTCAAATGGTTTTCTCAATCACCTATCTATTCTATTATTATCTACTAATAAAATGTTTGTGTCTATTCCTCAAAGCTTAATTTCCGATGTGTCGACAAGAGCATTTCAATGGGACGAATTGAGTGCAAATCCATTGTGGCTCTCTAACAACATTAATATTGTTGAACCAACTCATCAATAAATAACCACATCAAGACAACTAATTATTACGTTCAAAAAACTAAAATTTGGTTTGTAGACAAATTATTACAAATTTCATTAAACAAAGTTGCAAATTTTTTATGCCATTGAATATTCCGTTTTTATACCTCGCACAATTTACATTTTATGTCAAAACAAACACCTAAAAATAATGAAACCAACAACAAACGTAGCCAAAAACACACCACCCTCAAAGAAAAAGGGAACACTTCTAGAAAGAATAAAGTCATCGAAATCCATACCAAAGCTCGTGCTCAACCCATACGCCTGATGGTTTAGGAATACTGGTCAAATGAATTGCTCAGTAAATTTAAAATCAATTTCAAATCATTAAATATGTGAGATCAATTTTTTTTAATCCTTCTTTAATTTAAAAAATACCTAGATAGAGTTTACTTTAAGGACAATTTCGTTAAAATGCTTGGAGTTTATAACTAATAGTAATGCTTAAAGAAATATGTGCCTAAAAATGGAGTATAAGAAATGACACTGGTTGTTGTGTAATTCAAAAGATCATGTATTGTGTGTTGTATTTTAGTAGTTAATTCTTACGGATACATTGCCACACTGCCCTGGTCTTAGTAATCATAAAAATCCAATTCTTTGATCATTCAGTTCCATGTTGTCAACATAGGTGTATGGTGTATAAACAAAGGGTAGGAGATACATATATGGTTGTCTTAATTATTAACATCTTTCTTTTAGGTGTTGTTTGGTTAAAGGGTAAAAGAAGAAAAATAGGGGAGATACTTTAAGTTTTTTTTTGTCTTAACCAAAAGACTTTTAATTTATTTATTTGTAACAAGTCGATACTTTAAGTTTTTTTTTGGTAACAAATAGATCATTTTAGTGATTACTATAGCTTATATATTTTGATCGCAACTTTATATATTGTGATTACTTTAACTTATGTATTTTGATGCAACCAAACATATTTTAGTGTATTTTAATGTAATGACATTTATTTAGGTGGTCACTGATAGCTGGAAGGTTGCCAGGAAGAACAGATAACGAGGTAAAGAACTATTGGAATTCACACATTTGCAGAAAGCTAATAAAGATGGGAATTGATCCAAATAACCATAAGCTACACCAAACTTTTCCTCTTCCTGCGGGTGCATCATCCTCTGAGTCCATGAACAAATTAGAGCATAAACTCCCTAGTGTGACGCGGCTGCCACGTGTATTTCATTCACAAAGAATATTGAAGAGACACCAATGATTTCTTCATCACCTAATTTGAATCTTGACTTAAGCATTGCTTTAATTACCTTCACCTGTAATATTGGAAGACAAACAGAAACTACATTCTGAGTCTGCCAAGAAATGGGAGATGGGTATTGATCTTAATTGTTAATATACATTTCTTTGTGATGATGAAATTATGTATAATAACTTACTAAGCCAAGTAAGCAATTTCAAGGGATTAATTGGCTGTAGAACAAATGTTAATACTGTTTTAATCAACTTGTAATCAAATTTGAGGCATGCAGCACTGGGGAGATCTTTTTTTTTTTTTTTTTTTGAGTTTTACTGGGGAGATCTTTCCCCAAAAGATATTTATGAAAGATACATGTGTCATTTTTTTTTTCTAAGTATATGTGTCATTAATTTTAAGTGAGGCCTAGATTGCCTTTGAAAAAATGTGGATAATTTACCCATTTCACTTGTACAGTATTTTTAAAATTTGACACATACATCAAACTAATGAAAAACCCTAACTCTTAAATATTCCGAAAATACTCTCCATGAAAAACCCTCCTAACACTGTATTTTAATCGGCTGAGAGCATCATCGATTGTCATCCGACCGGTTCGGAGGTGTGAGGACCGAACCCCACAAAATCCCATGAACGAAGAAATCAATAACAGGAAGAAGATTATGGTGTTTGTGTTGCACCATGAAAATATGTAATAACATATATCAGGAATTGGTCTAACTGTAACCTTCTAAGGAGATTTCATACATGATTTTTTTTGATTGAAATTTCATACATGATTGTAATGAAGGAAGAGAATAGATGCTATTATTCTCGTGATATGAACAAAAGGAAGAAGTATTATTTGACACATTTATGTTGTTGAGGTTAAAGAGATGTAAAAATTCAGGCGAACCACACTTATGAATAAACAGTATTCAAAAATAGGTTAGTAGCCCATTGCATCTCGAACCTAATAAAAATATTTTTAGTAGGGTGTTTATGAACCAGTTCGGTTGACCGTGCTCCGAACCATCAAATCTCCAAAAATAAATTAAAAACACACATTTCATTAAGGGTATTTGTGTATTTTCACGCTGCAGAAAAGGGGTGTCCAGGTGAAGAAATTTGGAAGTTGGAAGAAGTATGGACCTTTCTTATTTCATTTGTTTGGGCCTAATGAGCCTGAAGTCGGTCCAAATCAGATTTCGAGTGAGCACTCCTTAAGGTTGTAATTAATTAATTAATTAATTAATTCGACCAAACATAAATAGATTAATTAATTAACTAGTCTTTGCAATTTCTAATCAGATTCCGGCAAATCCTATTTTAAGAAGTACCCGTAGTTGGAGGAAGGAGGAAGGAGGAATCTATTTCTCTGTAAGTTTATTTAAATAAATAAGAGATTGTTAAGAGTTTTATTTTATGTGATGCCTAAAAGTTGACTCAAATTGGATCTAGAATGTGTTTTCATTTTTTAGAGAGCAGATAATTCTTTTTTCTGTAAAATACTCTTTTTGACATCTAATCATAAAATAACACAAAATATTTAACCTCTTCGTGTTTATTTAGTTTTAGACGATGTTGAAATAGTAAAAATTTAAATAAAAAAAACAAAATTAGTAGTAATTACTCTCTCTATATATCTTCTTATTTTACATTTAAAGAAATAATTGCAACCTCTCTTTTTATGGGCCGGACAAAAGATGTTTTTTTTTATGAAGGACAAAAGATGTTTTTATTAAGTATATGTAAGTAAATTATTTTTATATTATGGGGGCAATTACACCCCCCCTCCATACATGGATCTGCCAGTGCTAATGACCCGATGAGTCTCGACTAAACTCTGATATTATCTTAGAAATCAAATGCAACAAGAAATAGATTGATTAAATTAATTTCAAGAAGAAAAAGAACTCAACTCTTTGAGTTTCATATTGTTAAAAGATGTAGAAATGTGATAGAAGTACTCGTAGTTAGAGAGAACTTATTACATCAACAACAAACCAACCAGTTAACTAATAGTAAAATAATGCCCCTAAAGTTTTTGGAGGAGCTATCGTCGTGGTGTGTTCAGGTTCTGTTTTTATCCCCTTATCTTCTTGTGTTTTGGGAGTAATGGTGTCTTATTTTGTGGTTCTATTAGCTTAGTGTGTTTTGATACTCTTTTATCTTCGATAGTTTGTTCAAGGTGTTTTGGTTCAAGTATATTGGTTGATCTGTTGTCCCAATGCAACCTCTATTCTGGGGTTTGGTTGGGTTTTTTTCGGGCACAAGTAAGGAGTTGAAGGATTTTAGGTGTTTGTTCTGAGTGCTTCCACCTCACTTGATTTCGCTATTATTTCTTCCTTTGCTTTTATGGTGTGGCCCTCTCTTGTGCCAGATGTGTTAAGGTGTTTTGGTAGTTTTGGTGTCGTGAGTGGAGCTTTCTCAAGAGGTGTTAAGCAACATTTGAGGCAAAGGAGTGGCATCAGCGGTACCCGGGGGAGGTGTTTTGCTGCTTATTGAGTTGTATCTGATTCGGCTTATGGGAAGTTCTTTGGCGTATCGTGTGTTACTCGTGCAGTTGAGCACGGGATTTGGGGCCCTCTTGTGTTTGTAATTGGTTACCGTTGTTGGAGTGGTTTTCTTTAGGTGTCCTTTGTAACCATACTGGTGCTAGCTTTGATGTTTTGTTTTTCTTTGGGGTCATCTTGGCGAAACTCTAGGGATAACTATGTGTCTTGCTAGAGGTATTTTTTTTAATCTTTTTTGGGTGTTTTCGTCGTTTAGATTATGTTGATATATTTTGGCTTCGGCCTTTGGGTGTCACTTGTTTGTTTGGTGTACCTTGGCCTTGAGCATCTCTTCCTAGCCTTGCGTATTGCTTGTGTTAGATTATATTAATAATATCTTAAAATTATCAAAAAAATAAAATAAATAGTAGTACTCTTAATCCCTCTTTATAATAAGCATATCTACTTTATAAGCCATTTTTGGTGGGAAAAATTCTTGATGGCATAGTTGTAAATAATGCAAACTTTATGTCCACTATTAATCTAGCAAAAATTAAGGCCCCACATATTGTTTTTTTTTGTCCAACACACTTTTTTTATTATTATCAAAATGTACCCCTCATTGTTAAACACATATTATTTTGGGTTTTTTTGTACCCCACTGTTTACCAATATAACACCACTCTATATTTTTAGACCGACATACCCCTGACAAAAATTGAACCAATCTGATTTATGTTTGTAATAGGTAAATACAATTTATATTTTTTTCAGGTCGTATTTACCTATATACGATTTCACTGACGAAAACCAAATAAATTAAAAAAAAAAATCCTATTTATCTCAGAATATGGTAAATATGATGCGATTTTTTAAGGAAAATCGAATTTATGTTTTATGAAGGTAAATATGACTTACTATTTTTGAAGCTTCTGAGAGGAAATCGTATCTAGATAAGTCTTAGAATGTGGTTTGGGGCCTAACTCAATCCCAAAAAAGGGCTTGTAAGGGTGAGGATGTCTCTCACTTATAAACTCTTTTCGAGGTCATATCACATCCGATGTGGGACTCTTAACACACCCCTCACGCCCGGGGGATGGACAAGCTGGAGATATCCAATGCGGGACTCTTAACACACCCCTCACGCCCATGATCGACAATTGGAGCGTGACCGAGTGGCTTCGATAGCGGCGCGCCCAACGAATCTTGGATTGGCTCTGATACCATCTTAAAATGTGGTTTGAGCCTAACTCAAATCCCACTAAACCGACTTGTAAGCTGAGAGATGTCTCCTACTTATAAACTCTTTTTTAGGCCATATCACATCCGAGGTGGGAATCTTGGAATAATTTATACGACACGATCACATGGCTCAAATGCCTAATCACACATGTACAGTACTATCACATTGTTTCAGCTTCAGCAAATGCTAGAGAACAACTTACTTTTTTTTGGGTCAAGTGAATTGGAGTTGATTGAATTAACCCCACGATATTAAGAATCTCACGCTTCATCATTTTTATTCCCCCCTAAACCCTGGAAGGTAAATACGATGAGTTTTAAAATATTTCTGGTCAAATCATATGTAAGTGAGAAATGCTCAATATTCTGTAACTTTGTAATTTTTTAGGGGTATTTTAGTCTTTTCACCGTATGCGTGGGGGGGGGGGTATGGATTCAAATGGTGGGGCACCAAAAAAATCCTTTATTTTTACGAGAATGGTTGAGCCCATATAACATAACCGTTGATTAGTTAATATCTATAAGAAAATTTCATAACCGGTCAGGCTCGTGCAGAGCACGGGTGTGTGTCCTAGTTAACTTAATAGCACAAACTCGGCTAAGCTAATCATTGATCTGAGTCTGATTTATATCATGATAATGACAAAGACTGATGATACTAAGGAATTCTTTAGTAACAATTACTAAATTTTTCGATAAACATTATATAACTATCCAATGGTTAGTACATACTAACCACAATTTAGTGTTTATGTGGTGAGTAACCACAATTTAGTGTTTGTGTGGTTAGTATATACTAACTACAATTTAGTGTTTGTGTGGTTACCGAATTTTTTCATTTCATTGATGAAAAAATGACTATTATACTCATTTAGTAATAATTAGTGAGGAATTTCTTACTTACGCTAAGTCATACTCCATGATAATGCTTCCTATCCTTTTCTAGTCACACAAAACAAATCAAAGTGCTACCACAATACCTTAATTTGATTGGGTTTTTCTTTTGACTATCTCCTTTCTCCTTTTTGTACTTCTTTACTGAGATATATTAGAAAGTTAGTTTACAAGTTAGTTAAATTAGTTTTCAATTGTAACTACTTTTCTTAGTTAGTTAGTTGGATTTTTGTATTTACTTTCACTAGAAGGTGCACTATATATAGTGATCACCTCTTCATAGTGTACTAAGTTTTTACTTCACCATTCATTTGAATAAAATCTATATTCAATTCATAGATAGAGTTTAACTCTCAATATGGTATCAGGAGCGATTATGTAGCTTCCGCGTTCATCTCTCATCGGTGATTCCTCCATTGTCTTCTCGCAAATTTCTTCTTTTGCTTTGTGATTCATGAACAATAGTGTTCACCATGGTATCAAAAGAAAATTAAATTTCTTGATTTTTTCTTCCATATGTTCTTTGAGATTCTCCACGTTCATCATTCTTCCTTTGTTCTTTGACCTGCTTCGTTGTTGTTCAACTCATCTCTGCCATGGCAAATCCTCCACAGAACCATGATGACACACTATATACCTTCATCCTTCGGATAATTTCGCTCTTGTGGTATCTCAACATCTCCCTAAGGACAAATTCTGTCACTTCTTGCGTGTATTCAAGAAGTTCTTTGAAGCTACTTCCTCGATTATCCCTCGAGCCCGCTTCATCATCTTTACTGTGCTTGTCTCTTGTTTCTTCGCGGTCCAACTGTGTAGCCTTGGAAGAACTAATGAAACAACATTTTTTCCTCGAAAGAAGCGATGTTTCGCTTTCTTTATCCCTTCTTGCGTGTGTTCAAGAAGTTCATTGAAGTTTATTCGCCGATTATCCCTCGAGTCAGCTTCATCATCATTGATGTGTTTCTGTCTCTTGTTTCTTCCTAGTCAAGCTGTGTAGCTATGGAAGAGCGAATGAACCAGCAAATGAAATCTTTTTCAACTCATATATCTAACAATCCAATTTTTTGCCAGAACTATTGTTCGTTTTTGCAAATTAAAAATCCGTTCAACATTTGGTTGTGTTTTTTCCATCATCGGCGCCACCATGGGAATGGTCTTTCAGATATGTTTGGTACATTTTAGGATTTGCTCCTACTATTCTTAGCCTTTCTCCTTTCCATAGAATTCAAGGTTTGCTATGTTTGATAAGGAATTCACCGTTTGGTTGTATTTCATCTTGTTTTCTTGTTAGATTCTTGGATTGATTTCTTGGATCCACATTTTTGTATGGGGTTTTTTGAAGACTGCTCAATGTTCTTTTGTCGGCATGTGGTTTCTTGTAAGTTTTCAATTGCCATCAACATAGTAGCACTGATGTTTGGCCTTGTAGAATGAGATTTTAATTTCCTATGTTTCCTAAAGTGTCTACAATGGTTGCTGAATGGACTTCATATTCATGTGACCTGTGTATTTGAATTTTTGGTTGGCTGATAGTGCAAGATGCATGAAAGCTTTATTTTAGCATCTCATCTCCAAGTTGGAAGATCTTGACATCTCTCTTCCAACTTGAGGGGGAGTATTAGAAAGTTAGTTTACAAGTTAGTTAAATTAGTTTTCAATTGTAACTACTTTTCTTAGTTAGTTAGTTGGATTTTTGTATTTACTTTCACTAGAAGGTGCACTATATATAGTGATCACCTCTTCATATTGTACTAAGTTTTTACTTCACCATTCATTTGAATAAAATTTACATTCAATTCATAGATAGAGTTTAACTCTCAATAAGATATGGAGCGAGCCACTCGATATCAAAATATGTCTGCGAAAAAAGTTTAAAAAATAAAAAAATAAATGGGAGTGTCAAAATAATTAGCCTACACAAATTTACTAAGCCATAAATGTATTCTGAAAACTTATTTCTTGGACCTAATTGCTAATTAGTCGTTGATGGTGGGAGAAGACGTTCTAGTAAGTTCCGACTTCTTGATAAGTTGGATTAGTTGAGATAGATTCAATTGGTAGAGGGAAAAAAATTAAATACTTATGATTTGGATCAGACCACCACAACTTTTGAATTCTGTTATTAATGTTAACACATTCAAACTTCTGACCAATTCTGTTCATTTGATTGGAAAAAAATATGCTCACTTATGATTTGGATCAGCACGCTTAAAGGAACGTTGTTTTGAATAATTGAAGTATTCTTTGATTTGTGTCAATATTGACACAAGTTATTAATGTTAACACATTCAAACTTCTGACCAATCAAATCAACTACCTTTATGGGAGGCCATTAGATTGGACACGCATTAATTTGTTGCCCAACTTAACTTGATCATTATCGAAAAATAACATTAGATTCATGAATGTTTTAAAAGCTTTTTTTTTCCCACAGAAAAAGAACAATAATATAAAAAAGTAGTAACCCCTTATTTTAGAGCTATTGTCTTCTTGAACCCAGTACAAGCAAAACATGATTTACTACTAAGTCATCTCCGGGAACACATACCTTTTTGGAAGGAAAGCAGCCTCCCCAAAATATGGACCAAGAAGTAGGGGCGATAAAACAAGCCAACTCACCCCTTTTGACCCATGAAAATGAAGACGGACGGGTTGACCCTACGTTAGGATGATGGGTTTAACCTGCTAAATTTATATGGAAAATGCTGGTTCTAGCGATAAAGTTTTCACGAATATCACTGCGAAGCCCCCTTGATTGGTGTGTCAACCACTAATTTGACTCAACAACTCATCATTTTATGCATTTACAGTAAATGATGGTGTCATTGTCTTTCAAATATTAAACACGCCAACTTCGTAAAAATCCACGAACAAACTTCTCGCGGTGTATAGCATCGCTGAATTTATTTATTTTGAAATAGCCCAACATAAATTGGTAATTTTGATCATAAGCGAATAAAATGTATCCTTAACTAAAAAATCCAGCTACTTCAATTTGATAAATACCATTAGTGTATAATATAGAGACATTCATGTCAATTCCACAAGGAGTCTCATTTGCCACCTGTTGTCGTCAGACTCTTAAGTCCCTACCGTGTGGGATCAGTAGAAAGGTTTGGACAAGTCTTTGATTCCTATGTTCTTCAAGTGATTGCGCTGAGGAGGGAACTCTGCTCCTCGGCTGTGGGTATCCTGACTCCTCTAGAAAGAGTCAGGTTGGGTGGATGGGATGCGAGAGTTGGATTATTCTACTGGCCAAATGCATTAAAATAAAGAAAAGTAAAAGTGCGGTAAAGAAGATAAAAATTTGAAATAAATTTGGGTTGTATTGATGTTTTGTCTTTTTACAATTGTTTCTACCTATATATATATATATATATATATATATATATATATATATATATATATATATATATATATAGGCTCTCGTCTACCACTCTCCTAGTCAACATTTGCCCACCGTTGGATCTACTAAAGATCAACGCCTATCATTGCTTCCGAGCCCTAAAGAAGCAGAGTCATTACCCACGATCTCCACTAGCACGGTTAGTGGGGTGTAACTCCTTCGTGCCACTCTCTAAGGCTTCGCTCCTTCGCTTGATCTTCAGTTAATCTCACGTGCACTCTTTGTGCCTCCCTCGTGTCTTTCAAGCAAATTTGCCTTACCTCGGCCACTTGCTCCCTAGGTTGCCTCTTGCCCCTCGGGCACCCTAGCTAGCCAACGTGCCCGAGGCACTCTATAAGCTGAGGATTGACTCTCCCTCGGCCTTACTCGTTGCTCCTCGGGCTCATCCTCTCATCGGGGTGTTTTATCTTGTAGCCTGCCTCGATGACCCCTTTTGAGTTCAATTTGTTGGCAATTATCTCCTATGATTTTGTCTAGTGATTTGCCTCTGCACCCTAGTTTTCCTCTTCTTTTCCCTCGGCCCCTCGGCCCACGACCTAATTATTTTGGGGTGTTAATTAACACCACCTAAGCATTTGAAATAAGAAAGAGAGTTTGGATTTTACAAAATTTATAGATCAAAAGTCAAAAGAAAAAAGTGGTACCTTAGTCAGGATAAAAAATTTGAAGTGTTTTCAAAATAATTTGAAATATACTTATACAGAAAGTAAGTTAGTATATATCAATATTAATAATATTTCTTAATTCTTTAGAAAAAAACTAAAAACATTGATGAACCCGAATTGGGAAAGTCAAAATTGGACAGAATATCTGACGCGAGGTGTGAGCATGGATATCCTTTGTTTAATAATGAGTGGAAAATGAGTAGAAAAACACTTTGAACGCCGTTTAACGTGGTTTAAGGCCTAATTCAATTATACAAAATCGGCTTTTAAGGTGAGGGATGCCACCCACTTATAAACTCTTTTTCAGGCCATATCACATCCAATGTGGGACTCTTAACACACCCCCTCACGTCCAGGGTGGTCCGATAGCGGGTGGCCCAACAGATCTTGAATTGGCTTTGATACCATCTTAAAATGTGGTTTAAGCCTGACTCAACCTCACAAAACCGGCTTGTAAGGTGAGGGATGCCACTCACTTATAAACTCTTTTTCAGGTCATATCCCATCCGATGTGGGACTCTTAACACACCCCCCTCACGCTCAAGACTGAACAACTGGAGCATGACCCGAGTGGCCAGATAGCGGGTGGCCCAACGAATCTTGGGTTGACTCTGATACCATCTTAGAATGTGGTTTAAAGCCTAACTCAACCTCACAAAACCGACTTTTAAGGTGAGAGATGTCACTGGTATTAGAGTCAACCGACTTTTAATTAATTCTACTTTTCAAAGTAAAACTAACACTGCATGGGCACTCTAGAAAGATATTAGCATAATACTAACTAGGACGATTACCAGTGCGACACGGAGAAGTGATTAACAGACCTACAGATGTAGTTTCGAAAAAACATCAAAATTTTATAAGGGGGGTATAAAAATACGCAAACCATATATATAAGACGAAGAGGCAACAATAGCCTTTGGTGGGATGAGGCAACAATGTCGGTCCAAAAATATAGAGTGAGGTATACTGGTAAACAGCGGGGTACAAAATGAGGGGTACATTTTGATAATAAAAAAAGTGTTGGACAAAAAAAAATTATCGTGGTATGTCGGTCCAAAAATATCTGATGGGGGTATATTGGTAAACAAATGAGGTACAAAATGAGGGGTATATTGGTAAATGGTGGGGTACAAAATATAGAGTGGGGTATGTCGGTCCAAAAATATAGAGTGGGGGTATATTGGTAAATGAGTGGAGTACAAATGAGGGTATATTGGTAAATGGTGGGAATAAAATTTTCCCACCAAAAGTTGATAAAAAAAGTGTTGGGACAAAAAAAAATTTATCGTGTATGTTACATTCAAAAATATAGAGTGAGGGTATATGGGAGTGGGGTACAAAATGAGGGTATATTGGTAAATGGTGGGAATAAAATTTTCCCACCAAAAGTGAATAAAAAAAGAGTGTTGGACAAATAAAAATTTATGTGAGGTATGTCGGTCCTAAAATATAGAGTGGGGGTATATTGGTAAAATGATGAGTACAAAATGAGGGTATATTGATAAATGGTGGGGTACAAAATATAGAGTGGGGTATGTCGGTCCAAAAATATAAAGTGGGGGTATATTGGTAAAGCAGTGGGAGTACAAAATGAGGGGTATATTGGTAAATGGTTCCCACCAAAAGTGGATAAAAAAATAGTGTTGGACAAATAAAAATTTGTCAGAGTATGTCGATCCAAAAATATAGAGGGGTATATTTAAAATGATGAGAGTGTACAAAATGAGGGTATATTGGTAAATGGTGGGGTACAAAATATAGAGTGGGGTATGTCATCCAAAAATATAAAGTGGGGGTATATTGGTAAACAATGGGGTACAAAATGAGGGTATATTGGTAAATGGTTCCCACCAAAAGTGGATAAAAAAAAGAGTGTTGGACAAATAAAAAATTTGTCTGGAGTATGTCGGTCCAAAAATATAGAGTGGGGGTATATTGGTAAACAGTAAGGTACAAAATGAGGGGTATATTAGTAAATGGTGGGGTAAAAAATATTGAGTGGGAGTATGTCAGTCCAAAAATATAAAGTGGGGGTATATTGGTAAACAGTGAGATATAAAATGAGGGGTATATTGATAAATGGTGGGAATAAAATTTTCATGATGCATGCACATACTTATGGCAATCTACATACAACATGTTTAATGCATCCATTAAAAAAATTTCCCCTCAAAACTCTCTCATAAAGGCGATCTTGCAATTATAGGGCTGGATAGTATTTTCTGTGGAACACAAATTCTAAAGTCAAAAAGGTAAAAACTTAGGTGCAGTTTCTTGTATGTGATTTTCCTCTCCAATTTCAACGAATGCATTAACTAACTATCTACTAGTAATAGTAAAGTTACGATTATAGTTGAAATTCAGTTTTGATCTACCTACTTTTTAAAGAATAATAAATAAATTGAATCATTCACGGTTGTCTTATATGATTACAAACATTGAATAAAACATTGAATAAAACATCCAAGTTCTTTGAAATGATTTATCCATTGTCTTCATCTCTTTGTGACAAACGCATCATATTATTGGACAAGTGGGCAAAACCACATTATAGTTATTATTATTAATTTGAAAAGAATATAAAGCTATCCCACTTCTTTTTCTTCTTTTCAAATTGGAGAGGAGTACAATAAAGATAGATTAAGACTGAACGTACGTCGGCCTGAACTGCCGCACAACTCTTTCCTATAACCCAAACAATAATGATGATATTTAGATAAAAAATTTCGGATAAATATAGACAAAAATCAATTACAATATCAATTAATTAAATTTTTTATGTTATTAATCAAGTAACTAATTAACCAAATTTTTAGTTAATGACTTAAAAAACTCTGAAAAGACGAGTTGGTTAATAGCATAAAAAATTTAGTTAATTAGTATTGTAAATTAATTTTTGACTATATTTCTCTGAAATATTTTCTCCATATAACATTACTCTAACCCTAATAACCAAAGTAGCGTTCATATGCTTCTAATGAAGCTTTCCCACTACTTACTATTTACCACATATTATCACTGTTCTTGATGGGGTTCCAAACTCCAATGGCCATGACAAGCTCCAAATTCAAAATCACCACACTTGTTCCGGATTTTAAGCGATTATAGTTTGGCTTTTTTTTACACCCCCCTCATTATCACTTCCACCCCCATAAATACCATTTCGGACAAAAATACCCTCAGTAATAGTGAAAATTTCGGAATTACCTTAGAGAAGAGGTAAATCCGGTAGGGGGTTTGTGGTTTTCCGAAATTACCAAAAAAAAAATGTGAACCGGAATTACTTCATTTTTTGGTAATTCCGGAAAATCACAAACCCCCTACCGGATTTACGTGATTTTTACGGTATTTGCGGGAAAAAATAAAATTAATTAAGAACAAATTAAAATTAATTAAAGACGCGTTTTTGATGAGGAAACAAAATAATACATGAATAGGACTCCGCAATTAGCTAAAATTAGAGAAGAGGTAAATCCGGTAGGGAGTTTGTGGTTTTCCGGAATTACCAAAAACAAAATGTGAACCGGAATTACCTCATTTTTTGGTAATTCCGGAAAATCACAAACCCCCTACCGGATTTACGTGGTTTTTACAGTATTTGCGGGAAATAAATAAAATTAATTAAAAACAAATTAAAATTAATTAAAGACGCGTTTTTGATGAGGAAACAAAATAATACATGAATAGGACTCCGCATGTGAAATATGTCAAAATGGTCCATCATTACTCGAACGTCATCGTTCTTCTTCACATCCATGGTGGACCACTGAACACGATTATTATCGCTCATAGTGGGGTAACGATAAATGATTCGGGTGACTTCTTGCTCGTCACCCTCCAGCTGCACCTTCGTTGTTATTTTTTCTTTCAGAGCTTCAAAGGTGATGTCGTCGTTAAGCCTGCATAAAATAGGGTTTGGACTCTCGAAATGGACACCATTTTCTCTGTTTGTGATTGTGCCCTGATTGACGTATTGTTATTTAAATCGTAAATCGTTCGTATCTTATTTTAAAAATAAAACGCGTGTAAATCTTAATTTAATATACAAACTTTTTAAAAAAAATTAAAAATTTCGGAATTACCTCTAAAAAAGGTAAATCCGATTCAAAAAATGGGGTATTTCGGATTTACAATTTTTTTAAAAAAAAAACAGGGGTATTTTTGGGTTTAATGGGATTATGGGGTGTAGGAGAGAAGGAGGTGGGTGCAAAAAAAAAAGCCTTATAGTGTATAAAATAATAAACGGATGATCCTCTTACAAAAAAAAATTATTAATGTATGTTGTAAATATATACTGTAGTACTAAAGTAAACGTGAGTTAAATGACTTTTCTTTGCATTATACTAAAAAAGCTTATTATTTTTTGTTAAATAGATAGTTTGTCAGTATATTTATTGAGATTTCGTTATTGTGACTTTGTTATTGGTCTAAAATCTAAGTAGTACAGTTAATTTTTTTAAGAGCTTATAAAATTTAAGTTGAAAAAAATTAACTTTAAAAATCTTCACCTCTTTTTTTTTTGGTCAATTCACCTCAAAATTTGGGGGTTTTGTTTTTCCAACTCCCTCTCCTACTCTTTTACACTCCTTAACAAATTTTATTCCAAAAAAAAACTTGCGTGAAACGCTGTGAGGACGTGTTTAATGACTGTTCGAACGACCTTGTTCGAACAGGTTTGCATGACCTCATGCGAACAGGTGAAAACGCCCAAAAGGGTGGGAAGTCAAAATTTAACACACTCGAATGATGTCGTTATAACAAGTTCATGCGACCAGGTTCGCATGACCTCATACGAACAGGTGAAAAACGCCCAAGAGTGTGTGAAGTCAAAATTTAACACACTCGAACGATGTCATTCGAACCTGTTCGAAGGCCCGTGTTCAAACACGTGAAAATTCTTAAAAAAAGACGTTTTGGCTGGTCTTTTGGTCATTTCACATCCTTATGTAGTGTGTTTTGAGTAGGAGGGAACGTGAGAAAAACAACACCCAAATTTGGCTTTAGGTCACATACGAGTCTCCTGACCAATAACGGCCCACACCTTTCTTTAAATTAAAAAAAAAACTGACCAAGTTGTGTGAAAAAATTTACTAGAGTCAAATCACCAATAATTTACTGGGTGTTATTTTTCGTACCCCTCATTCCCTACCACACCCCCATTTTTCCATAAATGCCAATAATACCCTGTGTTTTTAAAAAAAAAAAAATTTAAAATTTTTGAATTACCTCAAAATAATGTAATTAGGTTCAAAAACAATGAAATTTAGAATTACCATTTTTAGAGGTAATTAGGTTCATAAAATTAAAAAATTTGAATTACTCTCTAAAATGGTAATTCGAAATTTGTATTTTTTTTGTTTGTATATTAAATTAATATTTAAACGCGTTTTATTTTGGAAATACGAATCTGAGCGGTTTATGATTTAAATAGCAATATGTCAAAATATATAAAATGAGCAACATAAAAAAATATAATGTACAAATACAACTACTATGGGTCCAAAATGTTTAACAATGATGAAAATAAGCACGTGAAATGGGTGAGCAGGCGACATCTAAGGCATCCGGGTCAATCTGTTACTCTCTGCACCCTCTCCTCATATGTCTCTCGGGACAAGTGAGCTCTCGATGATATGGTGGATCTGGTGTTTGTGGCTCGCTCTGCTGTGGAGTGCTTGCAGGAGTAAAGCGCACACAGTTACTGATCGTACCAAGGAAGGTAATCGGGATCGCACTCGCCGTGGTAGCCCGCCAATCTACTAGCCGCCAAAATGTCGCGCCGGATCGATACATCAAGTGAGCCTGTCAGATGATCTGTCGCGCAGAGGAGCATTACCCGAAATGGGTGCTCTACAGGATCCTCTGTAGTTGCCGAACCGCCAACGCTGCTGCATGCGGCATGTAGGGAACATCCTCCTGAACATCCTCCTCCTCAACCTCCTCCTGAACATCCTCCTCCTCAACCTCCTCCTCTTGAACCTCCTCCAAAGCCTCCCAGTAGTCATGATACATCTCGGGTGCTCTGTTGGTCTGCGTATATGGTACTCATAATCGTGGTGGTCTTATCCATTGCTTCATCTGGGTTTGAGGTTGCTTGAGGCCGAGGCTCGTGCTCAACCATCTCTACCACTTTTCGCACGGGCTCTCTCGCGCCTCGACGCTCGAAGCATGCCCAGTGACTACGAGCCTCGTAAAGTGTCCGGAGAAGAATCGCGCTACTATCGCCTCCCAGGAATCATTGTGCTCGTCGTCAATTTTGCGCGGTCTTCGCTCAGAAGACTCTGCTTTCGCTTCTACGTCGTTGTCGATCGTCTACTCGCCATCTGTTAAAAAAATGTAATTAGAAAATATTAAAAATTGAAAAAAAAATTAGTTTTTGAATTACCTAGTAATTAGAAAAATTTTAAATACTCTCAGTGAGGTAATTAGGTTCATATTCTAAGCGGAATTACCTCACTTGAGGTATTTCGAAATTCTTTCTGAATTACCTAAGTAATCGAAAAACCCATTCGAATTTACTTACTTTTTAGAAATTGTGAAATGTGAAATGTGAAATGTGATTTTTGTAAATTTTGGGGTATTTTTGTCCAATTGGGAAATTATGGGGGTGTGGTAGGGAAGGAGAGGGGTACGAAAAATAACACCCTAATTTACTACTCCCTTCGTCTCATATTAATTGTCATTTAAGGTTATGCGCGAATATTAAGAAAATGATTAGTTATAATAACTTTTATGGTAAAAAGATGTGATAGGACTAAAATACCTTACACTTTTATTGATTGAACCAATTGCACGGTTATCGATATTATAAAGTAAGAGTATTGTTGAAAAGTAATAATAAATGTTGTATTGAGATTCTAATTAATTTGAGACAAAGAAACGTTCCAAACAGGACGATTAATATGAGATACAGCGAGCACTTTTTAAGAGAATCTCATCATTTTCACATGCGCACATCCCATAATTCAATTTTGATTTTGTCAACAACCTTTTACTAACGCATTCCCTCCCATAACCACCACCACCCATATAAAGACCACCATAAAACTCTATCAACACACTTTTCCCAAATCAAAACCAAACACAACATTCCAAACAGAAAATATCAACAGAAGAAGTGAATCCAAACCTACAAAAAATATGGGAAACACCATTGGAAGAAGCCGAAAAGCAAAGATAATGAAAATAGATGGAGAGACATTCAAGGTAAAGATTCCAACAACATCAAACGACATCGTCAAAGACTACCCAGGTCATGTTCTACTAGATTCCCAAGCTGTTAAACATTTCGGGCTTCGAGCTAAACCATTAGAACCCAACCAAGAACTAAAGCCCAAGAAAATCTACTTCCTAGTAGAATTACCAAAGATTGAAGAAAAAACAGCGTTGCCGAGAAGGGTACGATCCAGTGGGATAAGCACTATGAACGCTAAAGATAGACTAGAGCTTTTGATGCTGTCGAAACGCTCCGTTTCGGATCTCACGCTTGTGAGGCAGTCACCGAATATGGGCTTAGATGGGCCCATGAGGGTGAAAATGAGGCTTCCTAAGGCCCAGTTAGATAAGTTAATGGAAGAGAGTAACGATAGGGGTGAAGTGGCAGAGAAGATTATGAGTTTGTATATGTTGGAAACTCAAACCGGCGATGCGGCGGAGGATGACGGTGTCCACCGTCAAAATCGTAAGCAACGTGGGGTATGTATTTATTTTATTATTTTTGTTATTATCTTCATTTGTTTTGATTATTATTTAGAAAATTATTATAAATTAGATAATGAGATTCTTGTTGAAGTTGAATATTTGAAAGTGGCTTGAACTTTGGGGTTGTTCACGAGCGTTAATTGTGGCGATGTTGACTTGCGTGAAATGAAATATGGCATGTGGTTGCAAAAGACAGGGTCCTTTTCTTGTTCCGGATTTTAAGCGATTATATTTTTTAGTCTATAATAATAAATAAAATTGGTCAATTTCCATCAGGGGACTATATTACTAATAAAAAATTGTAACTACTTTGATTGCTACGTTCCTTGAAGCTATGTTAGCAAGCGTTTTTAGAAAATTTATTTAAGAATTTTAAAAATTATTATTTTTTGACAAAAAAGGAATCTTAAAAATCTTAAAAATTATATTAAAAATGAAAAACAAAAGTTTTCATTTATAATTTTATGAGGTAATGTATATTGCATTTTTTTTTTGTTTTTTTATTTCTTGAATTACTTCCCCTAGCTAAATTCTTGTTGGAAATTTCTTTCTCAAATTGGGGGTGAAATTTCATTGTATAAAAATTGTTTGAGAGATGTTATAAAAGTATGATTTAAATGTATACTTATGAAATATTAATTATTACTTTTTCGTTATTTTTAAAATAGTAATATGGTATTAACTACATAATATTTTTGATAATATACATGCATATAATTTTACTTGCTACAAAATAGACATGTTACCTTCATTTTTAGAATGACAAAATAAAACATTAAAATAAACAGTTGATTTTGCTTCAAATAATGTCAAATAATGATTTTAAAAAAATGTCAAACATGCATGTTATGTGAAATGAAATTTCTATGAAGGTTTCATGTTACCTAACAAACTAGAGAATAATATCCAAATTTTGTAGTATTACATGTGCACTCAACTCTAGTACTTGTCGCTTACTCGTTATGACACTATAAACGTGTTATCGGGAAACATAGACTTGGCGTCTTAAAATACCCAGGTTAGTTAGGTACCCAAAAAAAATTCAATTAATAAAAAAAGTTGATAAGAAACAATCAAGTTCAAAGTCGTACGTGTAGAAGCGACTTTTTTTGCCTATGATAAAGAAATGAGTTTTTGGCTATGATGAAGTTTCTAAATCATTTTCCTATGATTTTGCAGAGAAGAGTGAGTTTTAGCCCAATGGAAAGTGAAGAAATTCTTGTAGAAGCAGCTCCTCAAAACTTACTTAGTCAATAATATATAGCACTTCCTCACAGGTAGTCATAGAAGCAAGTCTTGACCAAAACCCAAATCAGTAGCATCTCCATTGTTCTGTTTTGGTGCTTCACTAGTTGAAACTCCACAGCATATATATGTATACATATATTAATACATATATTTAATATATATATATATATATATATATATATATATATATATATATATATATATATATATATAGTGCTAAGATTAGAAGAAATTGAAGTGTTGCTTCGAATTTGTGTCTCATTTTCTGACCATAAATGTGGTCACTTACTTGCTCGAGAATGTACTAGTATTATACAAGAGCCAAAAGTAGAGCTATTGTATGAAGATAAAATGCAAATATTACATGTGTTAGACTTGTCAACTGGTGTTTAAAATTCTTTTTATGAAGTTGAGGCGCTACTTAATACTTATCGTTAACCAAATGTGCCATAGCTATGTGCAGGGTTCATGAAAGTCCCCAGACCATAAACTGCTTTCAAAGATGGCCTAAAAATGGGTTAGTCTTTGATTCTTTTTTTTGACGCAATTAGTCTTTGATTCTAGTAGGCCATACTTATTAAACACCCCGAGCTAC
This sequence comes from Oxytropis ochrocephala, assembly GCA_020916435.1. NCBI lineage: Eukaryota > Viridiplantae > Streptophyta > Magnoliopsida > Fabales > Fabaceae > Oxytropis > Oxytropis ochrocephala. Next base: position 106,173,638 of record CM037092.1, on the reverse strand, counting down.
TCACTAACTACTTCCCGACCTTGCGAAATGATCAAAATACCCTTAATGAATAAAAGACTTTTAAATTGTCCTTTTTTTTCTTGGAATTCAACGGGTACAACACTTTGATACCGTATCAGGTACGTTATCATAGTGTCGTGACTTGTGTTTTGGCACACACACCCCATTATAGGATTTTTAACAGGTACGACACTATGATTTCGAACCAGTGTCGTTTCGTAGTGTCGTACTCTCCAATACTGTAACTTCTTAGCCACGACACTATGATGTCAAACCGATTCAGAATCATAGTGACGTACTTGTTAAAAATCCTACAATTCTACATAATTTTTAACAGGTATTTTCTATGATTCAACGACTTAGGACCGACACTCAGTCAAATGTGTCAGAAAAATGAGTGAATGATATTTGCTATGGTAAACATGCCTCAACGAATAGAATTTCAACTTTTAGATTTATCTTTAAAAAAATTTAATCAATAGTTCACATTCAAAGCCATCCACTATAAATAGGCTCTCAGTTTATCCCATTTTTTCACACCGACCTCCACCAACATCCCAACTTCTTCACAAACACCCCTCTGAAATGGAGTTGACATCAACCCAGTTCTCAATGGACACCTTCCCGTCTGTCTTCCATAACCGTGGAAGTATCACCACAAACGAAAATGGTGTTTGGTTTCAGTGTCCTGTATCTTGTAGGATGAAAAGGAACTTCACATTCTCAAAGTTCAAGAAAAAAGCAGAGAGGAAAGTTCGAGAGGGGCGTTTTCCTAGACAGATAACTAGTATTTATTACCGTAAAGCCCAGATTTGGAGATTACATTCGTATTCACTATTTAGCAATGAATATTCAAATCGACGACGACGTGCGCATGATGGAAACACATTCCCAATTTTCAAGAGCTAGTTCATTGGAGCTATATGTCAATACCATACGGACTTCAGACGAGATGATTTTCCTTTTGCACCAGCGTCCTTGAAATAATTTTCCTAGTAATCAGTTATTTGTTAATTTTGTATTTTGTTAGGTTTGTTCTGTGATGTACTATTATGTACATTATGATAAAATTTCAGTATAAAATAAAAAAAGACTGATAAATTAATTACCTAGAAAAAAGCGAGGTACACATTATCCATATAAAGCTCGCTGATCAAAATAAAAACTGACGTACAAATAATCAGTACAAAAAAAATCCTAAAAAAACTATTGTGTCGGCCGTCCGCCTTGCCATGTTCACGCTGATAGACACACCCTCTAAATCGAGAGAATGGCATCACCATGGTTTTCAACAACTCGAGTATGCTCCAAGCACACATTTGTCGGGGAACATGTCCATCTAGCGTCTGCTCCAATTCTGTAACCAAACTCAGTATCTCGGGCATTAGCCATGAGATAGAAAAAAGTATTAAAATAAGATCATATTTAATAAAATAAAACAACATATGTAAAACACATACCTGATAAGCATGTGACACATTCGGTATGTGGTGATTGGCCGAATTTAGGTATGGGTGCGAGACCCTTCTAAACCAGTCAGTGTACCCATCAACGATGTTTGGAATACCCGACATGATCTGGCGATCCAGATTGTATGATGTGGTCGGTGAACTCCTCCCACATGCTGTCATCCGATAGAGTCACAGATCTAGGACCAACTAGGGTCCTCTGTGCTTAGCCAAATAGCCTGACAACAAGGTCTGGCAGATATGGCATCATGCACGTAGCATTACGTACAAACCCCTTGTATAAGGACAACGATTGAAAGGGCTGGACATCTCTATGCTGGGTGTATGGGTCCCAAGTGAACTCCTCTTGAGTAGGCCGATCTAGCGCATTCTAGAGTGGGATGGTGGATCCGTCGCTTTTTTTTCTTCTTTCAAATCAGCGGTTACCGAAATTGTCACCCTAGAAATGCTCAAAGATCCAAGCCTGTAATCAACATGGGAACCAAGTTAGTAAACATACATAAACACCGTAAACTGACAAATAAAGTAAATATAATACATACATGAAGGAGCGTGACATAACTAGCCACCTACCTACATTTAGCTCTGCTAGCCTACCTAACATTGTTAATTTTTGTTTCCAAATAGAGTGACAAAACACTATTAGTAGAGTCACACACACAAAGTGAGGATTATGAGTTTGAGTCCGAATAACCATAGAAAATGTCTAGCCTAACAATATCGACTTTGTCAGTTGTGCTAAGTCTTATGAAGATACCTAATGGTTTTTAATTGCAAAGAAAGTGTAAAATGGCCCAAACGAGTTTTAAGAGCGGATTTCTCTAAATTTAGGGAAATCCAATATTCATGCATATAGTTCATTTCCTTTGTTGGATATGTTTAGACAATTTATATTTATATTTCAGTAAATTAATTTATAAAACACGGATCAAAATCTAAATAGCTTGATTTGATCTTAAAGATGGCAATCTGACCCATGTTCATTGGACACCCGCAAAATTTATCTATGACGAGTGACTATTTACCCTCCTAAATATTTGCGGGCACAAATATGGACACTATGGTGTCCAACTCACAATGCGCTCACAAGTGTGTGTGTCCACACGTGTGCGCGCGCGCACGCACACACACACACACATATATTATTTATTATTAGTTACTATTATTACAATTTTAAAAAATTCATTGAACGTATAATTAACTACTAATATTTTTAATGTTTTATTTCAATAAATACTATTATTTATAATATTTTAATAATTAGATTTGAAAAAAATAATCGTTATTCTAATTTAATTATGATATTTTTTATGTTATTTTTTATTCGTTTCGCTGTTAAAGTGCAGGTATCAAGTGTGGGTACAGGCACTTGGGGTGCTTAGAGGGTATGGGACGAGCACTAAAGTTGCTGCCCATGCATATGTACGCAAGGGTACGAACATTTTAGTGCCCTACCCAAAGGGTACCCATTGCCATCCCTAACAAGGCCTTTTACAGTACCGTTTGTTTTGAAAAAAAATCACCTTTTTTTATAAAATTAATCTATTTTAGAAGTTTTAATTTCATGTGTTTGTTAAAAAAGTGAGATTTGAAAAATAATCTAAAAACTGCTTTAAATGAGAATCTGTTTTGAGTACATTCTCATAAACATCATTTTTTTTAAAGAATTAGTGTTTGTTACAACTTTTTTGGAAATTAATCCCAGTTTTATAAAAATAATATATTATGGGAGTTTCCTATTTTTTTTTTAAATTTTAAAAAAAATGAAAATCTAAAAAATGTTTCAAAACAAAATTTCTTTTGAGTAGTTTCTCATAAATATTATTTTTTAATGAAAGTTTTTTTTTTTAAAAAAGAATTGATTTTCATCATGGTACACAAACACAAAATAACTTCTCATTTTCCTAAGAATCTATACAAACTAATCTCTAAATAATTTAACAACAAAATCACTAATTTTTTAATCTGTAACAAACAGGCCCCGATTATTTATAAAAAATCGATTTATTCTTATTAACCAAAAAATCACTTATTTTTTAATTCGTAACAAAAGAGTACTAAATCCTATAACACCCATTGTCTCCTTCTTTGGCCTCCTTTCGATGGTTGCACCACCGATACTTCTACGGCGAACTCCACCTTCTTCTCGCGTTGTGTTGTATCAAGAAATTCAAAAACTTAGGCTCTGTTTGGTAAAAAGTAGTGAATAATAGATAAACTAGCAAATAACGAATGAGCAGATAATAGATAGCGGATGAGCTATTGGATAACGAATAAGCTAGCGAATAACAAATCATGGGTTTGCTAAAATTAGTGGATAAACTAGCTGATAAATCTAAACTGATATAAAAGGACATTTAATTTCAATCATGACAAATTTTTTAATGAGAATAGAGAGGGAATTTAAGAAAATTAATAAGGGTAAAAATGAGAAAAAATTGAGACGCTATACGCTATCACGAGCTTTGAAAGATGCTACTTGAATAAGCGTTTGAAAAATGCTAAACGCTTCCCAAAAGACGCTAAATGTTAGTGCTTATCAAACACGTGTACTCGTCATCCGGTAATTCGCTAGTCAAATCCGCTATCCACTAGCAGATGAGACTTGCCAAACAGAGCCCTAATTGTTGGTAGTTCATACGCTCCAAAAAAACTGAATGAGTCCAAATTTAGATTTGTACGAGAGAGTGACACGTAGAAAATAACTCAGGGCTTAATTCGAAACTCTGATGGGAGGTGGATTTAAGGTTTCTCAAAGCACATTGACATGTGTAGTGCATTTGTGGCCGAGTTGTGGGGTGTTTTTGAAGGATTAATGCTGGCTAGAAATACTAACTTTGTGAAGATTGAGCTAAAGGTGGATTTTCAAAGTATCGCATCGTGTCTTTTGGGAGATGGACCTAGCAATCCGATTGCTTGGAATCTTGTTAATAAAATTCGTGAGCTATTGACAGGTCCCTGGGAGGTAAAAATCTCTCACATTTATCGTGAAGAGAATTGTTGTGGGGATGCCTTAGCGTCTATGGGCAGTCATCAAGTTGGTGAAACTACTGTTTGTCTGAGGCTTCTGCTTAGGTGAAGTCGTTGTTGTTAGCTGATGTTTTTGGAGTTCTACGTCGCGTTTTGTTATTTAGTAGTTTTCTAGTTGTGGGCTTAAGCCCTCTTTGTAATAAAAAAAAGAAAATAACTCAAGTAGTGAACTCTTCATGCATCTGCAATCAATTATGACTATAATTTCCGCATTCAAGTAGAAAATGAATTTGGATCTTATCATTCAACACTCTCTCTCCATCATGGTCTACACTTTCTATCTCTCTTATAAATTCTTACATTCTCTCTTACTTTCTCTCTCTTGAATATATTATTTTAAGTACTTTAAAAGAGAGATAGAGAGTGTAGAAGATGATTGAGAGAATGTTGAATGAGAGGATCCAAATCTGTAGAAAACAAGTCTTCCTTCTCCCTTTTTTTTTGTTATTAATTTTTTAATGGATGTTAAAAAAAGTTTTTAGCCTAGATTTAGGAACCTAACCTAGATTTAGCCTATATTAATTGATTACCTACCAAGTGTTTCCTATAATTCTTTTTCATTTTTTTTGAAGGAATAATTCTTTTTCACTTTTTCACTTTTTTGAAGGAAATAACTCTTTTTCACTCTTCAATTTCCCTTTTCACAACAACTCATTTTTAAGTGCTTCTTTCTCACTCTCACAACATTGGATCCTCTTACTCTCTTCCAACGCTGTCACTTTTGAGGCCATGGTCACTAACGAATACCTTCAAGGTATTCTCTCTTTCCCCTTTTTGTTTGAGTTACACGGTTTCTTTTGTTAATTGCTTCTTCATTGATTTTCTTTTTCTTTGTTTTTGCATCCTCTGAAATTTTTGTGTTAGCTTTTAGGGTCTTCTTTGAATGAAAACTCTTTGGTTATCAATGTTATATTTAAAAGGTTTGATAGAGCATGTGTAGAGAGAAAACTTAAAAGGAGAGTTGATTAGATGAAAGTTATCTAAAAATTCAGCTTTGATAGAGCATGTGATGTGGCAATTTAATTCCTTTATTTATTTAACATATTGGTTAGTAGAGAAATGAAACATAGACTGAACTGAACCTTAAATGAAAGGCAGATTAGACCAGGCTTATTTGTTTGTCATTCTAGTTATATACAGTTTGAGATATTAATTTATGCTAGTTATTTACTTACTTTTTGATATATGTCAGGTGTTTCAAATGATATGTGTTCAAGAACCGGTTTCTGGAATATGCTCAGAAAGCAAGACTTCACACACATGTCTATGCAATTGTTGCATTTTATTATCATATGAGGGGAAATATAATTGTTGCATGTTTTATCATCTGATGAGAAGAAATATCCTTATTGAATTGTATCTAGACATACAATATTTTAGAATGTGTATTCTAATATATTGCAGCTGTATGAGTTATTGTATATTTGTTGCGTCTGATCTTTTTAATGGTGTTTCTTCCGGCATGAAATTGAATTATGCAAGACTCTATTACAGAATCTGCACAGAAGATGAATATGCAATGCCAATGTATATTTACAAAGTCGAAGAAACACTGCCTTTTTTTTCATGCATAGTCGACATCGGGAGAATTCTCTATATTGGGGGCACAACAAAAACGAAGAAGAAAGTAGAAATGGATTTGATTGGATAGCTGATAAAGCTGCCAGAACTGCTTTATCAGCCATCCAGTCAAATCCATTTCATGTTTCTGAGAACCCAAGTTGGCAGAAAAAGGACAGTGGAGTCTGTTGCTGGAACTGATGAGACATCAATGCTGCCCCAATGTCACTGAGCATGAATAAGAAGGCGCTCTACCGGGCATTTCGTCACTTTTGCAAATATAAGTTGGCATTGCATAGTTCATTTTCTGTGCATATTGCTGTAGTAAGTTCTTGCGCAATCCAGTTTCATACTGGAAGAAAGACCATTAAAAAGATCAAAGACAACAAATATACAATAACTCATACAACTGCAAGATATTAGAATACAGCTCATAAAATATTGTACGTCTAGACACACAATCCAATAGGGATAGACATTTCTTCAAGATCTCTTAGCAGATGATAATAAATTAAAAAAGGATGAAGTCCCAAGGCTAACAGATAGGGAGATCAAAGAAAACATCTTAACTATGATAATTGCAGGTAATAATTGGTACTATTGAACCCAACTGATATGATGTACTCTAGCATTCTTTTCAGTTGGACTAGGCAGGCCCTGTGTGCTTAGTTTTAAGTTTTAACATCTGAAATCTTCGCTTTACGAGTGCGTGCTCAAGCATCTGTGTTTGGAGCTGTGGCTAGTAGGGTCTGCAGTGGCCTTGTGGCTATGCCTTTCAGAATGAACATGAGAGTCAAGTAAAAGAAATGGAGCTAGGAGATGTGGAACAACTTGTTCAGAAAAAAAATGGTTTAACAGCTCGTAGTAGACACTCGTAATGTAAAAGAAAACATGACTATCTCTTACTAAATTATTTAAATCAGTAAATTAATTTTATTAGGAAGCAATATGAACTCATAAATCCAATTATCTTCAAAGTTTCTAAACATCATCTAACCACTTCAAAGTCCACAACACAAGCCATGTAACATCCAAAATACACTAATATGAATCATCAATGATATTTGGATACCTCAAAATTTTATATACTTATCTAACACCTCAAAATTATTTGTCTATAATTTCAGAGTGTCCAAAAATTATTGTTGAGTTGTTGGATGATGCGTTTGAATCTTCTGTTGTGTGCTGTACCGTGCAAAGACAACAGAGGATCCAGATCCTAACGAAGAGCATCTTGATGAGGAACAATTATCTTCCCCTCAGAATCATGCACACTTTTCCCTGAAAAGTCCAAAGGACGACACTTTTCACCCATCAAGATATTCTTCCTCCAAAGAGCTTCTTCATCATCTTGTTGGTTATTACTATAATCTCCCTCTTCTTGATCATCTTCTCCTTCTGCACGTACTTTTCGCCAAGATAACATCTTCACCATTGAAACGGCTCTACTACTATTTATCTTAGAAATCAGCTTGTTTTCTTTGGACCCCTTTGTTTCTCTTCTTCTCATGTTCTTAGTACCACATAGAAAAGTGATGACAGAAAATATAGAGAAGACAGAAAGCACAATAAAGACAAGTGTTAACGTTGTTGTGTGAATTGACGAGAAGAGAAGATTGTGTAGAGGAGATACAAGAAGAGGCCTTGCCATGTTGAAAAATCAAATTACTTAGAGGGAAAGAGATGGATGGTGCTGCAAAGAAGAAAAAGAGACAGTATACAGTAGATAAATTAGATGTACAATATGTTGTTTGTGGTTGTTACACGCTTCAAATGCAAAAGGAGTGTGTAAAATTTAAGGGGGATTGATTACTAAGGCCAACGTGAAATAGAGAGAAAAGACTTGGTCAAGGTCATCAAAAACATTTTCTATTTATTTGAAATATATAACCATTGTGTCTATTATCTAAACAAAGTTATCTTTTTTTTTTTAATAAACCAAAGTACATACCCTTGTGAGTAGACTAATCCCTCGAAGTATTAAAATCTATTTAAGATATTGATCTTTTGCACAAAATATTTTTCGATATGCAACGATCAAGTATGAAACCATGATGGTTTAGGGAAAAAAAGTTATTCTGATAATACAAGGTTTTCAATGTTTTTGTTGAAATAAATAAAAATACCAGTATATCTCTCATAACTTATAGAAATCTAATTTTTTTTAATAAATAAAGGAAATATCTTAAGGGAATACACAATTAGTCTGGGCGAGGAAAATGAAAATAAACGAAGAAAGTGAGGGGGTCATCAACAATTAATTAATTATTAATTAATCAATATATTTCATGAAAGTGAAGGAAAGTTTTCAAAGATTTAGATTTTTAAAATAAAATAAAAGAAATACGGCTTCAAACTAGTTATTTTGAATAAAATAAAAAAGTACAAAAATGATGTATATTTATTAATGCGCAAATACCAAAATAAAAAAAAATGCGGAAATACCAAAATATTGTTAATCTATAGGTGTAATGAAAGAAGAAACAAGTGGTGCAGAATTGCCATCCCTAGTCAAGCTCCACCACCGTTTGGAAATAGAGAAATATTAGTCCTTAACATAAAGAAGAGATGAGAGAGAAAGTAGAGAGAGAGGGAGTGCTAGGGCTTGAGGAAGTTGAAGGGTGGCAGGAGAGAGAAAACAAAGAAGAGAGAGAAAAAATAGAAAACAAGCGTGAGAAGGCAGGGAATACGTTCGGTCACGACGGCAGGACTGAACAAGAAGGTGGTTGGACGCTGGTGGAAGGTAGAAGGAAGAGGATATCAGCCAACACAACCAGAACTGACGTTGCAAGTTGCTGGAACGGTAAGGTGGAAGGCACGGTTTCTTTCTTCTTCTCTGATTTCCCAGAAAATCATGGAGCTGGAGATATGTTTAGGGCCTTCAAGTTGTATGGGAAGGTGGTGGAGGTGGTTATCCCGCCAAAGAGGAACAAGTGGGGGAAACGTTTTGGTTTTGCTCGGTTTGTTGACGTGCAAGATCCTCACAGATTCGCAGTGAAGCTAGACAACATAATATTTGGAGCGGATAAAATACACGTTAACATCCCTCGTTTTGATCGTGAAGTGAAGGCCGAGGGAAAATCTATCCCCGCCGTGGCGAGGAGCATTCCGCCTACAGTCGTTCGGGCGTGGAGACACATCGAGGAAGGAAAGAAGAAGCGGTGGGCACAGTGCGGTTTCGATCTGAAGGGTGAGGAAGTGAAGGGTTGCGGTGGAGGAAATCAATCAGTATGGAATTTGAAAGTCCAAGAGGTTGCAAAGGTGGGAGAAAATAGTGCCACGGGGAAGGGGAAGAGGGTTGAGGAGTGGAAGGTGAAAGGGAATTCTGAATATGGAGGAAGAAACAATCTTGGCCAGGGTAGTAGGGGGCTGCACCATGGCGAAGGTGGTGATGCAAAACGAGGCAGGTATGGTGGTGAAAGAGGGGGCTACCGAGGTTACCGAGAGAATAAAAGCAGGTGGTATCCGAGACAACAACAGAGAGAGCAAAAAATAGTGTACTTCCGGAAAAAGAATATATGTGGGGTGTGGTATAATGCATCGGAAGAGGAATTAAGCAAGCTTAAAAAGAGGTACGTCGCAAAAGTGTGGAATGCTGGCACTACGCATATGGTACAGGAGTGGTTCAATATGCAAGGGGGTATTCGCAGTGAAAGCAACCCCAATGGGTGCAAATTTAGTACTTTTGGAGGAGTTGGAGGAAGGATTAATAGATGATCTAATAAAGGAAGCTAAGGATTGGATGCACGAACACTTTAGTATCATTAAACGATGGAGTGAATCGGAAGTGGATAATGAAAGGGTGGTTTGGGTTAGGTGCCATGGGATCCCCCTCCATGCTTGGAACAATGATTTCTTTTCGACACTAGCAAGGAAATTTGGAACTTTTTTGGGTGTGGACGAAAATACCAGGTTGATGAGGTCCCTGGATGTGGCAAGGATATTAATAAGAACGAGGAGTTATGACGTGTTTAACATGGAGGTGAATGCAAAAATAAATGATGAGTCGTTCTGTGTCAAAGTCTTGGAGGAATGGTGTGGCCCGATGCATTGGGAAGGCCTTTCTCCCCCAAAGGATGACTGGGATGCAGTGATCTTGAGTTCTAGCGATGAGGAGAGTGAGGATAATAATGAGCCACCATTGTTCGAAAATGACAGGGAGCCTTATGATGATTCGGATGAAGAAAAGGTGGGTGTTGCGTTAAAAACACACTTAGAGCAAGTGTACTCTTTCGCAGAAGTAGTATAAAAGATTATCGTGTCCACAGGGATTAATTAACAAGTACTAAACTAGTCAAGATTATATATTGTTTAGACGAAACAATAATTTGAAGGTTATAGAAACTAAAATAAAAAGATATAAATAGTAATAATTAAAATACAAAGTTTAATCAATGGAGAGACTCAAGTCACGGTTTCACTTGCAAGCTTCGATTCCCTTATGTCTAATTCTACCGAATTCCCTTATTCTATTTAATTACCAATCCCTTACTAAAACTACTAATCCGTTTGGTCATTCGCGATTAATATTCTTTTTCCTAAATTAACCCTCGTTTGGTCATGCAAGAATTTAAATTCAGGAAAAGCATAAAGAGCAAAAAGGTTGAATGATTGGAAGACTAAATTATGGTTTGGTCATGCCCTAATTATAGCCCCAATTGTCCTATAGGTCCACCAACTAATTGCAGTACGGTCGCTGATCAACTAATTGATTATAAACATGCAAAGGGTAGCTAATCCTAATCATGTGATAAAAACAATAGGACAATATTAATTAAAATAAAAATAGGAATTCAAATCGAAATTAGAACATGAAAGGTCTCAAATTGCAGAAGATCCACCTAAGCACCGCAGAAGAGGACTTAGGTATCCATAAATATCAAGAAACAATAAAATAGAAATTAGAAGTCGTGAATTACAGAGATAAAAATAACCAGGAAATTAGAGAATTATTATTTCGAGTCTTGGCCTCTTTTTCTCGCCTCTCGGAGCCTCTCTCACTGATGGCCAAGCAGTGCACTCCAAAATCTTCCTCTCTCACCTCTGCGTGGTTCCCCGTTGCTGTTCACGGCTCCTGTGCGGCTCCTCTTTTTCTTTGGCATTCAAGTGCAGCAATGTATTTATATTAATTAAGCATAGGGTTCCGTGCGGCTCCTGTATATCTCCTTTTTCCTTCCTTTCTTTTCTTCAATTAGGTCACGTTCCCTTTCTTTATGCAATTAGCAATGGGCCAATTCTTTTTAATGTATCCACCCCCCAATTCTATATTTGCTAGCCCATATATATAATTGATGATTTGAGTTCCATTAGATTGAATTTTTGTTATTTTCACATTATCTTCTTCTCTGCAAAAATAAATAGCAAATGTAAGTCAATAATTCATATAACTGCTAATAATTGTTCTAAAAGTAATTCAAAAACATCTCTAAAAATGCACTTAATTAGAGTTTATCAACTCCCCCACACTTAACTTTTGCTTGTCCTCAAGCAAATTTTCTGGCTCAAATTTTTTTTTCAAATAAATAACAGAGACAGTCAAATAAGAGACCCAAAATTAGAAGCACAATGACGGACAATAGATAATATAGCACAAATGAGATGTCAAAAGGTTGCCCAATTAGAGGCTCATGTCCCTGAAGAATACATTTTTGAGAACAAGGGCACTCACTCACAATCTCTCTAAGTGTTTAGGGACTAGTGAAAATATACACTCAAGTTTCCACAAAATGCACATTACCATATGTTTGTAATTTGACCAAATCTCCACTAAATAGTTCACATGCATGCAAAAGATGGGGTTTCATGGGTTGTAATGGGGCCAGGGTGAATTCATGCAGGGTAGGAAATAAGAAGAGGGGGATAATCAAATGGCTAAAAGAAAAAAACAAGAAGCAAACAGTAACCATTGAAACCAAATATGGAGCTCCTATCTATTTTACAGTTTTTGTCCAAACTCCAACTTAATTTCACTTTCATTTTTCACTCTTCTTCTATTGGGTTTGCTCTCTTTGATTTGCCTTTTCTCTTGAGTAGGCATTTTCAATTTTTGATTTGGATTTGCCCTTTGGCTCTTTCATTCTTTTGATGTGTCTTTTCCTCCTTTACTTTTCTCTCTTTTTTTTTTCTTCAAATTTTCTCTTTTTTTTTTTTTTTTTTAGGAGGAAAAGGTAAGTACATGGAAACTTCTATTTTGTTTCCTTTGTAGGAATATATTCTTACAAGCACATGATTCACTCATTTTGTTTTCTTCATCCTAACAAGATAGACAACTAAAGTATGGGACAAAATTTGATCGACAATATAGATCATTAAAATATAGGACAAAATTGTAATTTTCAATAGTTGCTCCACATTCAATTTCAATTGGTTACCAAAAGAAAGAAAAAGAAAAAATTATATCTGGGTACCAAAGAAAAAATATAACAATTAGGCTCAAAGGGGGCAACTAAGGGATAAATTCAACAAACAACTCTGAGGCCAGAAAAATACCTAATTCCCCAAATCTTTTTACATGATGCAAATCAATTTTCGCCTTGAAATGGTCAAAAGACAAATTCTAGAATGTAGCAAATTGGGAAACACACTCATAGAAAGAAAAGGGGTAAAAATTTATGATTTAGTATTAATCCCCTTATGAAGGCTCAGATCTCACATTTAGAAGCTAGTTCACAAAAAGTACTCAAAAGGGACAAATGCTAATTATCAGCTTCCTTAGGGCATCCTCACAGTTACAATTAAGCACAAGTCTGTCAAGTAAATTAATTATGGGATCCCCTAAAGGCATAATCTCTATTTTTTTTTCAATTTAAGCATAGTTCATGCAAAACAAGCTAGAAAAAATGCTATCAACATATGTAGTGGGTATATGCATTAATAGAGATCAAGTAACAACATATAATATCCTCCCCCACACTAGCATGAAGCATGGTCCTCAATGCAAAATATTAGATTGACACAAAAATAAATAAATGAGAGAGAGAGAGAGTAAGAGTGACTTCCCTGAGAGAGCTTGTAGTTGGAGCTTGTTCCTAAAAACAAAAGAAAACAAAAAGAAAACAAAAATAACTGAAAATAAAACACACAGGTTGCCTCCATGAAAGCGCTTGTTTAACGTCATGAGCCCGGCGATAGTTGGTGCTCAATCGTGGCTCTCCAAGAGCAAATTTTACATCTAACGCGTTGCATCTTCTTAGTTTTCTAACCATGTGATTGACATTGTTTTTTCTTTTTCATGTGGTGGATGAAATTCAAAGGATTGTGGAATTTTTGTTTTATCTCTATCCACCACTATGTTAGGATCTGCAAAATAAGAATTTTTTCCAAAAGGTCTGCATCTTTAAATCACTAACAATGTTAGTTTCAACCACATCATCAAAATAAGGAGAGGTTAAAGAAGATAAATATTCGTTGGAATTTAAAGTTTTAATAACATCATCTTCTTTACCACTCGTAAAGTTACCTTTCCTTATTAACCTCAATTACAACATCACCAATGGTTAAAACAACTTGCCCAAAAAATTAGGGCTTTCTCCTCTTCCTCCAACTCATGAACCAATGGGGCTTTCTCCTCTTCCTTGAACTCATGAACCAATGGATCTTTTTCATTCTCCTCACAAGCGTTCTCATCAAGTATCATCTTTTATTTCAATATAACTCCCTTTAGTAGGAGCTATTATTTTTATTTGACTCCTTGGTAGGAGTCTCTTCATCTTTCTCGAGAGGTTCTTCCTCTATATTATCTTCCACGGAGAACTCTTCATCACTCCTAAGAATATTATCTTTGTATTGCTCAGTTTGTGAATGAGTTTCTTGGGCCTCTTGAGATAATAAAGCAATGATATTTGAGATATGACCGTTTATGACTCCAATTTGGCCCTCCATGCGGTCAAACTTTGCATGTATCTGCTCCAATACATCATTGGTGTATGGTATCTCCTCCTCTTGCCTTTGCACTTGTAGTGGCTCATAATTATCCCAGTGGGAGGAATAAGGAGGTGGCTCATAGTCATCACAATAATCCAAATAAGGATCATAAAGAGGAGGAGAAATTGGGATTTCGCACTGAGGCACATACCAATATGAGTTCTCTAAATTTCTTTGTGCCTCTGCCTCTCTAATATAATCTCCAAGAGTTTTAACCATGATTTATACTTTTATCTGCAAAACAAGTGAACTGCAACGAGCTCTTGGGAAAGTGTTAACAAATTTTTTTTTTTTTTGTATTTTTTCAATAAAAAATAAAAAAAAAACAAAATAAAAAACTAAAACATAAAAAAAATGTCTAAAGCAATAAAAATATTTTTCGTTTAATATTGCTAAATTAATCACAAAACGCGGCGCCAAAAACTTGTTTGCGTTAAAAAACACACTTAGAGCAAGTGTACTCTTTCATGAAGTAGTATAAAAGATTATCGTGTCCACGAGGATTAATTAACAAGTACTAAACTAGTCAAGATTATATATTGTTTAGACGAAACAATAATTTGAAGGTTATAGAAACTAAAATAAAAAGATATAAATAGTAATAATTAAAATACAAAGTTTAATCAATGGAGAGAGACTCAGAGTCACGGTTTCACTTGCAAGCTTCGATTCCCTTATGTCTAATTCTACCCGAATTCCCTTATTCTATTTAATTACCAATCCCTTACTAAAACTACTAATCCGTTTTGGTCATTCGCGATTAATATTCTTTTTCCTAAATTAACCCTCGTTTGGTCATGCAAGAATTTAAATTCGGGAAAAGCATAAAGAGCAAAAAGGTTGAATGATTGGAAGACTAAATTATGGTTTGGTCATGCCCTAATTATAGCCCCAATTGTCCTATAGGTCCACCAACTAATTGCGAAGACGATCATCGATCAACTAATTGATTATAAACATGCAAAGGGTAGCTAATCCTAATCATGTGATAAAAACAATAGGACAATATTAATTAAAATAAAAATAGGAATTCAAATCGTAAATTAGAGCATGAAAGGTCTCTAAATTGAAGATCCACCTAAGACACTAGAAGAGGACTTAGGTATCCATAAAAGTATCAAGAACAATAAAATAGAAATTAGAGTCATGAATTACAGAGATAAAAATAACCCGGAAATTAGAGGAATTATTATTCTGAGTCTTCGGCCTCTTTTTTCTGCTCCAGAGCTCTCTCACGGTGTCAAAAACGGTACCCAAAATCTTCCTCTCTCACCTCTGCGTGGTTCCCCGTTGCTGTTCACGGCTCCTGTGCGGCTCCTCTTTTTCTTTGGCATTCAAGTGCAGCAATGTATTTATATTAATTAAGCATAGGGTTCCGTGCGGCTCCTGTATATCTCCTTTTTCCTTCCTTTCTTTTCTTCAATTAGGTCACGTTCCCTTTCTTTATGCAATTAGCAATGGGCCAATTCTTTTTAATGTATCCACCCCCCAATTCTATATTTGCTAGCCCATATATATAATTGATGATTTGAGTTCCATTAGATTGAATTTTTGTTATTTTCACATTATCTTCTTCTCTGCAAAAATAAATAGCAAATGTAAGTCAATAATTCATATAACTGCTAATAATTGTTCTAAAAGTAATTCAAAAACATCTCTAAAAATGCACTTAATTAGAGTTTATCAGTGGGGGACGATGATGTAGGGTTGAATGAAGGTTGTGAGGAGGGTGAGGAAGGTAAAATTGTAGTTGGGGATATCCCAAGGGTGGAAGGAGTGGAGGGGTGCAAGGATATAAATGCAGTTGAAAATTATGGTGTAGGAGGCTTTAACAGGTGTGGGGGTGATGGTGATAGGGTGGATATTATTTTATGTGAGCCTTCTAAACATCTGGTGGTCCATTCAGAGGAGGCAAATCCGATGGGAGTCTGTGGGACATCATCAGCCAGTAGTGCTGAGAGTGGGGTAAATTTTGCCCCAAAAGTGGTTGAAAAAGGTAAGTCCACTCCGCAAAGAGGTGAGGGCAGTAGTAGCAATATATTGATTGGAGTGGTGAATGAGGAGGCTAGGAATCTGATCATACCTGGAAGAAGCTCCAAAGGTAACTCTTCTGAGTCTCAGACTTTTTTTGTTAAACGTAATCCTCCCAATCCTGGTTTGTCAATCTCAGTTAGTTGTGATGGAAGTCCTGCAATTCTGGGGGATGTGTCAGTGGGTGATTCCGGAATTCGGTTCTGCAATGAGAGATTCTTGGCTGAGCACGAGATATCATTGGCAAATAAAATGTGGAGTTTTGCAAAAGATAACCTTGGGGTACTTGGACTGAGCAAAGATGAGATATATTCGGGGAAAATAAAATCATTGGAAGTTAGGGACAAGATTGCAAAGGGAAAGAAGGAGAAGAAAAACAAGTCTCAATGAAGGTTGCAACATTTAATATTAGAGGGTGGGGAGGGCCTGCGAAGAGAAGGCGCCTCAAGAAGTTTATTGTTGAGGAGAAAATTGATTTATGCATGATTCAAGAAACAAAAAGTAGTGGCCTAAGTAGGAGGGCGGTCGGAAGCGTTTGGGGGGATGATAATTTTGATTGGTTGAGTAAGAACGCTACGGGGCTGTCAGGAGGTATGATATGCATTTGGAAGGCGGATCTAATTGATGTAATGTTCTCTTTCTCGGGGGATAATTTTATTGGTATGTGTGCAAAAGTGGAGGGCCGCATTTGTTACTTCATTAATGTGTATTCTACATGCAATATGGTTGGTAAAAGGAGATTGTGGTTGAATTTAAAATGCTTGAAAGAACAATTTGAGAAAGGTGATTGGTGTGTAGCAGGTGATTTCAATGCAGTGGCATCTAGACAAGAAAGAAGTGGGTGCATGACAAGTTTTAATCAAGTAGAGGCTAGTGAATTTCTTGCCTTCATGGAGGATATGGAACTTATTGATGTACCGGTTCTAGGAAAGAAGCATACTTGCTTTGGCTCTGATGGTAGGGCGAGTAGGTTGGACAGAATCCTATTGTCAGATGATCTTATAACAAGGTGGGGGATTAGTGCTCAGTGGGTTGGAAATAGAGAGATATCGGACCACTGCCCAGTATGGTTATTGTCTTCAGAGGTGAATTGGGGACCAAAGCCATTCAAATTTAACAATTGTTGGGTGGATCACAAGGATTTTAATCAGTTTGTTCATGAGAGTTGGGCATCTTTCAAAGTAGAGGGTAGAGGGGCGTATGTGATAAAGGAGAAAATGAGATTGTTGAAAGAGAAACTCAAGATATGGAACAGAGAAGTTTTCGGCATCAAGGATTTAAACATTGAAAAAATAGTTAAGGAGCTGAACGAAGTTGAAAGGTTGTCAGTGGATGGAGGGAATGTGGATGATGAGTTGAGAAGAAAGCTAAATAATGAATTTTGGGGAGAACTTCATGCAAAGGAAAGTCTTCTAGCCCAAAAGTCCAGGATAAGGTGGTTAACTCAAGGGGATTCAAATAGCAGGTATTTTCATGCTTGCATGAAAAATAATAGAAGAAGGACACAACTTTTGAAGGTAATGGTGAATGAGGAGTGGGTGGAGGATGTAGATGGTGTGAAAAGAGCTGTTAGGGATCATTTTGAAGAAAAATTCAAGGAGGAGGAATTTGCCCGTCCAACACTTGATGGGATAAATTTCAGTCAAATTAGTAACGCGGATAATGAGCTTATTGAGATGCCGTTTTCATTGGAGGAGGTGAAGGATGCGGTCTGGGAGTGTGATGGGAACAAAAGCCCGGGGCCGGACGGGTTCAATTTCACATTCATCAAGAATTGCTGGGATTTGATTCATTCGGATATTATGAGGTTTCTTGGGGAGTTCCACAGACAGGCAAAGCTCTCAAAGGCAGTGTGTGCATCTTTTCTGGCATTAATTCCTAAATGTACTAATCCAAATGGGTTGGGAGAGTATAGGCCTATCTCTCTTATAGGGAGTTTATATAAGCTGTTGGCAAAGGTATTGGCAGGTAGATTTAAGAAAGTTCTAAAAGGGGTAATTTCGGGGTGCCAAAGCGCCTTCTTAGCAGGAAGAAACATACTGGATGGTGTGGTGGTAGTGAATGAGATCATGGATATGGCCAAGAGAAGAAAGCAGTGTGTGGTCCAAGGCGATTTTGAAAAGGCGTATGACTCAGTTAGTTGGTCATACTTGGATAACATGCTAGGTAGGTTAGGTTTTGCACGAAGTGGAGGGTTGGATGCGAGCATGCTACTCTTCTCACTCGTCTGTCTAATTAATGGCAGCCCCCACGAGGAGTTTGTCGCGTTGAGAAGGGGTTGAAAGGGGTGATCTCTGGCGCCGCCTTTTTGTTTTCGAGTGGCTGCGAGAAGGCTTAGCGGGGCTTGTAAGGAAGGGGTGGAATCAAATAACTTGGCGGGGTTTAAAGTGAATGAATCATTAACGGTGGAAGTTCTACAATTTGCGGATGATACCATATTCTTTTGTGATGGAAGTGATAGGAGCGTGTGGTGCTTAAAGGCTATCTTAAGGAGTTTCGAGCTTGTATCGAGGGATTGAGTGAATTTCTCAAAGAGCAATGTGATCGGGGTTAGTATGGAGGATAGAACTATGGAGGAATATCACAATTTCTAGCTTGTAGTAGAGGCTCGACAATGTTTAAATTTCTTGGGGTTCAGATAGGTCAAATCCGAGATTAACAAGCACATGGCAACCGGTATTGAATTCAATTAAGGCTAGGCTAAGCAATTTGGAAAAGTAAACAATTATCTATAGGAGGACGTGTAACGCTTATTAACTCAGTGCTTGCCTCTTTACCGTTATACCTATTCTCTTTTTACAAAGCACCGAAAAAAATTATAGAGGAGATCATAAAGCTTCAAAGAAGGTTCTTGTGGGGTGGTGATGGAGAAATAAGGAAAGTGGCCTGGGTGAGTTGGGAAACTATTTGTAAGTCAGAAGGAAAAGGAGGGCTTGGAGTGAAAAACCTAGAGGTGTTCAATATTGCTCTCTTGACAAAGTGGAGGTGGAGGATCCTAACGGAGGAAGGTAATTCTTTGTGGAAAGAAGTCTTGGAGTCGAGATATGGATTGAAAGGGAGATGGCAAAATGAGGAGGAATGTAGAAGAGGTTGGGGGAAGAAATCCATTTGGTGGCGAGACTTATGCCATCTGGGTAACGGAACCAAGTTGAAGGAAGGATGGTTCGGGGAAATTGTAAAAATTAAATTGGGGAGAGGTAATCTTGTGAGCTTTTGGAAGGATAAATGGTTTGGGAGAAACAGTTTTGCTGAACTCTTCCCCACGATATATGAAAGATGTAGTAATAAAAATATGGTGGTAGAGGATATGGGGTTTTGGGAGGATAATGTGTGGGGATGGAATTACCAATGGTTGGAGGAGTTACGAGCGGAGGAAGAACAAAATGTTAATTATTTTGTCTGAATTTGCTACAAGCGGCTCAATTAAATAATTCATTCTAGGATAGATGGATATGTAGGCTTGATACAATTAATGGATTCTCGGTGAAAAATGCTACTCAAAGTCGTGTGAATTAATTGATGTTTAGTGCAGAATTTTACGCTAGTCAAGACTTTATGGAGGTGTGTAATCTGACAGAAGAAAACACAGACAGATTTTATGCGAGAAGAAGGAGGAGCAGGCAATGAAATTCCTGCGTCGATGCGTAAGTTGTTACCGGAAGTTCAGCGGTGAGATCGGTTCGGTTGATGTTGATGCTGGTAGGAACAGTCAAGAAAGCGTGTGTTGGGGTGGGGGCGGTGTCGGATCGGAGCGTGGAGGTGCGAGCGCTTTTTTCTGGCTTTGAAGCGGGGAGCGGGGGCAGTTAGCATTTTTACTGAGATGTGGAAATCGGTTCTGCGGAAAATGCTGCGGTAAC
Source organism: Oxytropis ochrocephala (assembly GCA_020916435.1). Classification (NCBI taxonomy): domain Eukaryota; kingdom Viridiplantae; phylum Streptophyta; class Magnoliopsida; order Fabales; family Fabaceae; genus Oxytropis; species Oxytropis ochrocephala. The sequence continues at coordinate 106,153,768 of CM037092.1, read as the reverse complement.
GGGCAGCAGCGTTGTAGCGGGTACGGAGGAATTGGTACGTCCGGAAGTAGGTGTGGTGGGTGTGGTAGGCGTTGGGGGGCATTGGAAACAATTATGGGAAAATGATGTGTAAAGTCAAAAGTGTTAATTTTCGGGTGGAGACTATTGTTGAATAGATTGGCAACGCGGGAGAGGCTACATAATAGAGGTATTTTACACTCTAATTGGGATAAATGCTGCGTTTTTTGTTTTGAGGAGGAGGAGTCAACGAGACACTTATTTTTGGGATGTAGAGTAACGAAAAGAGTATGGCAGCAAGTAGGTGTATGGATAGGGGAAAGTATTACGGAATCTGTGGACGAGGTACAACACTTTATGGAGTTTGGAAAGTTAACGAAAGGAAGGAAACTCAAAAGGGTCAGGCAGATTATATGGTTATCGGTTGTATGGAACATTTGGATCATGAGAACAAGATTGTTTTCAAGGGGAGGTTGCTTGGTTTCCTAACATGTTTACGGGAATAAGGGATTAGCGTGGAGTTGGTTCAAAGCTAGAAAGGAGGAATTGCATGGCGCTTTAGTCCGATTGGTATACTAACCCGTTGAAACATTATTCTCTATTGTAATCAATTATTGAGATGTAATGTATTTACAAAACTTTTAGAAGGGAGAAGCGATGGAGTTAGGACGGTTTTGTCCGCTTTGTTGTGCAACAGTTTTTTTTTTTTTTTGTGAGTACTCTTTTTCCTCCCAAGTCTTTTTCCCAATGGGTTTTGGGCTGGGGGAGGTTTTGAGAGAGGCCTCCCTTCCCTTTGTATTGGTTGGGCACGTCTTGTGCTTTCTATCAATGAAGTTGCTTATCTAAAAAAAAAAAAGTGGTGCAGAATTGACTGACATCATGGATGGAAGTGGAGGCTGGGCAAATGGGCATTACTTGAGTCGTCGTTTTTTGTCAGCATTCGTCGTAAGTCTTTGCTTGCTTTGAATGGAAAGAAAATGGGAGAAGCTTGTAAGCAAACAACACAGAGCTGAGAGCTCACAAAAACCATCCATTTAATTGTTTATCATTATCAATTTAAGTATTATTTAGGCTGTGTGGTGCTTAAACAACTGCATACCTCAATTCCCTCTAAAGTTTTGGTTTTCGGTTGGAGGTTGATTATTAATGCCCTACCGGTCCGCAATTTGTTGAGGAGACGACATATCATTCAGTCGAAGGACGGGACTTTGTGTGCGTTTTGCAACAACCATAGAGAGGATTTTCATCATTTGTTTCTTGACCATGACTTTTCTAGGAAGGTGTGACGGGATTGGAGCGTTGGCTTGATATTCAAATGCCTAGTTCCCTTAATTTACATCAACACCTTTTTCACTTTGGCCAGTTCTTTTCATGGAAGAAAGCCAAGAAGGTTAGATATACTTGAGGTCTGTTTCAAAGGAGAGGAGGCGGGGATTGAATCTATAGTGGCTTGAATTAAATATTTATCTTGTTGTTGTTGGTTTATTTGTGAATGGGTAGAGATTCTAGTTTCTTATTGTCACTGTGGTGGAACAAGACTCTAATTTGCCTTAACATTTTCTGATACTCTAATGTATGTGTGGTTTTGAGCATACCTAATGCTCTTTTCAATGAATCATTGCTTATCGAAAAAAAACTGCGCTCGATTAATTGCAAAGGTTTAGAGTTGGCCAATTTAAGCACTTGTTGGTCATTTCCCCTTTATGGCCTTTGAAGGGGTAGATCATCACTTTTATTTTATGGACTTGAAAAGGTACAAAATGTTGGTGAAAATGTAAAGAAAATATTTTATGTTTTTACATTTTTAAAAATAGTTTTTATCTTTTCTCAAAGTTACATTCTTTTTTGGCCATACGTCATACACTAGTAGTGCAAAATCTACATTAAAATTCTATGTGGTTTACATTTGGAATCAATTGAATATACAACCAATTTCAAAGATATACGCGACAACAAATTTATAATTAAATTCAAAATTAGAACTTTCGTACGACATTTGGAGTTGGTTATAAATATATTCAATTCAAAACATCACAGAATAATGACATTTTGAATCGATTATCTTTCTAGCTAATCCCAAATGTGAATTAACAATATATTCGAATTGGTTATAGAGCTAACCAATTCCAAATGCCATTTAGAAGCAACTCAAAACCTTTAGAACCACTCTCTCTCATGCTACCCGTCTTCCCCAACTCTCTTTTACGCTCAGTCACAACACACTAACACTCTTCTATGCTTATATGTCACCTTCCGCCACCCGCCAATGGCCACCTCGTCACATGATCCTCCTCCCATTCTGAATCATCCTCACCCCTCTCTATCACCTGCTCGTTCGTTGCGTCTCGTCCTCCCTCTCAGGTAATTAGGGTTGTTTATATCAACTAACGTGATATTTGAATTTTTAATTATATCAAATAATTGTGTTCTTTACCTTATCTCCGAATCTGGGACGATCCTAGATAGTTGGTAGTATCCTGTCTTGATCAGCCAAACTCTGACCCGAGGGGGTGTGTACCTACAAAGACACTCCAACGCTCAAGTCAGCAAGATAGGTCTTTCACAGGTAAAATGTGGGAAAGTGTGCATACCTTAGGTATTGTGCAAAAGAGGCTATTTATAGAAGCCATGGTGTGTTGACCTGGTTGATCTGAGCCGTCCAATCTAGGGTTTGGATTCTAGCTGTTCATTCATGGATCCAATAGCTGGCATTGGGCCTTAGCAAATTGGCCTAGCTTGGCTTGATATGAAGGCCGTGAGTGGGGTGTGAATAGCGACACCCGAATCCATAACAATGTGACATTTGAATATGTTTATATCAAATAATGTGTTTTTTTAGGGTTGTTTGTATCTGCTAATGTGATTTATTTAGTCTTTGAACCTTTTTAATTTGATTTTGATGCTATTAATGAGATATAGTATGTAAAATTGTTCTATTATTATTATTATTATTATTATTATTTTATGTTGAATGGATTTCGGAATACTTAAAATGCATTTTTCTTGGCTAGATGAACTATACCCTATGTGCTAAATAAAATGACTCTATGATAATGAACAATATATTGTGATTTTTTCCTGACTATTTATAAAATTTAAAATGAATTTATGCGCACGGGTAGACTCATTTAGAATTAACTAACTGTGTTTAGTTAATATGTGTAACTACTAGAAGTTAGTTTGTTTGTTAATAAGGGGTCGTTGAAGTTCAAATGTGGAACTCCACCACTCGTGTATATAAAAGGGAAATGGATCCTAGTGCTTTGTAAGTAAGTGGGATTTCATTCAGTTTAGAAAATGTAATTTTATGTTTTCCTCTCTAAGTGTTCAATCTCTATCTTCTATCTTTAGAGTAGGTGACCACTCATGTGTGTGAATTATTGCACTAATAGTGGTATCAGAGTTAAATGGTAGTTTGTGGATTCTCCTCCGGTGAAGAAACCAATCAGTCCTAAATAGGTGTTTATAAAAAAGTGCTAAATAGGTGTTTAAGGGAAAGCTCAAACCTTATGGCAGCATAGCTACATATAGGAATTTTCCTTCTTAATTTCATGGCATCAATAACAAGTTTCTATGATACATTAATTCCTATACTATTTAATAAGTTTGAACATTACCCCGTGAAAATTAAAACCAATTTAAAGTAGATAAATAAAAGGTTTCAAATTGTAATTGAGTTAGTCCGAATATTACCCCGTGAACATTTACCAGCGATATGTAATATTTCTCGTAGAGATTAGAAAATAAAATTTTATTAAATTTCAAAATTTCCAAATTGTAATTTTTCAAATAGAGATTAAATAAAACTTATTGATAGAGAAACGTGATATATTAAAATGAAATAGAGTATATATATCGTGAAAAGTAGAAAAATGAGAGAGTTAGAGGAAGAAAGATATTAGTTTAAGAGAATGGTAGTTTGGTATTTTTAGTAGTGAGAGTTTTGATATATAGTTGATAGTTGATAAAAAGTGAGATAGAAAAAAAAAAGTTATATTAAGAGAAGTGTGATTTGGTATTTTTGGTAGTGGGTTTTTGATAAAAGATATAGTTGATAGTTGATAAAAAGTGAGATAGAAAAAAAGTTAGTTTAAGAGAATGGTAATTTGATATTTTTGGTAGTGGGTGTTTTGATAAAAGATATATAGTTGATAGTTGATAAAAAGAGAGATAAAAAAAAGTTAGTTTAAGAGAATGGTAGTTTGCTATTTTTGGTAGTGGGTGTTTTGATAAAAGATATCTAATCTATCTAATATCTAATATCTATTTATCTATTTATACAAACAAACCTTCTATGAAATTACCAATTTGGATCTCTTATTAACATGACGCATATATAATTTAAGGGTAAAAGTGTCATTACTCATTCTTTCTCCCTTTTTTCTTCTTACACTCTATTTCTTACTTTTTTCTTTCTTCTTACACTCTCTTTCTTCCTTTTCATTTTTCTCTTACACTCTCTTTCTTCATTTTTTCTCTTTCTTCTTACATTCTCTTTCCTCATTTTCACTTTTCTCTTACACTCTTTTTCTTCCTTTGGTCATTTTACTTTTTCCATAAACAATTATTTTCTTTTTCTTATCACTTCACACAAAAAAAAATTATCACCTTAAAATTTTAATTTTTCTCTCCAAAATCGGTTTACACTCTTATTGAAAATCTACTATCACCTCTTATTGATAGTCTACTATCTATTTTTTACTATCTGTTATAATCTACTAATCAAATAAAATAATCAATTGAAACTACGAGATAGCTGCAATAATATATAAAAAAACACAGGATAACTGAACTAATATATATAAAAAAACACAAGATTAATATTTGTCATTGATAATTAAATTTTTTGAAGACTACTACTACAAACCTACTATCTAAAAAATAAGAAGACTTATTGACTATTTAAAATATTAATTAATATTTAAAATAAATATTTCTTATTAATAATCTACTATCTAACTTTTACTATCTACTAATCAACTAAAATAATCAAATGAAACTACGAGATAACTGCACTGATATATATATAAAAAACACGGGATAACTGCAGTGATATATAAAAAACACAGGATTAATATTTGCCATTCATAATTATAATTTTTGAAGACTACTATAAACCCACTATCTAAAAAAACAAGAAGACTTAATGACTATTTAAACTGTTTAATATTTAAAACACATGTGACAAATATTTCTTATAGATAATCTACTGTTCATCGTTTACTATCTACTATAATCTACTAATCCACTAAAATAATCAATTGAAACTACGAGATAACTACAATGATATATAAAAAAACACGGGATAACTGCACTAATATATAAAAACACAGGATTAATATTTTTCATTAAGAATTAAAATTTGTGAAGACTACTATAAACCTAACTACTATTTAAAAAACAAGAAGATTTAATGACTATTCAAACTACTGATTAACATTTAAAAAAAATAATCTCTTATTGATAGTCTACTATAACCCTTTTACTATCTACTATAATCTACTAAAATAACAATTGAAACTACGGGATAACTGCACTGATATATAAAAAATACGAGATTAATATTTGTCATTGATAATTAAAAATGACAAATATTTGTCACTAATACCTAATAAATGATTGCACTGATAATTTAAACACGGGATAACTGGACTGATAATTTAAAACACAGGTGACAAATATTTGTCACTAATTCCTAAAAAATGACAAATAATTGTCACTGATATACAAAAAAACACTGGATAAATATTTCTTATTGATAATCTAATATCTATCTTTCACTATCTACTATAATCTACTAATAAACTCAAATAATCAATTGAGACTGAGATAATTGCACTAATACATAAAAAATACGGGATAACTTTACTGATATATAAAAAAATACGGGGATAACTGCAATTATATATAAAAAAACACGGGATAACTGCACTGATATATAAACACGGGATAACTGCACTGATATATAAAAAAACACGGGATAACAACTGATATATAAAAAGACACTGCACTGATATATAAAAAAATACGGGATAAATGCATAGATTGAAACTTCTTTTTTATCTACTTTAATTTTGTCAGTATTTTCACGGGGTAATGTTCAGACTATTTAAAAACTGTCTAAGTTCATTCATAAAAACAATAGCCCCTCGTGCGTATGCACGGGTATCCTACTAGTAGTTGATTGATAGTTGATAGCTATCTAACTTTGTTTTGGTGTTGTAAATACCTCACCATACACCTCAATATTGTATCACACTCAATAACACTCTCAGTTGTAACTAACTGAGCTACTCTCAGTTAGTCTCTATAGCTTCATTATAAATACTAGCCTTATCACCCGTCCAATGGACGGGGAGACCTAATATTGATTGAAGAGAATAATTTGTAGTTAAACAAAGATTGTTGAGTAACGAATAGTTTAGGCAAGACTTAAAGTTCCACAACACGCATAAGTTCAAAATAATACAACCCAATAAGTTAATAACAACATATCCCAAACATTCACTTATATCCAAACTGATGTTTAACTTCCTTTCTAATGACCAGCACAGTTATTAAAAGTGGATAGCTCTCTATTTTCCACTCATAGTTTTCGTCAAGGAACGCCCACCACTCATAACCTGCAAGATACTTTTCCTCCTTTGATCGCTTGGCAACATAGTCCAACTTTTCTGGAATCAGTTTTCCAATTCTCTTGAGAAAATGTTGTAAAAAAGAATTGAGAAACTCTGAATTTCTCAAACAAATTAGAAAATTGCTAGCATTCAAAATACTCAAAAAGATGTCTAACCATGACACTACCTCTACTTTTGATAGTTATAAGTGTGTCCCAAAAGATTTGACATTTGTCGCCGCATTAAGAATTTAGAATTTAATAAAGAATTGAGAAGAACAAAAAAAGAACAACTAAACCACACATATTTGATACTTTCATGATGGCATATAGTAGTAAAAAACGACAAAGAAAATCCAATTTCGCATCCCAACAATATTGTCCACAACAAATGGGAACTATTGATAGGCCAAAACAAAAAATAATTTAAGAACAATGGTAATGCATATTTAAGCTACAATCAAACAGTGTATATAAGCAAAATGAATACAAATGGCAAGCATCCAATGAACTACACAAGGAACAACACGTTGGCATTGGTAGAAAAAACGGCCACCAGAAGAGTCTGAGAAACCAACCTGTTACCAATTAGGAACTCTACACAATATTCATCACAAACTCTGCAGGAAAGAAATAATGTCAAACCTAGGTAGAACATGCCCCCATACGAATAGAATGCCATCTTTTCAAGCTATTTGCTCAGTATTTAATTTGATTATTTTTATTTGAAACTAATTTCACATATTTTTTTTTCCCAAAATCATTTCATGTAGAAATTTATTTTATGGCATTAAATCTGTTAGAATTTTATTTTTACTTGCCTTAAAGCTTTGAATTTAATGAAAATTTTATAAAACTCATATTTGAAAAGAATAATCATGCTCAAGAGTCTGATATAATCCAATTATAACACCACAACATTTGGACCCTATGGCAACGCCTAAAATTGCAAAGCCAAAAAAACCGTTGCCTTAGCCAACAATGGCAACGGTTTTTTGAACCCGCTGTTGGTTCACTTTTTTTAATGGCAACGGCTGAAAACCGTTCCCATAAGGTCTACAGCAACGGTTTTTTATTTAAGCTTTGGACAACGGTTAGGAAACGTTGCCATAGAGAAAATTATTAAAAAATTAAAAAATTGGCTCAGCCCTCACGTTCTTCTCAAACACTTAACTCACAAAAAATCAAAAACACTCAGAAACACAAAAACCCTCAAACCCTCACGTTCCTCTCAAGATCATCGTGAAAACCCTTCACGTTCTTCAGAAACACAAAACGAAGCCCTCACGTTCCTCTCCGATTTGCTCAGCAAAACGAACCCCTTGAGACGATTACCCTCTCCGATTCGCTCAGACGATTACCCTCTCCGATTTGCTCAGACGAAACGCTCAGACGATTACCCTCTCCGATTCGCTCAGACGAAACGCTCAGCAACCAGAGGTAAAGTGAAAACCCTCACGTTCTTCTCTTTTCTTCGTCGTTCCACTTCTATTTCACTTCTATTCCACTTCTTTGTCTTTTAACATTCTCTTTTCTTTGATTTGCTCTCTGTGGTCTGGTAGTTCCAAGCATTATTCTGTTCATATTAAAGGTAAAAAGATCCGAAGAGAACTTTCAAAGTTTTTTTTCTTTCTTTTTCTATCTATATAAATGGGTCAAATAGTGCTTGCATCAGAAGAAGAGTGGTTAGGGTTTTGGGTTGTTCTTTTGTGAATCTAAAGATAGGTTGACACTTGACACCACCGCCTCTCTGTATAAATTATTCCTTATCTGATCTGTGCAAGACTTTGATTGACCTTGTTGGAAATTTGTGCAGGAATTAAATTTGGGAGGTTCTGACAATGGCAACTGATTCTTCTAATTCTAATGAAAATCACCAAACAACAACTAAACAAAAACCGTTGCCTTCTATCTGTCAATGGCAACGGTTTGTTCTATACGTTGCCTTAGGTGCAGAAAACCGTTGCCTTTAGTTTAGGCAACGCCCGCAGGTACAACGGTTTCAAAACCGTTGCCGTAGGCTTTGGCAACGGTTTTATGGCTTAAGGAGACGGTTTTTGACCGTTGCCGTAGGGTCAAAATGTTGTAGTGTAACTTGTTGCGTTTTCAATAAGTGTTCAAATTGTTATACTTTATCTTGTAGTGACAATATATTATTTTTTTGTAATAATATGAAATATATTTAATACATCAAATTTAACATTACTATTAAATCCAAAATTTTAAAATTACAAATGCTTTCATGTGATTTATATCTGTAATAGCCTAAGTTTTTTGCAGAAGCTAGTAATGTGGGTATTAGTCAAAATAGTTAGATTTGGAAATAATAAGGCCAATATAGTTTTTACCCTTGTTTTTGATGTATTTTGTTTGACCTTAATTATATTTTTTGTCAAAACTAAACTACCTTTAGAGTATTATGGATGAGTAAATGAGGTCTATCAATAATTGTCAAGAAATGGTGGACAAATCATTTAAAACCATGAACAAAAGGGCAACAACACTAAAATTATTTCAATTGATCTGAAAGGACGATTACATGTAAAGAAATTAACTGAGAATATATATAGAAATAAAACCAAGATGATTGCTATGCTGGTTTGCTATCAACCAAGCATATCTAAATCTAGTAAAAAAACTAATAGAAGCCTCCAAATAAACCATTCAACGCCGGGTGAAAAACAGGAACCTTGGATGCTCAACAGGAACCTCAATCTTCACATCAAGCCCTTCACCACCTGCAACATTATTCACAAACTGCGTAAAAAAGCAATCACTGCTTTGTACCTTATATTATGTTCAATAATACATTTCAATGGTAAAGTAAATAACAGATTGTATGGACTCTTACATTACCGAAAGAAACTTGATCTTGAAAACCATTTATCCAAAGCTGTGGACACTGGACAACACCTACTTGCAAAATCAGAAGGTTTAGCCATTATGTCAATTTCTAAATTGGGACAAAAGATAACATGTGTGTGTGTGTGTATATATATATATATATATATATATATATATATATATATATATATATATAAATATAAATATATATATAGACACACACATATATATTTATAGACCTCGATAGATGTACTCCAAGACTTCAATGAATCCTAAACATTGCATGGAAATGAAAATTTCTATGTTCATCCTTGCTCATCATGGTGCACGAAATATAACATGGTGTTTCATAAACCATTTAAAAACCTCATTAATTTGTATACAAATATTTACTTCGCATGACTAAAATGATGAGCATGTGAAAGATGTTATAGGTGATACTGATTTATAGGATAAAAAATTAGAGATAGTATGGGAGCATCCTCCTCCGGCCAGCCATGTTGACACTTTTAGCAACTCACTTTGGCGAGTAAAAAAATCAAAATAAAAAGCAATAAGTAGAAAAGCGCAAACACAGAAAGCAAGAATCAAACAAATAACATGCTAAAAGGAGATAATGAGAATCATGTTACAAACAAATGATTTATGGAATCAAATTATGTAACATGATATAGGGTGATTCACCTACCAACCTACTTCATTGATAGTGGATGATTCATTGAAGCCTTCACATGTAAGTTGATGACAAACAAAAGTGCATGGTCATTCCTAACAACGGAGAAATGTCAAATTCTCAAAAATAAATTAGACAACAATGTATGAAAGCAAGAGACAAAACATGTAGGAAATAAGTAATGGATAAACAGATGAAGAAAACATAATATTAGCTCCCATAGGCTTGGGAAGCTCTTTACCGCATTCTACGAAGACCTTATTCCATTTGATATTCCTTAACTATTTCCTCCTACTTATTGACTTCACTATAAACCCAATATCCTCACTTAATCATTATAGATATTGTTATGGAGAAATCACACGCCTACTATTCACACCCCCCACTCCTTCAGCCAAACTGATTGGGCCTTCAACAGTCCAAGCCCATATCTACTCATCAAATGGCCCAGATTGCACCTCCACAACGAACGGACCAGATCAACACAATTGAATGCCTCCAAAGCCTATAAATACCACATTTATCATAAGAATGAGGTACGCATTAAATACTACTCATTTGCATTAACTCCACTGCTACTGACTTTAGCATCGGAGTGTTTGTGCAGGTACACCCCACCTCAGCTCGGAACATCAACTCGGACGTAACTCTATATTGATCAAAACCTCATTACCTACCAACTATCTCGGATATACTTTATCCTTAAATACGGTACAGAACATTGGCGACCACAGTGGGAGTTTTCCCGAATTCATACGAAACTTTATCTATTTTTTCTTTGATCAATCATGGACCCCGAGTTTAGAACCGGCGCACGGATAGCAAGTATAATCCGATCTCAGGAAGAGGGACCCGGAGGAATTGCGATAACCCAATGCATTCTCGACCGAAATGTCAATAACAGAGAATCAACCTCAAATCGAGTTCCTTCACCTCCTGCAGTTATTCCCGTTCCTGTAAACACTTTACAACAGCTAGTTCAAATTCTAAATCAGCATAATGAAGCATCTCAAGCCAGGAGCCTCCGTATCTCCGAATTAGAAGCCGAGGTTGCAGGATATCAAGCTCGAGACATTGCAGATCGGGATTCTCCGCAGCGATATGATCCACGGATTAACCCGACAGAAGAACCCGAACAACCCGGCAGAACAACTAAACCCCGAAGGCGACATCGTTCTCCCCCAAGGCGACGTCATCATCATCGCTCTCCCCCGAGGAGACGAGGGAGAGAAGAGCCGAGGGCAACTCTTAGAGATATAGACGACTCTGGGGAAGAAGATTCCTCTTACGGATCATCTTCACCACGCAGACAACGATCTAGGAGCAGAGAAAGTCCTCCAAAACGAGAGCATCACTACCATAAGGGGAGAGCTCCGGAACTTAAACAACATCGCTCCAAATATCAACCTCGCAAAACTCGGACCAGGAGAAAAAACAGGAAGTACAACCACCAAGAAGAGGGCGTTTACATTTCTGGAAATAGATTATTTCCTGTTCCCGAGGTTTAGAGAAACCTCCGAGCACTTGAAAATTTATGACGGACTCGGAGACCCGCACGTCCATTTGGAATACTATGAGACCATGATGCAATATCGGAATGCCCGGGTGAGATCATGTGTAGACTTTTTTCCTCACCCTTGATAAATCTGCGGAGTTTATGGTTCGAGAGATATCCGGCAAATTCAATCTCATCACGGGAACAACTTTCCAAGTTGTTCTCGTGAGCTTTCGCACATTCAAAAGTAAGGCCGAAATCATGGATGGTGTTACGGTGCAATCCACCAAGCCGATGATGAATCTATCCGGTCTTATATTGCAAGATTCAACACCGAGGCCGGAAAGGTGCATGGGTTAAATGAGGAATTTAAATCTGTATTTCCTATCCCGGGGTTTACGCAGAGGCACTTTATTCCGTGATTGACGTAAGTATCAACCAACCCTCAACCTTGGGGAGTTCCTCCGACTTTGAGAAAAGTACATAGATCATGAGGAAGCGATGAAGCTAGCAAGTTCTTTGTGAAAAGCGTAACAAACCAAACCAAGGAGAAGCAGACCTCGAATCGAAAAATCAAATCCAAACACGAAAATCCTCGGAGATTCCGCACCGGCCCATCTAGGGAATTCAAACCTCGGCAAGGCGACATTGAGACTACACCGAACTCATATGTGGAAAGGAGAAGATCTTGCAAGAATGTCGAACAATGAATTCAAACATGTAAGGTATCCGATCCTATTGCCCCAAGACCCGGGATGAGGAACAACAAGTACTGTCGTTATCACCACGTATGGCCATGACACAAATCGGTGCAACGCCTTAAAAGACGATATTGAAGACCTTATCAAAAAAGGAAAACTCGGGCAGTATGTTAGAAAGCCATTTCAACAGGAGAAAAAGATTAAACAGGAGAAAGAGGTTGACGATGTAAAAGGGAAAGATATCGTAGAGTATAAGGAAGAGCCAGACACTCGAAGGAGTAGAGGACGACCTGTTGTGATGGTAATCTCAGGTGGTGAAGTCGAAGGAGCAACAACAAGAACGATCAAAAGAAAGTGGAAAGAAATTCAATGTGTAGCATCTACCTCGTCAGCCCAAACAATAGCAACTCGTCCCCCTTTGTCGTTTGGGGATGACGATCTACTAAATGGGAAGGTGAACGAGGACATTCCACTGTTGATCTCGGCAGTAATGGCCGAGAAAGAAATAAGAAGAATTTTAATTGACCAAGGCAGCTCTTGTGACATTATGTTCTTCGATGTATTGGAGAAAATCGGAATTACGCCAAGGGAACTCTTCCCCTATCGCGGAACGGACCTTTCCGGTTTCAATGGATCCCGAACCAGACCAATGGGTTATATAGACTTAAGAGTCACTTTCGGAGAGGAACCTTTATCTCGGACAATTTTGGTTAAATTCATGGTACTACCTTGCTCATCAATCTACAATTGCATCATTGGAAGCCGACTTTGGGAAACTGGGCGGTGACTTCCATCGTACATCCGAAAATGAAGTTTCACTCTCAAAGCAACGAGGTAATAAGCGTCAATGCCGATCTAGAGTCTTACGAAGATGCTATTACCTCCTTCTCAAAGCCGAAATTTCGCAAGAGATAAGGCCAAGCTTGCATCAAAGAGTACATCTGCGAAAGAAGGAAAGGTGAAGTTTTCCGAGGTAAATGTGATGGATTTAGACGCACGCTTCGATCCTGAGAGCTCGGACGAAGAGAAAGATAGCATTCAGCACCCGCATTCAGAGAAAAGGCCAGAACGACCGAGACCGGATGGGGAGTTCATCAAAGTGATATTAGGAGACGATCCAACAAAAACAGTCAAGATCGGCGCGGACACGCCGGAAGAAATAAAAAAATTAACCCGATTGCTTGAGGAACACGCCGATCTATTTGCTTGGTGGTGAAGACATGCCCGCATACCACCTGAAATTGCCTGCCATCACTTGTCAATATATCCTGATGCGAAGTGGGTTGCCCAACGCAAAAGGGTGCAAAATATCGAGAAGACTGAAGCGACAGCCAAGGCGGTAGACGACAGGGGCGGACCTACGTTGGTGTGAGGGGGTTCAGTTGAACCCCCCAAAAAAAAATTCTGCTTACCACCCTATATAAATTTTTTTGACACGGTGAATTTTTTAGGTTGCACCAATAGCCCAAATATTGCACCCTTTTTGCACCAATAGCCCAAATATTTGCACCCATTTGCACCAAAGACCCAAACTTCACTTACCCAAATTCCAAGACTCACGCGGTGACACTCTCTCTCTCTCTCTCTCACGGTCTCTGTGTGACTCATTCACTCTCATCTCAAGCTCTCTCTCTCTCTCTCACGGTAATCTCACTCTCCCTTTTCTTTTTCAGCTTTTCCTATCTCAAATTTCACTCTCATCTCACTCTTTTCTTTCCTCAATCAAGCTCACTCAAGCATCTCCGATTCTCTCTCTCACTACACATCTCAAGCTCTCTCTCTCTCTCACGGTAAGCTCACTCTCCCTCTCCCTTTTCTTTTTCCTATCTCTCAAATTTCACTCTCATCTCACTCTTTGTTTGGATAGTTTTTTGTTTGATTGTTTGGATAGTTTTTTCTTTGCATGTTTGATTGTTTGAAAACTCTAATTGTTTGATTGTTTGAAAACCCTAATTGTTAAAATTCTAATTTGGGGAAAATTGGTACCCTAATTGTTTAATTTTCGATTTGGGGAATTTGATAACTCTAATTGATTGTTTAAATTCTGATTTTAGGTGTTTAATTTCTAATTTGGGGAAATTTGAGATCCCAATTGTTTTGATATATTATTTTGGTAATTACTAATTACTAATTAGTATTAGTCCCCAATTAGTATTAGCTTAATTCTAAAAGGATATTGGTGTGTTTGAATTTAAATTAGGTCATCAAATGGATAAATTTTTAGTAAAGAGACCAAGGTCATCCGTTGATGAATGTGGATCAAGCTCACAACAACAACGAGAGCCACGTGCTGAAGCAACTGGTCTTTTAATTTTGGTACAAAGTTTTGATTTTGTGTTCTACTTGCATTTGATGAGAGATGTATTGGCTATTTCAAATGAATTGTCACAAGCATTACAAAGGAAAGATCAAGACATTCTGAATGCTATGAACTTGGTTAACATCACAAAGGAGAGGTTTGAAACACTCAGAAATGATGGATGGGAGTCTTTATTGCAAGAGGTAAATTCATTTTGCGATAAGAAATCTATTAGTGTTCCTGCTATGGATGATGTGTTTGTTAAGGGGCAATCTGTACGTAACCCAAGAGGCATTACAAACAGTGAGCATCATTATCGTGTTGAGTTATTTTATATCGTGATAGACATGCAAACAGGAACTTAATGACCGTTTTGGTGAGATTAATACTCAATTGCTCCTTTGTTTGGCTTCTTTGGATCCATCTAAATTGTTCTCTGCTTTTGATAAGGCAAACTTGTTAGAATTTGCAAGTTTTTATCCAGATGAGTTCTCTCCATCTCAGGTAGTAGTGCTTGATCGTCAACTAGACTGTTACATCATTGATATGTGTAGGAATGTTGAATTTGCTTCTTTGAATGGAATCCAACAACTTTCGGAGGTGTTGGTTGAAAATGGAAGACATAATGTGTATCCACAGGTTTATCTTCTTTTGAAGCTGGCATTGGTTTTGCTCTGTAACAAAGAATCGTAGAAAGAGCTTTCTCTGCTATGAATATTGTGAAGAATAGGTTGCGAAACCGAATGGGGGATACATGGATGAACGACTGTCTAGTGACATACATTGAGAGTGATGTATTCAATAAAATTGACTCTGAGCTTATTATTCAACGATTTCAGAATATGAAATCTCGTAGAGGACAATTATGAAATGTATGATTTATTTATTTAAAGATATTACAGTTGTTTTGAATTATATTTTTAGCGAATTGTGAATTTAAAAAATTTGAACCCCCCGACCCCGGGGTCCTGGGTCCGCCACTGGTAGACGACTTAGTAAAAGCTAATTTTGTAACTGTGCTCAAATATACTACTTGGCTCTCAAACCCTGTACTTGTTAAAAAATCAAATGGAAAATGGCGCATGTGCATTGATTACACCGATCTCAATAGGTCATGTCCTAAAGATGCTTTTCCGGTTCCAAATATTGATCGACTAGTCGATCACGCATCGGGATTTTGTTTATTATCATTCATGGATGCATATTCAGGATATAACCAAATCCCAATGTTCCCCCCGATCAAGAGAAAACTGCTTTTATGACTGAAAGCGGAAATTTCTGTTACCGAGTTATGTTTTTCGGTCTCAAAAATGCAGGAGCAACCTATCAGAGAATGATGAACAGAGTTTTCAAAGACCAGATCGGACGAAATGTAGAAGTATACTTAGATGATATGATTGCAAAAAGTGAGCGAGCAGATCGTCATGTCACCGATCTCAAAGAAATTTTTGCAGAGATAAGGAAAAAGCAGAATGAGATTAATCCGAGAAATGCACATTCGAGTCAAAGCCGGGAAAATTCACGGGATTCCATCTCACTTTGAAAGAGGAATTGAGGCAAATCCAGACAAATGCAAGTCGGTGACCGAGATGAAAACCCCAAACACCAAGAAGGAAATTCAGAAACTAAATGGCATGATTGCGGCTCTATCTCGATTCATCTCAAATGCCGCGTTTAAATCACTACCCCTTTTAAACTTTTAAAAAGGAATCGAATTTATCTCGGACCACGAAGCGGGACGAGGCGCTCACCCACTAAAAATATATTATCGTAACCTCCGATACTAACCCGACTGAGCTGGGGAAGTATTATATTTATATCTCTCAATATCCGAGGAAGCATTAGGAGCAAAGACAGTCCGAGAAACAAAAAGAGGCGAGAGTCTTTTACTTTGTGAGCAAAGCTTTACAAAGGGCGAACCCGATATCAAAAATAGAGAAAATAGCTCGGCTTTAGTAATAGCTACTCGGCGACTCAGACATTATTTTGTATCTCACCAAGTAGTGGTTTGAACAAACCACCCGATCGGACAAATCCTACATCGCCCGGACCTTTCGGGAAGAATAATAAAGTGGGCGATGAGAGTCGTCCAATTCGATATCAAATATGAATCAAGATCGGCAATGAAAGCTCAAGTGTTAGCCGACTTTGTAGCAGAAATGACTTCGGCAGAGACCGAGAATGAAGTATGGACAATCCATGTCGATGGCTCTTCCAATCCCAAAGGAAGTGGGGCTGAAATTATTCTTGAAAGTCCTTCTGGAGTGGTTATAGAATTGTCACTCACTTTCAAATTTACAACATCAAATAATCAAGCTGAATACGAAGCATGCATTGCAGGTCTACGATTGGCTTTAGATCTCCGTATCACTCGTTTAAATCTCCATACCGATTCACTCCTCGTGGTCTCCCAGATCGGGGGACAGTACGAAGCAAAAGAGCCAATCCTCCAAAAATATCTGAATCATGTCAAGAAACTACTCACCGAATTTGAATTCGCCGAGGTTAAACATGTCCCAAGAACAAACAACATTCGGGCCGATGTTCTTTCCAAATTAGCAAGCACCAAAACTGCGGGAAATCACCGGTCAGTTATACAAGAGATCCTCAGCAAACCTAGTTTTGAAGATGACTTACACTCGATTTCATCAGTGTACGTAATAAGTGAAGACCAAACATGGATTGCTCCTATCTTGAATTACATCATCTCAGGCGTAGAACCTTCCGATCCTGAAGAAGCCAAGATCATCCGAAGAAAAGCAGCATCTTTTGCAGTGTTCAACAAGCAGCTTTACAAGAAAGCACTCTCTTCACCATTATTGAAATGTCTAGAACATACGGAGGCCAACTATGTGTTAATGGAAATTCATGAAGGAATATGTGGCCAACATTTAGGAGGTAGATCCTTAGCCAGGAAGGTGTTAAGAGCGGGATACTTTTGGCCAACCATTGAAGCTGATGCAAGGAACTATGTGAAGAAATGTCCGAATTGCCAGATTCACGCAAACGTTCACATTGCACCTCCTACCGGTCTCACAACTCTCTCCTCCCCATGGCCTTTTGCATGGTGGGGGATAGACCTTCTAGGACCTTTTCCAAAAAGCCCCGAGAGAATAAATTCTTAATTGTGGCAGTTGATTATTTTACTAAATGGATTGAGGCCAAACCACTATCTGTTATTAAGGCAAAGAATTGCATCTCTTTTTTCCGAAAAGAAATAATTACCAGATTCGGGGTGCCCGAGGTGGTAATCACGGACAATGGAACTCAATTCACTGATAAAGGATTCAGGAAATTGATGTCCGATCTTAAAATCAAACATCGATTCACGTCGGTGGAACATCCCCAAACAAATGGTCAAGCAGAAGCAGCAAACAAAGTACTTCTCAACGGGTTGAAGAAAAGGTTAGACAATGCTAAAGGAAATTGGGTTGAAGAGCTTCCTTATGTCTTATGGGCATATAGAACAACCCCCCAAAGCTCCACAGGAGAAACGCCTTTCCGGTTATCATACGGGAGTGAAGCAGTCATCGATCGAAATCGGAGAAGCGTCTTTGGAGAACCACAATCCGAAATCACTAGAAGACAATGGACAAGCTTTACGAGAAGAAAGTGGATCTTGTAGAAGAAGTCCGAGATCACGCATCCTCAAGGAAGCCATCAACAAACAGAGGATAGCCACCGTTATAATCGTAAAGTCGTCCCAAGGGATTTTGATGTCGGTGACCTCGCGTCTTGAGAAGAGCCGATGTGGGTTTAAAAATGCATCACAAGGCAAGCTAGCACCAAACCGGGAAGGTCCATATCGAGTCACTTCAAAGGCGGAAATGACGCGCTTTCGAGCTAGAGACCCTAGAAGGCAAAGCGATCCCAAGAACGTGGAACGCCACCAAACTCAAGAAATATTACAGTTAGATTTGCTTTGTGAAGGCATTCTATTTCCGATTTTGTTAAATATAGACTTGCTTTGTGAAGGCATTCTATTTCCGATCTTGTTAAATATAGACTTGCTTTGTTAAGGCATTCTTTTTCCGATCTTGTTAAATATAGACTTGCTTTGTGAAGGCATTCTATTTCCGATCTTGTTAAATATAGACTTGCTTTGTTAAGGCATTCTTTTTCCGATCTTGTTAAATATAGACTTGCTTTGTGAATGCATTCTATTTCCGATCTTGTTAATTATAGACTTGCTTTGTTAAGGCATTCTAGTTCCGATCTTGTTAGAATATAGACTTGCTTTGTTAAGGCATTCTATTTCCGATCTTATTTCTATATGAGTCAAAGCATTGATCGATATCACAGTTTTTTATCTCATAAACTTGTTTAAAACAGAAGAGAAGAGATATCCGAGATAAAGACACAGTCACAAAGGAAGCCAAAATATGACAGATATTAATACGATGATGTCATTACAAAAAATACCGGTTGCGGCCGGGCCCTCAGTTTCAAAAAACAAATGAAAATAAACAATTACACATCTTTTGGATAAACGATCCTTGACACTTCATCGGATTCCGGGTCAAACTCAACAATATGCCCATCATGAACCCCGTACTCCGGGTTAAGAATATCACGATCAGCAATAAAGTCGGGATTGACTACGGCAACTTGGTCAAGTGCGTTATTAAAAGCCTCTACGATGCCCTCTTGACCCATTTGAATTGCCTTCATCCGATCTTCAAGAGCTTTAACATTCGTGAGCGATAAGTTTCTCAATGCATTCTCGAAGCTCGGGAAAGTTCTGGGCCGAGGTTGTAGCCACCATCTCGGCGATCTTATCATCCTTTTCTTGAAGCTCAACGGCAGCCTTTTCAAATTTTTCATTCAACAGCTTCAGCTCGGCCTCCAGTTGTGTCTTTTCAGCCTCAAGTTGTAGACGCTTAGCTTCCGAGTCTTCGGCCATCTTTTTATAAAGGTCCACATCTTTTTGAGATTTCTCAAGATCAGCCCGAAGTGGACTTACAGCTTTCCGAGCAGACTCATACTTGGCTTCAAGATCTACACGAATAGATAAAAAACATAAGTATAAAAGAAATTGGAAGACCGGATAAACGAGCTTATAAAACCAGAAGCCATACCTTTAATTTGTAGAGCAGCAGCTGTTTTATCCTCCCTCACTAAATCGGCCATCCTCGACAGTACCGAGATTGAAACTCCGAAAGGGTCAGCCTGGAACTCCTCGGTTTTCAGGGTCATATATGCCTTTGGATCAAAAGGAGCAGCAGACATATGTTTTTTGTTTCTCCTTGACTGGTCGCTCAGATTAATCACATTCTTTTCCCGATCTTGGGGTTTAGACCTAGGAGGGAGTTGTCCAGATGGGTGTTTTCTTTTTCTCTGAAGTGGCCGATCTTCCTCTTCGTCCTCCACTTCAGGACTAACCACAATAATAGGCGCAGCAGGAGTAACAATTGCTGCAGAGGTCCCCTCAGCTGCGACCCCGCTACTACTTCCGACATGAGGTACCACTGGGGTAATTTGTTCAAGTGTCAGGGCTCTCAAAGCCGCCATATTTCTTTTTGGGGCCATACTATCTGCAGAAGAAATACAAAATTCAGTTAGGAAAATTATGCAAGTAAAGATCGGCAGAAATAAGATCGACAGACATAGTAAAAATAAACTAAGAGAAACGATTTAGAACCGACCTAAAGCTTTCTCGACGTGCTCAAACTTAACGGATGCTACCAACAACTTAGTATCGAAACCCCATTGATTCGCCCTATGTTCATTATTTGTGACAATCCGATCTGCAATGAACATCAGCACTTTCAAGGTTTTCTGATCTTCCACATTTAAATGATTCTTTTCAACAGAATGTCTTTTGGATTCATCTCGACGGGTCCAACCAAGAGGAAACTTGGTGGTGAGAACAATGTCATTCTCGGCATTAAATGTACCAACTCGATCTACTACTACTGGCAACACCGGCTCGACCCAGAAAAATTTATTTTTCCATTCATATTTTAAACTTTCGAATACTACGAAAAACCTTGATTCTGGTCTAGATCGGAGGGTATAATGCTCTAAGCGCGCAGTCCGCATTTGTTCTTCTCGGTCCTTTTGTTTATTTGAAACATATGTAAGAAAAGTTGTAAGGAAAAGGGCCGACCTAAATGAATGCATACAAGCTCAAAAGCTCGTCACGAATGCCCAAGCATTGGGGTGAAGTTGAGATGGGGCTACCTCTAACCCGCCAATACCGATCGTTGGAAGGCCGTGAATGGAGGACGGATGCACATGTGAGCTAAAGTCGCCCAATAAACAATAAACTTAAGAGAATCGGGGTAAGTAGCCACATGCTCGCCTTCCCATTCCAAAAACACGCCGGCTACGGGATCTTTGGCGTAAAGCCTCTTTGAATAATTGCTAATATCGATCTCCGAGTCGATGGCGAGTCTATACCACTAAGTTTTTCTGGATACCGGGAATAATCGCGGGCGAGCCCAAAGGGGAACTACGGGAGGTCGGCGTTGTTAACCCCGGAATCTTCATACCCGTATAATAACTCGAAACTCCGGTATCTTCCGGTTCTTTGCCTCTTCTCTCTTCACCAATATTCTCTTCTTCTGGGTCGACAGACGGATCGTCAACCTTTCTTCTCGGGTGATGACGAGTCATCGAAGAGCTCGGATCTAAGTCAACATCTACTTGAGCCTCGAGTTCGGATTATTAGGCGCGGAAGGGTGGGCGATTCTTCATCTAAGCTCTTCTCTCGCCGCTTCTCTCTCTCGGCGGAAGACATTTCTTCCTGTATTTCAGGAGCAGCCATTCTTTCCCTATCTAAAGGATTAGAATTAGTTCTAGATGCCATTAGCTTTCCGATGTCAGGGCCTCTAGACTTGCGAGCTTGCTCGGCTTGGTCTATAAGTCGAGAGCGTTTCGGCGCGAGTTGTCTGTTTTGTTTTCGCCAGTTTTTACCTACAGGAATGGGGGCAAGCTATCAGGATAAAATCAAAAACATGTTGGGTTCACGAACAAGATCGGAACCCGACCTGACAACCCCATCCTCGACAAAAAGATTACGATCGAGGCTAGATCTCGGCCCGATTGCGAATTGAAAAAGCGAAGGTTAACGAAAGAATAATTTCTACGAAAAAACACAGCAAAAAGTAAATTCAAATGGAAGTACTAACCTCAGAAGAAAGTCTTGATAAAAATGGAGAGATTTGATGTCAGAATTTGAAGGAGCGAGCTCGGAGAACTTAAATTCACAAAGTCGGTAGCTCTGAGTGAAGTAGGAAACTAAAAAAGATGAATGAGTTACCCTCGCTTGTATTTATAGGGTTCTGGGATATGACAATTCATCGTTCATTTCGGCGACGCACTCAATCAAAATCAAAGCAAACACGAGCATTTAATGCTCTGTCGAAAAAAAGAAATATTAAAACGAAGCGTCACCAACACACAACCATCTTCAAGATCGGTAATACAACTCGACTTCAACCATCTTCAAAATCCAGAATGTCTGATTCACTTCAACCATCTTCAAGATCGGTATCTGACTCGACTTCAACCATCTTCAAGATCGAATATCTGATTCGACTTCAACCATCTTCAAGATCGGTGAATCTGATTTCGACTTCAACCATCTTCAAGATCTCAGAATCTGATTCGGCTTCAACCATCTTCAAGATCGTATCTACAAATTTCGACTTCAACCATCTTCAAGATCAGTATCTGATTCAACTTCTACCATCTTCAAGATCGGTGATCTGATTTCGGCTTGACCATCTTCAAAATCGGTAACATAGTTTCGATTCAACCACCTACAAGATCGGTAAGGAAATCCGAACACGGCTATTTTTATAAATCTCACTTAAACGATTTATTTTTACGCATATTTCAAGTCTAGTTTAACCTAACATGCCAAACCGACTTGGGGGCAATCTGTTATGGAGAAATCACACGCCTACTATTCACACCCCCACTCCTTCATTAAACCGATTGGGCCTTCTTGATCCAAGCCCATATCTACTCATCAAATGGCCCAGATTGCACCTCCACAACGAGCGGACGGATCAACACAATTGAATGCCTCCAAAGCCTATAAATACCACATTTATCATAAGAAGGAGGTACGCATTAAATACTACTCATTTGCATTAACTCCACTGCTACTGACTTTAGCATCGGAGTGTTTGTGCAGGTACACCCCACCTCAGCTCGGAACATCAATTCGGACGTAACTCTATATTGATCAAAACCTCATTACCTACCAACTATCTCGGATATACTTTATCCTTAGATACTGATGCGAAACAGATATAATGGATGAACTTTCGATTGCTAATTCTATCTCTTCCATTCATGTAGAAAGGCAAGCATCAAGTTAGTCATGGAAAAGTATGAACCATAGAAGTAAAAATTAAAAGTTCAAAATAGAGTTAATTTTTACCTTCCTACTTGTAAACCGGTGATAAAAATAAAATTAGCTTCTTTTTGTTTCAAATTTGATACCACACCTTGCAAAGAAGCAAGAGAGGATATTGTTCCACGAATAAAAGATCAATTTGCTTCTTCTTGATATTAGGTGAGTGATATGACCACCTTCCTTTCCAAATTTGATACTACACCTTCACCAAAGAAGAAGCAAATTTCCTCATCCTTCTATATAAGATTTCAAACATTTGAGTGAATACTTAAAACAAATATTAAATGCAATGGATCTTTGATTCTTTGTCTCATGTCTTTTCTTAAAAACAAATTAGAAGCAATAAAATCTCGCAAAAATTCATGCGACATTTGCAACAATTATAGGTCCGTGACGTGAAGTAATTCTTCGATGCGATGTTGCAATTGAGCCTATTTTGTTCTGTCCCCTTCTCTCGTGTCTCGCTCTTCTTTGAATATACAAAAATGCCATCATAAATCTGAATTAGTTTTCTACATAAAATTAACTTTTGATCTTTGAAGTATGAAGTGTTTTGTTAAAAAAAATAATAAAAATGGTGAAAGTTGTTATACCCATTATTGAAATGCCAACCAGAAAGGCTTCCCCCTTTGGTATCAAGAACAAACCTCCATATTTGCAATTTCTCTTTATTATATTTGATTCTTGAACGTTTCTTCAATCTATTGAACATCAAAGTAGCCAAAATATTTTTTCACTACTCAAATTAGAAGAAACGGAAAAAATAAAACAGGGAATCCAAAAATCAAAAGAAGAAAACTTTACAAAGTAGGGTAGGGAAAATCAGAAGCAAAATAGTGGCTCTTCTGATGCGCTCACTTTCCTCTTATAATCCCTTATTTCCAACCGCCATGGACAGAGGAACATAACATTGGCGTGTCATTAACTCTTATCATACCTCATTCAAAAGGCAAGAATATACTTACACGACGTAGAAGTGTATCGAATAAAAACTTATATCAAGTTTCCGCTTGCATTATATTGGTTACTTAATGAATGATATTTGCTTTGTTACACGTACGATTCGTGCAATATACGTAATTCCAAGAGCATCACATAACCCTACTTCACATACAAGTTCTTATATCTATTATACCTTGCCTCAATAGAAATCAAATTCTTCTAAGTCCCTAAACTCAAGAATACAATGGTGTCTACAACACAGACTCAAAACTATGCATTAGTGCTTCTCTTTTTTTGCTATACATTTTCATCTTCAATTGAAGCTATCATATCTTCTAGTAGCAAGTTAGAGCAAGACACTGAAATCAAGTGTGGATCATGTCCTTGTGGAAACCCTTGTAATGAGCAACCTCCACTTCCACTCCCACCTCCACTTTTTTCTTCTACACCACCCCCACAATCACTACCACTCCCCGAGTATTCCTCCCCACTGAATATTGATCCGCCGCCATCGTCATCGCCACCTCCACTACGACCACGATCACCACCACCACCACCACCACCGCCACCTCCAGCACCATCACGACCTCCACCAACACCGCCACCGCCAAGGTTCATATATGTACAGGGTTCACCAAGTGATGTATACTATTATAATTATTACTCTGCTGCTCAAAACAGAGCTGTGGGATTGCTAGTTTTGGCTGGTTTGGGAGCAATGTCAATCACAATTATATTTGGGTGATTTCATTATGAAGCTAAGCTACATCACCAAGAATTAAAAGTTTAAATGTTTGATTTGATTTCTCTTCCTTGTTCTTTTTCAGGTTTTTTCATCTTCATTTTATTTTATTTTTCGTACATCATCTTCATTTTATTTTGATTCTAGTATGCGATGCAGAAAAATTATATCTTAACATTTTATGCAAAAAAGATTAGTCCTTATGATGTGATATATTTTACTTCTAATTTTGTGATTAAGTTCACATAGGACCATCCCATGACGGTAAAATCAATCCTTATGTTATAAGGTTATTGATTAATCACATTATGAGAACTGAGAAGCAAGAAACTCCTTTTACAGGCTTGGTAAATTTTGATATCATCACATTAGTAATTGACAAAAAATACAATTTAAATCATATGTGTGCGTTCCCATCCGACTGGTCGGTTCTTACATCCGCTCGGCTCTCAGAAGACCTTCCTTGAAGACTGACTGATCGTCTCACAATATAACGCCTAAATCCCTCTCAAGAAGGAACAGAGCGCAATTAGGGGGAAATATCCCTTATTTCCCTCCCGTCAAACTGCAACAGTCAACGAGACCTTAATTATATTTATTAGCATTAATCCGCGTCAATTAGCCTTGTAATATAAGTATAGCCCTTTGAGGCCAATGAAAAGGATCCAGAATCATTTTCCTTTTATTCACCGCTTGTTCATTACACTCTACGGCTACGCAGAGAACAACATAACTCGTGTTCGGTCTGTTGAATTTTTACACATTTAACCCTTTATTTGCTGTGCAGGTGGTATTAGTACTAAGGGGTTGTAGTAGATAGTAAAGCCCAACTTGCTATTAGCCCAACCCAATGAAGTGTCACTTGCTGCAAACAAATCTTTTTGGTGGGTCTTGCGCACCCGGATCCATTACAACTTGGATATCACGCGGGTCACCTTTGACCCGAGGTATTTATTTGGCTTGACTCGGTTTCTCACCAGAAACCCAAGACTCTTCTCTCTCACTTCTTGATTCTCCGGTCTCTCTCTCTTCTTCTTCTTCTTCTTCTTCTTCGCTCTCGAACTGAAACCCTAGCTGGGTTGAGGCTCTCACCACCTGGTGATTGAAGCTTTGACTCAGCTTGATTTCAGGCTAGTGATGATCAACGATGATGATGAAGCAAAACCCCTTTGGTTTTGTTCCTGAATCAATCGATCTGAAGCTCCAAATGCTTCTTCTCACTTCGCGATAGAAACATTTCTTACGCAAACCCTAGTTTGCTTCTTAGTGTTGATTCGATGAATCAAACACTCTGAAACAACTTGCTAAGGTATAATCTCACTTCTGAATACAATTTTTCACAATCTTTATCTTTGATTTGTCCTTGACAACAGAAACCCTAATTTCTATTCTTGATGTTTTGCAGGTAACCAAACATTCAACTCGGTTCTCAGTACTCAAGAAAGGTAGAATCTCACACCTCTATGTGCTCTTGATTGTATCTTTCCTTTAACTGAACAAACCCTAATCTATATGTTGTCCTCTGCCTTGCATGCACACTGTGAGCTTCACTCTTGAAGTTCAACCCAGATATTCAACACCAAACTACCTTCAGAAATTTCTCTAAAGGTAAAACTCGATTACAACCTATCTTCTCTCTTATCTCTTAATTCCAGTCACTGAAATGCAATCTACTAACCTAGTTTCTTTTCTTTTGTGCGAGGTATGATCACTCTTTGATATACCAAAACAACCAGAATGGAAACACTTAGAAGATGAAGATCTTGGAGCTAACAGTTGCAAAAGGGAGTATAGCGTAGATTGTAGAACACTTAGAACAAACTCAGAACTTAGAAAAACTGTAAAATTTCATTAAGTGTAAGTTGTTTATGTACATACATGTATTTATACATTCGCTAGACACATTGATTAACTGATAGACACAATTTAGTTGCTAGGCAACTAACTTAATTTGTTCCATAACAAACTAGTAGTTAGTTAGAGTAACCAACAACTGATTTGTTTTGTAACAAACTCCAACGACTATATTTCTAGAAAATAGCTGTTGTAGATTTTTTTAATTAACTTAGGGTTGAATTGATTATAAATTCAACACGGTCTCCTTCTCATCCAGAGAAACCGACCGTAACTGTAACAGTGTGCAAACACAAGCAAAATTCTCGACTATATGTTAGCCAAGCAAATTAAACTACTAAATCATCGATTATTTTTACATTTCTTCAATAATTCAATTTTATATCACAACCACAATTTAAAACCTTGATCATGCCTAAAATTAACTTTAATGTCACTTTTTGTTGTTGATTGAAAACGGGGGCGCAGAGCCCCAAAGGCGAAGAAACTAACAAGCAAAGCCTAAACGGGGGGAGTGGAAACTCCACAGTATCAGCGAGTGATCCCATGGAGATTGGACACTGCTCATAAATCACAATGGCCTCAATTTGGGATTTGGTGTCCGAAAGTAAAAGCAATCATTTCTAATTGCCATCTTAAAAGCAATTAGGTCTATGTTATTAAACTACTAACACTAAAAAAAAACAGGGGATTAGCGAGGGACGTTGCGAGGGAAAATTAGGTCCTTCGCAAAATCAGGAATTAGCGACGGAACTAGCGAGGGAAATAGTTCCCTCGCAAGTAAGGTTATTAACGACGGAAATAAGATCAGTAGCGACGGACTGACCGTCGCTAAATGCAAGGCGCCAATTTCAAATTGCGCTGCACGCATTTCAAGAAAGTTAGCGACGGAATTATCTGGGTCCCTCGCTAATTTTCTGACCGTTGCAGTCTCTTGGGTTACGCGCGGATTAGCGACTGAATTTCCGTCGCTAAATCCGTCGCTACGTGGCACGTTTTTGACCACAACCGAACGTCTTCTCTCACTCTTCTCTCACTCTCACTGTTTCTTTCACTCTTCTCTCTCAATTCTTCTCAAACCAAAACCCTCTCCACCACCACCACCACCCACGCCCCCCAATTCTTCTCTTCTGTCTGTCTATCTCTCTCTCTCCTTTCACTCTTCTTCTCTTCACCTTCTTCCACCACACCACCCAAACCTAACCCCTCTTCTCTCATTTTCACCACCACCCAAGAAACCACCACCACCCACGAAACCACCACCACCAAAGCTCCTATTTATCTCCTCTCTAGCTCTCTCTCTTACTATTTCTCATTTCCCTTTTACTCTCTCCACCTTCTTCCACCACACCACCACACACCACCACAACCACCTCTTATTGTAAGTTTTGATTTTCAATTTTTTATGATATTGTTTTAATTTTAATTTTTTATTGAATTTGTTTTAATTTAGTTTTTCCTTGAAATTGAAATTGGTTAGGATTGGATTTTGGTGTTTGAAGTTTCACCACCGCACCGGAGTGCGCACCGTCACCGAACCACCGCACCGGACGTCAATCTAATAGCGGTTAGTTTTTAATTAAATTTGTTGTTATGTATTAGAATTGAGTATTGTTGTGAGTTATAATTAAGTATTAGGATTAATTGTTGTTGTGAAATGTGAGTTGAATTGAGTGTGAAATGTGAGTTAAAATTTGTTGTTATTGTTAAAATAAACTTGTTTTAAAGGTTGTAGGATTGAGTGTGAATTGTAAGTTATAATTGAGTATTAGGATTAATTGTTATTGTGAAATGTTAGTTGAATTGAGTGTGAAAAGTGAGTTAAAATTTACTTGTTGTATTAAAGGTTGTAGAATTCCGTGTGAAATGTTAGTTGAATTGTATGAAAAGTGTTTAAGTGTTTTTGGATGAACCCTAGGTTAGATGACTGTGTGTTGTTGATGGAAAAGGGTGAGGTGCTGTCCCTCACTCCCATATTTTGCTCGAAATCATCTCCATTGAGATAATTGCGAGACAGTACTAACAACGGTAAGGTTGGGAGTTCGAAATAACTTCCTTCACTACTTGGATGGAAAAGGGTTTTGTGCTGTCCTTGACCCCCATATTCGGCTCGAAATTATCTCCACTGCGATGATATCGATGCCACTAACTTGATATATGTTATTGGCAATGTTATGGGAATGTAACACGTTTTTAAAATGTGTGTAGATGAATTGGTATCAATTTAATCGTGATTGGGTGTATGATCGGTTATATTCGAGAAGAAGCGAGTTTGAAGGAATCTTTTGTTGTTGGGGTTGAGCAGTTTCTTGTGGTAGCGTGGCAACATGATTTGGCTAAAGAGGAAAATGGGGTTAGATGTCCATGTTTAAAATGCGACGGTGTACCTATTAGACCGATGAGGAAATCGGATGTCACTTGTATCAATGGGGTTTAGGCCTAATTATAGGATTTGGGTGACCATGGAGAACGACTTCCAAATTTTGAAGTCGGAGCTTCAAGCAATTCTCGTGTTGGTGTTTCACGTAATGAAAATATTGAGTCGATGAAAAACATGATTTGTGATGGTCTTGGGGTGAATGTGCCATTTGATGAGCCTCGATGATGACAATCATGAAGAACTTCCAAATGAAGAAGCCACAGAGATTTTATAATTTGTTATCGATTCAAACAAACCGTTGTTGAAGGCTCACGATTCAAAATTATCTATGTGTGTTAAGCTTTTAGCTCTCAAGTCCATGAGTAGTATTTCGAAGTGGGTTTAGACTATGTGACTAAAATGATGATGGATGCAACACCTAATAAGGATAATTTGCCAAAAATTATTATGAAGCAAAGATGTTAGTTTGAAATTTGGATTGGATTTTAAGAAGATTGATTGTTGTGAGAAAGGACACATGTTGTATTACAACAACGAGTTTGGTAAAAATGACGGTGAGTTACTTGAATGCAAATTCTGTGGATGACCGAGGTATCATGTTCGTAAAGGGGCAAAACGTAATTATAAACCCATTCCCGTGAAGTCGATGTTCTATTTGCCTATAATTCCAAGGTTGCAAAGAATGTTTGCATCGATCAAGTTCTTGAGAAAATGACTTGGCATTATGATAATAGGGGTACCTCGGACATTTCGCCACCCATCCGGCGGTGAAGCATGGAAACACTTTGATTTAGTGCATACAGATTTTGCCTCAGACCCACGAAATGTTCGACTTGGATTGTGCTCTGATGGATTTACTCCATATATCCAAGCATCATCTTCTCCCTACTCTTGTTAGCCAGTCATTGTTACCCCTTACAATCTTCCTCCTGAGATGTGCATGACTAAACCGTTTATGTTTTTGACTTGTCTGATACCTGGTCCAAATAATCCAAAAGCTAACATTGATATCTTTTTGGAACCTCTGATTGATGATCTCAAGAGAGAATGCAATCATAAATTTATTATGGACAAATCAAACTCTAGCAATTAAACTAGAGAGAAAAATAATATAGCAACCCTAAATCAACCTACTTTTCTATGAATCTAAGTAAGTTATAGGAAAAGGCTCCAGCCATCTCCAATATAATTGGACCAACTATGTATATCCATAACCCTTTGTAAACATATTTCACGAGTGCATGATGGCCAGCGAGAAAAAAAGTAACTTCAATTTTATCATCAGAAACCAATGATGAACTGTATAAGAAAGATACAAAGATGTTTCTCCAATAGTGCACGCATAACAAAACAGGCGAGGTTGGGGTATTCAGTGGGCTAAAGTGTTTTTCGTCGGTTTTTGTGGGTGATCTGTAAGTACATTTGTTAGCGCTCAAAGAATAACTCCATCGACGCATTGCTCTGAGCACCACGTTTCGCCAGAAGATCGACTGGTTCGTTAGCATCACGACTAACATGCTTGCAAATCAAAAGGAGTATAAAGTATCCCTTTGATAGCTTGAACGAAGTGAATCAGTGAGTGAGAAGGAGTATAATTATAATTATAGTCTTCATAATCAATATAGGTTAGTCCAAACCTTTCGAGATATAAAGGCTCCTCTAAGACTAGAGGACCCGCAATAGCTACTATAATGAGTTGGAGGGGGTTGAACATATGGATGTAAAACGGGGCCTCTAACTTTTACACACCAAGCAATAATAGTTAGTGAAATCCCAGATGTGACAACTCCCTGAAACAAAATTGCAATTATATTCATGTGATATGGAGAGTTCTATCATATATAATACTAAGTAGACATTATAATAGGTAGACACTAGAACTTCTATTAACTTTGAATTTTGGTGTGAGACCAATTAAAGTAGGATTCCCTTTGGTATCAATATAGGTTAGTCCATACCTTCCAGAGATATAAAGGCTCCTCTAACACTAGAGGACCCGCAATAGCTATTATAATGAGTTGGAGGGGGTTGAACATGGATGTAAAAACGGGGCCTCTAACTTTCACACACCAAGCAATAATAATTAGTGCAATCCCAGATGTGACAACTCCCTGAAACAAAATTGTAATTATATTCATGTGATATGGGGAGTTCTATCATATATAATACTAAGTAGACACTAGAATAGGTAGACACTAGAGCTTATATTAACTTTGAATTTTGGTGTGAGACCACTTTAAGTAGGATTCCATTTGGTATCAATATAGGTTAGTCCATACCTTTCGAGATATAAAGGCTCCTCTAAGACTAGAGGACCCACAATAGCTACTATAATGAGTTGGAGGGGGTTGAACATGGATGTAAAAACAGGGCCTCTAACTTTTACACACCAAGCAATAATAGTTAGTGCAATCCCAGATGTGACAACTCCCTGAAACAAAATTGTAATTATAGTCATGTGATATGGGGAGTTCTATCATATATAATACTAAGTAGACACTAGAATAGGTAGACACTAGAGCTTCTATTAACTTTGAATTTTGGTGTGAGACCACTTTAAGTAGGATTCCCTTTGGTATCAATATAGGTTAGTCCATACCTTCCGAGATATAAAGGCTCCTCTAAGACTAGAGGACCCGCAATAGCTACTATAATGAGTTGGAGGGGGTTGAACATGGATGTAAAAGCGGGGCCTCTAACTTTTACATACCAAGCAATAATAGTTAGTGCAATCTCATATGTGACAACTCCCCGAAACAAAATTGTAATTATATTCATGTGATATGGAGAGTTCTATCATATATAATACTAAGTAGACACTAGAATAGGTAGACACTAGAGCTTCTATTAACTTTGAATTTTGGTGTGAGACCACTTTAAGTAGGATTCCCTTTAGTGGTGAAAGATGAATGTAATGCTTTTGAGATGTAAGTGGGATTGTGGTACCCCTTGTACCTAAAATTAATATATATTTACCTTTGACTTATCAAAAATATATATATAATACTAAGTGTGTTATGGTAACCTTATTATTAGCTCAACATCCAAAATAAAAACTAAATTTCAGGGGAAGCACTCCAATTGTTGAAGTCAAATGCCAAATGCTCCAATCTTTTTCAACGCAAATAGCATAGACTGTTGTGTGTGGATTAGCGAGAATTCGAAGACGCTTCATTATGATAGAATAGTAGGAATTCTAAGATCAATTAATAAAAGAGTAGGAGTTTGAAAATCAATTAATAAAAAGTCTAGGAATTCGAAGAAGTTAATTAATGGGAATTCGAATAGGCTTCAATATGATAGAAGAGTAGGAATTCAAAAATCAATTAATAAAAGAGTAGGAATTCTAAAATCAATTGATAAAAGTCTAGGAATTCGAAGAGGTGAACTAATGGGAATACAAAGAATTTTCTTTATGATAGAATTCGAATATTCATGAGTTAATAAAAGATTAGAAATTCGAAAAACAATTAATAAAAGTCTAGGAATTCGAAGAGGTGTATTAATTCGCATGAAAGATGAAGGTGGATTAATTTGAAATCTTGGAATATAAAAGGTTTCAATTCGTAAATTATGAATCAAAGGGAATTGTTAATGGTTTGTGCCCACTCAATGCGCTTGGAACATGAATTAAAGTGGAATATGAAAGGTTCATTAGGCTCATCCATTCGATACAATATTAATGTTGAGTATTTTGGGAACTGAAAAGCCATATGGAGTAATTGATTAATGAGGCATGGTGACAAAGCACATAAACCTGCTTATAAATAGCTCCGTGATATGGCGCCCAACGTACCTGTGAATCAACACCTCCATCTGCTACAGCAACCTTTGTCGATAAAACTATACCTTCTTGTGATCACAAATATGGCTTCAGTGGTTACTTGAATGTCACAAATATTACCATTTACTATTTGCAAACGCTTCATGGAGACTCAATGTGAAGGAGTTTTATCTACATATCAAACTATTGATCATCAACAACACCAACATTCCTTCTCTGCAAGCAGAGAAAGTCAGCCGTTCTTCTCCTCTTTTTCCCCCTCTCTTTAACATCCAAAGTTTATGGTATTTGTGATGAATGACCTCTTACTTTTTTTTATTGTGTTTAAATTGTGTGACGAGAAGTGACCCACTCTCATCTTTTTGGTTATCTCCCATTTTCCCTCTTCGTTTGTCTCAAACTTTTTTGTTCTATGACATGTTCGATACTATTGGGTCTTAAACAATGTGAAGAAATTTTTCTTAAAAGAGCAAAATTTTGGAGGCGTTCATAGAGTGATCCTCAAATTTATTCTTATCTATCATAAAGTTCTATTTGATGCTTCAAGTTTTGTTACTGCATTACTACAAATTACATTTATAATCGAAGTCAATTTGGGTCAAATAATAAAGGCCTTCGAACACAAGTTAATTGTATGATCATTTCCTTTTACTACTTATTATTTTTTATTTATAAAAGGTAAGATACAAGGTTTGATGTTTTGGGCAGAAAATGTCCGCCTAAACTGAGGGTACTTTTGTTATTACGATTTTATTAAAGCTATTTAATAAAATTTGGGTTGTTTTGATCAAAACATTGGATAATGAAAAAAAAACATATCCTTGCTTAATTATATAGTTGAAATATGAGTTAAGTAATTTCAATACATCAACATCTTCATGATTCCAAGAAGAAGATTCCGAAAGGTTGATATTTATTTATGGCATTAGTAACTGATATTATGAAGAAAAAAAATTAAATATAAAATAAAATTACTTTTTTATATTGTGTTTTATTTAGAGTTTAGGGACCTCCTACTTTCACATTTATCAATGTAATTTTTTTTTTATTACATTACTTTTGCTTTTATCACTGCAAAAATAAATAGGGGTAATTTAGGAACACTATTACATTTTCTAGAAATTTGCTTATATATGAAAACGGAAGGGAGTACCCGGCAAAGATAGAATATATAAACGTCAAAGCAGGAGTCAGGTTAAAAACTGCAGTAACTAAAGTTGCAGACGCCAGGTCCACTCCACAGCTTCAAGAAAGAGATTGTTAAGCAAACTTCCTCTGTTCATAATTACATTAACACGTATTAATTTATCGGATAGCTTTAATTACATCAACAGCGTGGGCTTTAACCCATTCAGGATTGGGCCCATCTTTACGAGGCAAGCTGCAAGTGTGATTTGAGATTAAAAACATCATTGGATAAAGATGTATGTATGTATGTATGGAGATATGAACATTCTAGCAATCAACGGTGGTGTGTGTGTGTGTGTCACTGTGTTTCTACATAATTTGGCAAACAAGGAAAACTAATTAAGTTACACCATTAGTCCTCTCATAGAAACCACTTGAAACAAATAGTAAAAAAAACAAGATAGCAAAAATGGTTGGAGGATGTTTTCTACATCCTAATATATAAGTAATGTCTTGCATCATAGTAATCGTTACTAACATATATAGGGGAGGAGGAATGTCCTCCAACATATATAAGTTACTTAAACATATTCAATATTCTTTTTGCTCTGATAAAAAAATGAGTTTTATTTCTGTTCACGACCGCGCCGAGCTCCACTACAACACCTCGGCATCAAAGGCAAAGCGCCGAGAGACTAAGATCCTGGAGAACCACTTATGCTCTCAAGCGCGATGCAGAGTGATCGGTCCCACTCTTGACCTAGGCGTCCTTCCGTAACTGCTCATTTATTATGTAACTGAATTCTTAATTATGTAACAGTAATCAATTATTAGCCATGAATGATTGTAACACTATATATTTTGCCCAGAGAGGCTAATGAAGGGTTGAACAATTTTCCTATCCACGCGAGATTGTTCTTTGTGTTCTTAATTATTCTACTCTCAGAAATAGTTGAGAACATTGGCGCCCACCGTGGGGCCAGGTAAAACTTTTCCTACGTCCCACTACCAAATTCTAAACTGATTCATTGTCACCAGCATTATGGTGACCACGAGAAATGTGAACAATGGTGGCGCTTCGTCTAGCACTGGAGATCCCAGGATTGAGCAGCTGCTTGCGGCTGTTCAAACACTGCAAGCCCAGAACGCAGACCAAGCCCGTCAGAATGAAGAGCAAGCTATACGTGCTCAGGCTTTGGAGGCAAGGGAAGCAAGCGCAAGCCCAACTGCGAAATGAGACACTTCGCCCGGTGATCGATGCCACCGTAACACGCTGCGAGTGTTTCACCGTTCTCTCATCGCTATCCAGCCGCTCAACTTCCCACGCCTTGTGGAGCCGTCCATTACCACATACGATGGCACCGGAGATCCCCTTAGCCATGTTGATGCGTTCCAAACGCAAATGATGATCAGTGGAGGAACCGACGCTATTAGCTGCAAAATGTTCGCCGGAACCTTAGTCGACGTAGCCTTGAAATGGTTGAGGGGCTACCGAACGCTTCGATAGCGAGCTTTGAAGACTTGGCCAGCCGTTTCATACAACAATTTTCGGCAAATAAAAAGAAGCGAATGCTAGCCGAGGACATGTTCGATGAGACGCCAAGAGCCGGAGAGTCTCGAAAGCCTACTTGGAGCGTTTCAACAAGTCAACGGTTTTAGTAGATGATCCTAACGAGAGATTTTTTGTGAAAGCATTTATGAAGGGTATTCGCAATGGAACCTTTAGTGAAGCTCTTTCCTATGGAAGCCGCGGACTATGGATGAGATTAGAGTCCGAGCGGAAAAACACATTGACGCGGGACGACATTGCCTCGGGAAGGATGAAAAGGACATGCAAGCACCGCCGAGGCGTGTGATCTCACCGAGACGTTCCCCACCGGCCCGACATGCACCCTACGACCGACGCGCGACAGCAGGCGCAAATGCAAAATCAAAGCCGCAACGCACCCGTCCTCCAAATGCGATGGCCTTCACACCTCTCGAAAGCAAGGCCGTCGGTGATTCTAGACGAAGGACTCCATGATGGGTCGACACGCGACCATCACCTTTCGTTGGCGTAATGGGTAAGAGTACTGTGTTCTTATTGCGCAGTACCACCGAACGGAGGGACATGACACGCACAATTCTTTGGACCTCAAACGGCCAGATCGAGCAACTCATTCAATAGCGGTCAACTTAAAAAGTATGTCAAGGCAGCGATGGCGGAAGACGAAGGCGCGGCCCCAAAGCCGCGCGCCCAAAGAATCAAACGCGCAAGCCAAGCGTGGTGAAAGAGGCAAACGAGGCGAGCATGAGACGGTGAAAAAGGAAGAGTCAACACGATATCCGGAGGATTCTCCGAGAGGGAGCCACATCCTCATCCCGAAGAAGATATGCAAGATCTATTCTATCGGTTTCCTCGCGCGAAACCACTTATCAGAATCGATGCGGAATACCCGCAATTTCTTTTGATGCGCAGGATTTTGAAGGTGTGCGGCCTCACTCGGATGATCCGATTGTAATCTCTCGCTACAACCCACGGTTATTCAATAGCTCGGTCTTTGGTGGATGGAGGTAGCTCACCTAACGTTATGTCTTGGTCGCGTGCTTCAAGGCTTAAATTTACTGGTGGAGGCATTAAAGAGCTATCCTGGAACTTTGGTGGGATTCTCTCGGTGAGCGAGGCCGAGGTCCGCGCTACATGGACCTAAGAACGACTTTCGCGAAGGAGAGTCGGCGAA
Source organism: Oxytropis ochrocephala (assembly GCA_020916435.1). Lineage (NCBI taxonomy): Eukaryota > Viridiplantae > Streptophyta > Magnoliopsida > Fabales > Fabaceae > Oxytropis > Oxytropis ochrocephala. Next base: position 106,117,222 of record CM037092.1, on the reverse strand, counting down.
AATCGTAACTCGAGATATATGATCGTTGATGCAGATTCGTCATACAACATAATAGTGGGAAGGCCGACACTTAATGCTTTGATGGCGGTAGTATCGCACCCCCATCGTGTTTGAAGTACCCCCTTCCTAATGGCAAGGTAGGTGTAGTAAGGGGTGACCAAGTTCTTTGCAAGAAAGTGTTATGCGAGAAAGCGCGAAGGTAAAGACGGTTCAAAGGAAGGCCGGGCAAGGAGTTAGTTCCAAGCCGCAGCTTTTCTAGACCTAGACCTCGATTATATGACCCAAAGAAAAGAGGAGCAAAGGTTGAAACCGGTGGATACTCCGAAAGAGGTGGTGATAGGACCGCCCAAAGATCGAGAAAACAAGAATCGGCACGGTCGACTCTAAACTTGAGGATCAGTTGATTAAATTTCTCTCCAGCCACACTCACGTATTCACATGGTCGCTCGGGACATGCGTGTATTGATCCTAACTTCATCTATCATCGGTTATCACTAAATCCATCTATCGCACCTGTAGCCCAGAGAAAGAGGAAGCAAGGCGGTGAAAAATCTGAAGCTATACAGGAGGAAACAAAGAAGCTAGTAGATGCACAATTCATAAAGGAGGTCAAGTATCCAACGTGGTTGGCCAACCCGGTGATGGTTAAGAAGTCCAATGGGAAATGGCGAATGTGTGTGGATTACACGGATCTCAACAAAGCATGTCCCAAAGATCCTTATCCTTTGCCGAGAGCTTCTGGTTATAAGCTCCTAAGTTTCATGGATGCATACTCCGGTTACAACCAAATCAAGATGAGTCCAGAATATGAAGAGAAGACAACATTCATGACTGCCAGGTATAATTATTGTTACCGAGTAATGCCTTTTGGACTGAAAAACACAGGCGCTACATATCAGCGTCTAATGGATAGAGTCTTTGAGGCGGAGATTGGGAAATCCATTGAGGTATACGTAGATGATATGGTGGTAAAGTCAGAATCGAGGAGTCTCACTGGCGAACCTCCAAAAACTTTTTTTCTCGCTGAAAAGCATGAGTTGCGTTTAAATCGACAAGTGTTCTTTGGAGTTCAAGCGGGGAATTCCTAGGATACGTGTTGACTCACGAGAGGATAGAGGCCAATCCGGCCAAGTGCCGAGCTATCAGAGAAACCCGGAGCCCAACAAACGCAAAGGAGGTCCAGATTTTAGCTGGTCGAATAGTAGCACTTTCAAGATTCCTCGGTCAAGCAGCTGACAAGATACGACCCATGTTCCAATTGTTAAGGAAGAATGCCCAGTTCCAATGGTCGGCAGAGTGTGAAGAAGCGCTGGAGGTGATAAAGGCATACCTAGCTACGCCACCAATTCTAACTCCCCCTACACCAGGGGCTGTTTTGTTATTATATTTGTCTGTCACGGAACATGCAGGAAGTGCAGTTTTGGTTGAAGAAAGAGCTAAGGAGCAATGCCCCATTTATTATGTCAGCCGAATGTGGAGAGGTCCTGAACAGCGGTACCAGAAAATTGAGAAGATAGCTTATGCAGTCACTTTGGCGGCCAGGAAACTTCGGCAATACTTCATGAGCCATTCAATAATTGTCAAAACAGATTTGCCTATTCGCCAAATACTTTCCAAACCAGACATTGCTGGAAGAATGGTGGCATGGTCGGTCGAGTTATCAGAATATGATATCAAGTACCAGCCTAGGGGAGCAATCAAAGCGCAGGCCTTAGCAGATTTTGTGGTAGAGATAATGGGAAGAGCCAACACCAAATCCCATTCCGAGTATTCTTTGGACTTTATCGGTTGATGGATCGCCTAACTTGAGAGGCAATGAGGCGAGTCACATTGGAAGGACGACAATGTGCTTATAGAACGATCGCGCCGGTTTGGTTTCAAAGCAAAGAACAATCAAGCGAATACGAGGCACTAATCATTTGGTATGAATTTGGCAATAGACATTGGAGTGAAGCACCTCAAAGTCCGTAGCGATTCCTTGTTAGTCACCGCCAGTCACACGGGCGTTCAAAGACTAAGGGACGAGCTACTCACCAAATATTTGTCTAAGGTACAAGAGCTAAAACTCAAATTTGCTTTCTTTGAACTAACACATGTTCCTAGAGAACAAAATAGCAGGCCGATATATTAGCAAAGCTAGCAAGCACTAAAAAACACGGCAATAACCATTCAAGAATACAAGAAATGATAGCCCAACCCAAAGATCAATCAAATCCAAGTCTTCTCGACCGAGATTGACCACGATTCTTTGGATGACCAAGATTCTTGCTTATCCGCAGGGGTGAAGAGTGAATGTCTTGGGATGACGAGAAAAGAAAGCCGCAAAAGCGGCATCTAATTACACCATGATTGAATCGAGCTATACAAAGAGGTTTCTCCATGCCGCTCCTTAAATGTGTTACAAACAACAAAGCACAGAAATACTCAAGGAGGCGCATGAAGGAGTGTGTGAGAGCCATGTCGGAGGTCGGGCTTTAGCTTCAAAAATAGTACTTTGCAGGATACTATTGGCCCACAATGAAGAAAGATGCGGTTGACTATGTCCGCCGATGTCACCAATGTCGATGCACGCAAAGATTCCAAAAGCCCCACCAACCAACTCGCAATCGCTTTTCGGCTTGGCGTTCATTTGTATGGGGTGTAGACATTCTCGGCCCATTTCCACCGCGCCGGGCGGATGAAATTCTTGTTGGTGGTCATCGACTATTTTACAAAATGGATAGAGGCGTAACCGGTGGCCACCATATCAGCAGAAAGGGTAAAAAAGTTCTACTGGAAGAGAATAATATGCCGGTTTGGGATTCCTGCGACAATAGTGACTGACAACGGAACGCAATTTGCCTCAGAATCAGTTGCCGAGCTTTGCAAAACTTGGAATATCTACCAAGCCTTTAACTCGGTTGAACATCCTCAAACCAATGGGCAAGCCGAGGCAGCAAACAAGGTGGTACTGGCTGGTCTGAAGAAGAGATTAGAAGACTCCAAAGGAAACTGGGCCGAAGAATTGCCATTAGTGTTATGGTCTTACAACACTACACCGCAGTCTTCAACAGGCGAAACTCCTTTCCGGTTGACATACGGTAGTGATGCACTCATTCCTGTGGAAATACTGGAACCTAGCCCAAGGAGAATATTGACTACCACAGTACCGGATCCAACAGCGCTTCGTGTCAATTTAGATCTGCTTGAAGAAACCCGAGAAATGGCAAAGGTTAAGGAAGAAGCAGCCAAACAAAGAGCGACCAAAAATACAACTCCAAAGTGAGAAAGAGGACGTTCAAAGAAGGTGATCTAGTTTTCATACGAACAACAAGAGTAGTAGGGTCGTGGGTAAGTTATCTCCTAACTGGGAAGGTCCCTTTAGAATCAAAGCTGTGGTCGGCCAGGGTGCGTTTAAGCTGGAAAATCTCAACGGAGGAAACATCTCGAGGTCATGGAATGCCACCAACCTTCAGTTCTATTATAGCTGAAGATGAAAAAACCCTCGCTTTCCCAACAGGCCGAGGATGAAAAACCGATTCTCTGTTTTGCATTATCAATAAATGTATCTTTTGTAGGGAGCCTATAGCTTCCCGAATGTACTGAGACTTATTGAATAAAGAGAATCGAAGATTACAAATATGTTTAAAGTGCCAAATTTATTTGCAATAACAACTCATACAAACAACACGTGAATGCGTCTCGAAAAACAAAGTCACGAAACGGCAAGGACCGAGTAGTTGGCTCGATGTTGACCCGGGCACCAAGACAAAAGGACCTGCCAAGTTTGGTCTGAACTGACGAGTTCGTGTACCTCTTGGAGGCACTTCACATGACTATGAAGCAGTTAGATGAAAAGTTAACCGCGGAGACATGCGAAGAAACCCTCTTTGTATAGCAAAGACATCGACCACGACTACATTTGGCGAGTTAAGGGATCGCGTTTGCTCAAGAAATAACGAATTTCTAGCAAGGAGGGTCAAAAACAAGACCCTGGTAGATGTGAAAGCATCCCTCGGCAAAAATTGGACGATCTTTCACGAAACCTCCTCCTTGCATAATAAAGGAGGAGAAGCATAAACCTAGCGATGCAAGTCGTGTGGAAGAAAAATAAAAGCCGAAGAATGCAGTAAAAACAAGTCGCGATGAAAATACAAGGCGCGGTATTATATTGCACTGTTGTACTTTATAGCACGGATGGACAGGTTTGCGAAATAAAGATAATGCATTTCAAGATCAAAATGAAGAGCAAAGGCAGTCAAAATAAAAAGTAAAGCACCAAAGTACATAAAACTTCAAAATATTCAAATTACAAACTGCAGGTCATCAAAAGTCCAACACAAACAAATCAAACAGGGGGACCCTCGGAATGAGTCTTCTCAGAATCATCGGCCATCTCCCCATCACCAACCGCCGAGTCTCATTCGCGGAGTACCATCCGGCGACAGATCATTCAATACCTTGTCTAGTCCATCCAAGGTCAGGAGAGACAAGATTGGTATTCCCTTCATCTCCTGTGAGCAAAAGCGCTAAGTTTGGTTACCAATGATAGGGGCCATGATTTGGCCGTCAACCACAACATTGTCGAGGATCAAATATCCGAGGGTCCAAAGTGGGAAAATGAACTTGTGCTTGATTACATGGTCAAATAAAACCCCATGATCAAATTCTGTCACCACTTGGGAAGCATAGTCACCGCTTCCCCTTTGCCTTTTCCAGATCATTATACGCGCAATGAGCTTTTCCTTGTACCTGACAATTCCTCGTTCTTTGACCGCCGCATCCTTCTTTGGCGCTCGTTGGCCTCGGACAAGCTCTTGATTTTCAGATCCGTCACCTTTTTGTTGTGCTCATACTTCTTCAAATCTTCCTCCAAGACTTTTTCTCTTGCTTCGTGAGCATTGTGTCTCGCTCCATAGATTTCAACCGGTCCTCATGAGTATTTCCTTCAGCCATCAATTCCCCGTAAGCACTCTCAAAGTGATGAGCCAGCATGGAAGTCCAAAGATCGTAAGTCTTGATCGCTACTGAACTGACGAGGCCCCATCTTCTCGCACCCGCTCCACATCCCCGTGAAGTGAAACACAGTTAGGGCCTTCGTTAAAGGATACCGCACATCCCAAGCGATCTTGAGGAACCACTTGCCGACCCATCCTTTACCCTTTTTACATCCAAGACTTTCCGCCAAGAGGCATCTTCCAAGTCTTGGCGTCACACCGAGCATTGATTCAAACAATTTAGACTTACCGGGCCACGGTGGGGATACCGAGGTCTCGAGCACGTGATTTGGCTTTTGGGGAGGCGATTGAGTAGACCGTATGGAACTTGATTTCCTTTTCTCTCTCTCAGCAAAGATCTTTAGTGGAGGTTTTGTAGTATCGGTGTCGGTGGTATACCCCGCTTAGTTTTGTTCCTCACGGATTCGGCGTCATCCTCTACACTCAGCGTTGACATACCAGAAGAGTCCCGCAAAAACACATTAAATATAAAATCAAAACCACGAAACCGCATAATGGAATAGAAGACACAAAGTTCAAGTATTTACTTAGGTATGCTATAAGTCCTATTTGAGTCGTCAACTTTTCAGTATAATTTGGGATGCCCGGGGTGGTTACCCGATTGAACGTATGACCAAATCCGGCCTACGTCCTCCGATCACCGGGATAAGCTACACCTCTCAATTGTAAATTTGTTGTCAAGTGCGGAGTCCGAAGAAAGGGGAAGTACTCAACGTTATTCTCGTCAACTAGCAAAAACGGATCACAAGGTCGGCTTCCAACCGAAAGAAGTTCGCCCTTGAAAGACTTGTAACTACTTTTAAACACTTTCATAAAAGGCCTCACGGGTGTGGTTACCTAGGGATACCCAAATGAGGAGGGTCTTTAACCGAGGAGCGCACAAAATGAAGAAATTTCTCTGCAGTAACCGATACATTGATACACTCGCACATAATTTGAAGCGCGCGCACGTAAGCCCAACCGTTCGGGTGAAGTCGAGTTGGTGCTACATTTAGTAACCGTAGTACCACACGATAATATTCGGGGAAAGGAACTCTAATGCCTAGGAGTTCAAACAAAGTTGTATACATATAAGTATAAGGCTTATTCGGCCTCCGGCAATCACATCTTGACTCGTCCGGATCAATCGGCTTTGCAATGGCAAAGACCTTCGTCACAACCGGATGACAAAGGAGTGGATCGAATTCGCTCCAATGATTCCTCGGTCACCAACACGGAATGGGAATCCAATACTTCTAAGTCAATGATTTCTGAGTAACTGCTATGATCTTCAACGTCCTCTCCAGCCATTGAAGATTGGTTCGAAATTGCCCCTGTGGAACGAGAGGGTTCATCATCAGAGGCAAACACAGTGTTCATAGCCTGCACATTTTGCCTAATGCAGTCTAAACGACAGCGTGGACATTGTCTACCAACACAAGAAGCATTGCTACACCTAATTTCAGAAGTAACCTCTCCTTCACTATCGCTACTAATATCTATTATAGAGACCATGGATAAATTTTGCAGGTATAACTACGCAATTCACCAAAAGACAGAAAGGAAGAGCAATAGAAACTACTAGAAGTGAAGAAGATAAGCGTACCTGAAGATGGTGGAAGGAATCAAGGCGCGCAAAAACGCAAGTAGTGCCTCTTTTTCTTGCGTGCAAGCGTCGTTTTGGCTAAGCAAAATAGGAAGAAGGGAGCGAAAGGGGAAAAGGAAGCACCCATTATTCAAATACGATAATTTAGTGAACCATTCGAGTTTCAGCGATCAACGATCGAGATGTGAAGCCTTCCGATTCTAACGGCTAGTGGTAAAGCCACGTGGTGGCTACACGATGTGATGACGGTTGACACAGTTCAGAGGATCAAAACATCATTAATCGTCAATTCAAAAGTCACGTCTCATCGCGACGTGCTTACACGCCAAGGACGACGCCGCGTATGGCCGCGGTATCATCGTAAAGACTCGGTAAAGATAAAAGCATAGCCGGAAAACACTTCTCATAAATATTCTCATTCATAAACATATATCGTTATTCGTAATACATGGCACACTAACAAAAACGGCCGCCTAGAGCCGAGCCCAATGAAAGTCAAAAATACAATTGCGTGTCTCAATATAAAAGTGATAGTCGCGGTCACCAAAACACAGGTAGCTCCACCAAGACGGTTGAGGCACTTCGCGGTGAACTCGACCGAGTGGAAGCGAGCGTCGCCCGGAGTTTCAGAGATCCGGCGGAAGAAGCGGGAAATCGGCGCCATCCAAAGAGAAGTGGTCCATGGACAAATTCTCCAAGTGTCGGGCTCATGGAAAATTCCTCTACATTGAGAAGGAACAATTAACCATTAGGGCGCGACAATGCCACCTCGCATGACGGCTCCACCTTTGGGCTCTTCACACAATCTCAAACGAGGATAACCAGATCAACTGCAGCGAAGAACATCCACAAATGCTAGGAAGTCCACGACTCCTTCTTTGAGCCCTCCAACAATCTTAACACACTGAGGGACTTTAAGATTGTGTGCAGAGCCCAAAGGGGGAGCGGCAACCTGACAAAACAAGCAAGCCATAAATATCAAACATCTTAAGGAAAGGAAGCAGTAGCTCAAAGAGAGAGGAGTAGCAAATGCAAAGCGCCATGTTCCCCTTTTATAGATAAAAAAGGGGGACAAATTACAAAAAGAACAAGTTACAAATAGGAGCATTAATGAAATGCATGTAAACGCTACGTTAGCGATCAAACACAACTCCCAAGGGGGTCAAAGCATTACTAGCGGTCAAAATTGGCGTGTAAGCGTCAACCATAGTATTCGGCTTATACTCAACAACAAGGAGAACCGGGAACCGACAAACAGGCGTACTTTTGAGCGACTTCATGTTTCTCATTCATCGCTCGAGGGACTGTGTTCACGACCGCGCCGAGCTCCACTACAACACCTCGGCATCAAAGGCAAAGCGCCGAGGGACTAAGATCCTGGAGAACCACTTATGCTCGGCCCGATCTGTAGCGATCGGTCCCCCACTCTTGACCTAGGCGCCCTTCCGTGAATCGCTCCTTTATTATGTGGCGAATTCTTAATTATGTAACGGTAATCAATTATTAGCCATGAATGATTGTAACACTATATATTTTGCCCAGAGAGGCTAATGAAGGGTTGAACAATTTTCCTATCCACGCGAGATTGTTCTTTGTGTTCTTAATTATTCTACTCTCAGAAACAGTTGAGAACAGTTTCTATAAGTCAGTTTTTTATAGAGTGTTTGAGAAAGAGTGTTAATAAGAGACCTTTTACAATATTGAGACCATTAATGAAAGATGTTTTTAGAATTAATGTGGCTCCTCCATTGTTTTGCTGTTGAATCTGCATTTCAGTGGCCATTGTTCTTTCAAGTTAGTAACGATGGTGTGTGTGTGTGTTCCTGCATTTTAAGTGATTTGGTCAGAGAAACGTGTAGCAATAATTATATATTATGCAGAAAATAAAGTAAACAATGTAGAACAGATTAATTAATGTGTTTATTGATCCAAAACTTATAAAACAAAATGTGGGATAAAGGTTGTGACTAGGTTTTATTGTAGCTGGTAGAAGTATTCATGACTAGATGCAGCTACTAATTAACTTTGTTTTTCATTGTAGGTATTTAGGGAAAGCAATTCACCTCACCTAGTGTATAAGTAAGAGGACTAGTCCCCAATACAATAATACCTCAAATGTAGTAGAAAAGTGACGATAAGAGCTCCTGATATGAATGCAAGAACTGACATGATATGAATGCAAGAACTGACAGAGAGAATATAAGAGAGTCGTTGTTGCATAGAAGAATAGATGATATAAAGGAGGAATATCCTCCAACATAAGTTACTTAAACATATTCAGTATTTGTTCTGCTTTGATAAGAAAATGAATTTTGTTTCTATAAGTCAGTTTTTTAAATAAAAAAAAAAATTAGTACCTCCTTCAATTCATTTTGACTTATCAAAATAAAAATATGTAACAAGTTATGATTATACTAGATAAGCAAGAGAATAAATTTTCTTTAATTTTACATGTTTTATTTTTATAATTTTATCACTCATTTAACACTAAACATATAGTGACCCAAAAGAAAAAAAGAGAAAGTGCGTTAAGAAACTTACAACAAAGATTTATTTTTTGTGTGAACAAACTTTCATGCATGCAGCACAACTCACCCACATCATCTTATAGTTGTGAGTAGGCTCCATTGTAATGTCATTTGGAAAAATGATACAAAGATAAGAGAGAAGCGCAAAGAAACAATAATCAATACTAGAGAGAGAGAGAGATCGCAATTAATGAGACATTATGAAGTTAGGTCAGCTCATTTACTCTTTATTCTCAAAAAATACATAAAGCCTGAGTATTGTGTAAGAATATAGTAGACAAAAACTCATGTCCTTTTATTAGAATAGCTCACGTGGTAGTGGAAAGTGGAATCGATAGGTATCCATCTCAACATTAGAGAAATAGCTAAAAGGTATCCGTCTCAATCCATTTGATATTTAATACTTGTTTTTCCATCTTCCTTTAGGTGAAAATACAAATAAAAAGAAAAGACTTCAACATTGAATATCTATAGTACTATACGTTTGCCATAGTTCTATATGATGGGATGGGAGCCTATCATTCTTCTGTGTTCCATTACAGGACCAATATAACATTGATTAATTAACTTCTCCATATACTAGAGCATTTATGTGTGTATATGTGTGACGAAGCTTGGACCTCCTAATGTGCGAGATTAAATTCTGGTCTTAGCTTGCTTTCTTCTTAATATTCCTTAAATATGAATTGGACAAAGCTATCATGGGTGCAATATGTTTTAAAAATTTGATATTAGTACATGACCATTGTTAAAAGTTGAAGTCAATGTTTAATCCAAGTCAAACAAGTAGGGCTGACTGCCACATGGCTGCTGAGTCAGCATCTCAGTTTACTTTACTCTTGTAACTAGAGGAAATCCCCGTGCGATGCACGGATCTATACAAATATTTTCTAAAAAAATATATTAAGGATATAACTTAAGTACATATAATTAGAATGGAAAATAATACTTTTTATACTATTTATTAAGATATTAATTTTTAAACATGCATAGATGAGAACATGAAAATCCAATTTAATAGATTGTAGGTTAGTATTATATGATGTTAATAAATATTATAAGGATTATATATATGGTAATGATATTAGTAGAAAAGGAAATAAAATTTAAGGAACTAAATATATATTTTTTATTTAACTTTAAAATTAGTTTAACTATACATTTTAGAGTGATTTATTTCTTGAATTTCCAATAAACTCATGAGTTAGTACAATATAAATAGAAGATGTAGAGTTTTAATGAACTTATAATATATTTAATTCAATTTTTGAAAATATTGCATATTTTGCTATTTAATTTTTTTTATTATTTATAATTAGAATTCAAAAACTGAAAATTAATACATACTTGATAGCAATCTACTTTTTTGGTAAGCTCTATTATACTCTATCAACCTTGAACATGTGTTTGTGAATGTTCATGGAACATATTCAAAAATCTTTTAGATATAGCACATCATCTAATTTCATTGAAGCTATTAAAATTAAATATTTTTTTAAAGAACAATGTTAAAATTCAACATATATAATCCATGCATGTCAAGATGTCAATAGCTTGGGAAAAAAATTATTTCTCACTGGGATGACTCACTAACTAATCAAAATTTATCTTTTTGTCTTGTTAACAACTTTAGAAATGTCTAGAACATGAAACCTAAATCCTTTAATTTGCTTTGCCTTTTCAATTTCTTCTCTATTCATGTAAACTCTATTTTTCCTCCCTTGACTACAATTTGAAACCCATAACAAATGATCAATAAAATCGTATGAATAAATGACAATTATTGAAAAAATTGTAACTAATCTCTATTAAAATCCAATTATAATAATTAGTAATAATCAAATTAATAATTTAGAGACACCAAAAGGCATCCAAAATCAAAACATCAAGTAATGAATTAAGAGTAATCAATAAAGGAGTAAAAAGAGATTTTTTAAAAATTAATAAATTATATGTATATGTATATATATAATTTAATTATAAGATATAATTCGAGATTTAGTGAATCTTATAAGTTTTAGTAAATATACATACATCATTGTTTTCTTCCTAAATTTAATAAGTAATAATTTTCAACAATATAAATGAATCCAGATTTATTTTATAATTTTTTTTAAACATATAGAAGTTAGTTTGGGAGGTCAATTTAAATGTAAAATTTAAATTAAATTTCAATTGAAGTTTAAAATTTAAATAAATATCTGGACATCATTTGTTGTGTATGGTAAGATAATGATTCAAAATCCTACCTTTATTTTCAAAGGTAGGATTTTATAAAACTTTAAGTTGATTAATTTGAAGTAGTAATCCTTTTTTTAGTTGTTTTAATTAGATGAATATATAATAAATAATATATGTATATATATATATATATATTATTTTATTTCAATTTTAATTTTTTATTTGGAGATGTAAATTAAATGTGCAACCAAATTGTAGGTATATTTTTTTTTGGTTAGAAAGTGACCATTCAGTTCATGGACATAAACTAAAGAAAATGACCAAGTAAATGATAAAACTGTTTCATAATCAATTCTTACGGGTTAATTGGTTTTAATGTATTATAATTGCATGGTTTCATTATCAATTCTCATTAGTTAATGGTTAGTTATGTGTTAAAAATACTCTTGTCATGGTTAAAACATCACCGTCTTTTGGGTTACCATGAATATCAAAAGATTTTTTTCCCTAAACCTAACTTTAAAATATATAAAGAACATTGATATTTTTTGGATAATATTCTTTTATGTATTATATATATATATATATATATATATATATATATATATATATATATATATATATATATGTACAATTAAATAATTGATATTTATTGGATAATATTTTTTAACAAAAGGAAAATTGTCACATATTAAAAAAGTTTGATTTATTTTGTTCACAAAAATAAAGTTTTCTTTCAACTTATAAATTTTAACAAATATGTAGACGTTTTTTTTTGGTGTTTTATCAAAGTAGTTAATTAATTAACATTAGATGAACTTAATTTTAAAGTTCTTATTTTCATTTGTTAATGGTATTTTTTTGTTCTTTTTGTCTTTGCCTAATGTTTTCAAAAGCCATTGTCAAAATAGTGTGAACTGCAGGTAACAATTCTAATCAATTAAATTAATTACATGCTCATTGAAACAAATTTTTCTTTTGACAGTTATTAAAATACACTATTAGATATTGCAAAGTTGTATCAAATTTCAAGGAAGTCGTCTTTTTTTATAGTCAATGATTATTAGTGTTAATGTCTGGGTCGTTATCATTTGCCAAAATGGCTAACTCTTGCTTCAATATTATCTTATTACATTTTCTTATCAAGACACTCGAGCAAGAAGTCAGATCATTGCCCATTATTTTTTGGGGACCCAGCCATGATATAGTTATTATCAGCTGCATGCATTTTAGAAATGATAATAAAAATCAAACACAAAAAAAAGAATAGATGATAAGAGACACATGATACATAGTTGAATTGAAAATATATTGAAATACGACCCCATTACCAGCTTTGTTTTTATTTGAACAAAGATTACTTTTTTGACAAACTTTCACAAAGATTATGGTGCTAAATTTTTTGACCTTCACAGTCCCATACTTTATATTGTTATAATTAGTGAGTAATAGTTAACTCATAAACATTGATTAGCCAAACAAAATTAAAACTGTAAGATTAAATAGCATTTCTTATATTTCTGAAATAGAAAATGACAAAAACATTAGCCACCAAATGCAGATAAGCTGAAATCATGAAAGTACCTCGGGCAATTTTCATAAAAGTAGGAAGAGTTCCAGATTTTATTTGTTGCAAGCTCTCACCTCCACACTATAATGGGTATAAGACTTGTGTATGTGTGAAGCTCATGGGCTAACAACTATTTATAGGAGTTTTATTATGAAAAATGCATTTAGTAGTCATTATCACCATAATGTGATAGTCATTCAAAGGTTGGCCTTCGAGATCCAAATTGTTATCGTTATAAAACTATAAATCAAAAGAAAAATATGAAATCATAAACTATTAAATTGAAGTGAGCATTTATAGTTAAATCTCTCTTTTTCTTTTTTTGATAAGTCACCTTAAATCTCTCTGGTGCCAACGTAAATTTTATGAAAATTGATGAAATTAATAATATGGCTTTAATATAAAAAAAAATTGAATGAATAACGTACGAATATATGTTTTCTAAAAATGGGAGGATGTATTAAAACCAAAGTGTACGTGGAAGTAAAGTAAATACTAAGAGCCACCACTACTCAAAAAACAGTAATAATAGTCAACAAATCGAATCAAATTCTTCCATTTAATTAGTAATGCACTGTATATATTTTTAATGTATAAAGACACTAATTTGAATCAAATAAGAAGCCCGAAAAATTTACAGCATGGTGAAAGACACCATAATAGTTTAAGTTCTTTTTATTTTTTGATAAAATACAGTTAAAGTTAAAACGCTATAAATTTAAAAACCTTTCAAATCCAAAACTTATATTTTTAATGTATAAAGACACTAATTTGAATCAAATAAGAAGCCCGGATAATTAACAACATGGCAAGGCCTTAATAGTTAAGGTTTTTTTTTGGACAAAATATAGTTAAAGTTAAAAGCCTATAAATTTTAAATTTAAAAACCTTTCAATTCCTTTTTTTTTTGAGATTAACCTTTCAATTCCAAAACAGATGCAACATGATTGTAAATCAAGTAATTGTTAAGTCTCCTTTATAATGGTAAGATGAAAATATTTTCAATGTTAAAGTAAGTAACTGTCATTCATATGAAATAACAATTTAATTTTAATTTGGAAATTCACAATTAAATTTTCATCAAAATATCGAGGAGCATCCTAGAGCTTGGAAAAAAGTTTCCTTTAGGAATTTAACATTTTTTAAATGTGTATAAAAAAAATTTAAAATCAAGAAATAGATAATATATGAATATTAATATAATATTTTGTGGTTCATAAAAGTTAATTGAAAAGTTAATATTTTGTGGTTCATAAAAGTTAATTGAAAATATATTGATAAAGTGAGATTTAAATTTAAAAATTGAATGTCATAAAGGTTTAGTGGATATTAATTAAGTAAAAAAGAATGTTGAGATTTAAGTTGGAAAATAATATGAAATGATGTGGAGCATCCTAGAGCTTGGAAAAAAGCTTTCTTTAGAGATTTATATAGACTAGGGGAATGCCCGTGCGTTGCACGGGTTGTGATAACATTTTTATTTAATTTGATGAAATTTAAATATAAATTAATAAAATTAAAAATCTTAAGCAATAAGGGGGCTCCATTGGGGTTTCCTTTCACATAAGTGAAAATGTCAAAACATTTAATTTTACACTTGTTTTACATCATTTTCCTAGCACCCAAATAGATCACAAATGCCTTGTAAACAACATTACAAATAAGACACACTTTTATTGACGGTTTCATTTATTGGTTTGTTCTCCTTTGATTGAATGCATCTAACATTTAGTTTCTCTAGTAACAAATTACAAATAAAACTTCAACCAATTAATTACATGTGATGCCTTTAATAACCAATTCAAGGCATACCCTCTTATTCTCCGAAGCCTCCAATTCCCTCTCAGTTTATCTCCAAATATATTTGAACCTTTGTTTGACCAAAATCCCACATTTTTCCATCTGAAGAATCATATTTTTGCTTGTTTGCAATATTTATTTTATAGTAGCAATTCATTTCAAAGAGATACTGAAAAAGTTGATTAATGTAAAAATTAAACATGAAAAATAAAAAATAGTAACCAATTGAAATGAACTTTAATTCTAAATCTTCAAAATAACTTGTAAAATAGAAAAGTGACAGAATAACATTTAATAATTAATTCAACGCATACCTTCGTATTCTCTTAGTTTATCTTGAATACTATCTTAACCTTTATTTGAGCAAGTCCCACCTTCCTCGATGAGAAGAATCATATTTTTGCTTATTTGCAATTTTTATTTTATAGTAGCAATTCATTATTTGCTAGAGGTGACAAAAGTTGATTAATTTAAAAAATAAAGATATTGATAATAAGAATTAAAATATGAAAATTGGTTAAATAAAAATTTAAAGTTTGATTCATTTCCAAAAATATGAAACAATTAACAAATAGACCTACCACAACGTAACCAAAAAAAAAACTTACCATTTGAGAATATTTGAATGCCTCATGAGATGTACTATCAGTTTGTTTTGAACCTGAAAATAATATGTACCCACGTTATACACATACTAAACAACAAAATTGGCAATAAAAAAACTTAAAAATTGTTTGTTAACTAAGCAAATTATTATTACACTTCTAAACAAAATTTGAAATATGTTCACACATAAAAAATGGATTAAAGATAAGAAAAAAAATAGAATCACACTTTCAAAGCAATACATGATTGATAAGAAGCAAAATCATACTAAAAGAGTAGAATAAGTTAAATTTACAAATAATAATTCAAACAGAAGGAATAAAGAACATAGTCATGTAACAATTAAGGAGCATGAATAATAATAGATTAAAGGTATTAACATAACTAAAAATAGGAAAAAAGAGTTTAAGGAAAAAGAATAATAGAATAGTATAAGTGTTATATATGATCTAAATGCCTCCACCTGGAATAAAAATTTTAGAATGAAGAACTTGAGATGAAGCACCTTCATGCAATTGTGTAAACCATTCATTTGATTCACTCTTTCTCAAATGTCACTAAAAGGGAAGTGCAACAAATTACCAAAATATATAATGGCAATATATAAATGGTCATTCCCATTCTCTGCATTTTAAACAAATCTCATTGAATTAGAGATCTGAAGAGGTTGCCGCATGAATGCACCTAATAAGTATAGGAGCTTGTTCCCTCAAAAAAAAGTATAGGAGCTTGTTCTTATTAAAACTCTTAATTATAATAACCAAAACAGTCTAACCAATGACCTTCACATTTAGTTATTCATAAATACAAATAAAACTCTTAATTATAATATTGTAACAAACCAATCATATCTAAAAAAATTATCATAAAATAATATATTATATTTTTTTATTAATGTTATAAAGCGGGGAATAAGTTACCATTCATATTCTATAAGGGATGTAAAAAAACTGAAGTAATTAAAATAGATAGCAATAATAGCAGGCGACGTTTTTTATTTGACCAATGCATATCCACTTACATTAGCAATAGCAGGCGACGTTTTTTTTTTGACCAATGCATATCCACTTACATTTAACTATTTGTTCAGTTTTATCTATTCATTTGTTATCTATTAGTAGGTTTGAAATTTTTGTGCCCATCCAAATACCATATATATGAGGAAATCAAAGAGTCATTTTAATTGAACATTATTATTTTTAAAATAGGTTATTAACAATCAACTTATAACTAAACTAATTTATAACAGCAAGCTAAAAGAAGTTTAAATTAAAAATAATCATTAAATAAATATATCAAAATATGTGTTCCTCAATATATCAAAAAGATGTAATCGTTAAATGAATAAATGAAAAGAATCAGTAAAAATTTAAGAAAGATTGGAATGTATTGTTATTTGTTAAATTCAACAAAACTATTATAATTTGTAAATATGTCCATTAAAATAATATACATTTTACAATTTTATTTTAATAATAAAACGTAATTTACAAAAACTAAATAAAAAACCCATGTCATGAATTATAATATCAATTTCTATATTTGCATAAGAAAAGTATCATTTTCATTTAAATATTATAATAGTTAAATAGTAACATTTCACTAATAGTAACATTTCACTAAATATTATTTCACTAATACTAACATTTAATAAGTATCATTTTTAAAAAGATATGAAGCTAAAGTCTACGTTTTTTTATGTTTCATGTGGTTTTTATTTTTATAAATAATAAAATAATGCTTAATTCTCCTAGTCATTAAACTTTATGTCTTCTTATTTTTATTCAACTCATATCAATACACTTATTGTCTTTAATTATATAATAACTGAAAAAATATAAAGGGTCTTAATAATTTAGCCTTAATATGTAATCATTAATATAAGTCTCCTTATATGTGTAAATTATAAAAAGATATTAATATAATTGAAAATCTAATTGAAAAATTAATGAGGATGATGTGGAGCATCTTAGAGGCTTGGAAAAAAGCTTCATTTAGATATTTACTAGGAGAATACTCGTGCGATGCACGAGTTGTTATATAATTTTTTTCCTTTAATTTTATATAGATTTTATACAAATATATACATAAGTTGTCGATATAAATTATGTATTTTAAAAATATAGTATTACATTAATATACTGTTGAAAATAAAATATTACTAAACTTCTTTTTACTTAGTAATAATAAATGTCATTCTATTTAATATCTTGAATTTATGAGGATGAATTTTAATAATAAAGACATGTGAAAAATAATATAAATAATAAGAATATTTTTGATATAGCATTTTTTAATATGTGTAAGACAAAGAAGAAAAATAATAATGATAATAATTGAAGATCAATATTAATGAGAATATTTTTTGATATATAACATATAGCCTAAATAAACACTACGTACGTAAAAAAAATTCTTTTTGTTTAAAAACAAAAATAATGGTTTAATATGTGAAAGTTTAAGGATGAAAATAATGAGATTTTATATTTCTTTTAAAACATTAGAATAAAAATAACTAAGTTATACTAAGAAAGTAATCATAATATTTTGATAAACATGTTTGGAAGTGACTTACATTTGTAATGTGCGTCTCGCATTTGCTTTTCTCTTATAATGTTATTTTATTTTTATTTTCTTCTTCCAAATTTCAGTGACATCCTCTAAATATTATTATTATAAGCTTGGATGAGTTTAAATTAAATAAGTTAATGGTTGTGCATGAATAAATATAAATCATAGAAATTAGAAAGTAACTACTCTTTATTTTATTTTTCTTTATTTCTTTGTTTATTCATCAATTAATAATTCATAAATATTAATTAAACAAAATTTGAAACTTAAAACAAAAGTGATAATAAGGAATTTAGATTTAATAGGAAACTTAGAAAGAGAAAACAATCAAAATCAAATCTTTATTTTTATTATTTATAATGATATGAAAAATATATGGCCATTATTCACGATATGAAATGAAAGATTTATTTTATTATAATTGTTTTTTATGCAACTTATAATCTAAATAAGCTACATAAAGTGGAGAATAAACATATAATATTTGTAAAAGAATTGAAACATTTAAATCTGAAGCTTTATTTGGTTGTTTTTACCTCAAGCACTATTTTTATTTAAAATTAACCATTTTAGATGTGAATTTGTAAATAAAAAGTATTAGATAGAATATATACTAAAGGCATTAGATATGATGATAGTTGAAGAAAATGATATTTTTTTTCCTTTGTGATATAGAGAAGAGACACCTAATGTAATTTCCTTCTTAGAAGTGACACCAAAGGTTATGAAGTTTCAAGGTACATATGCAACTCATTTAGATCTAGCAAATCATACAATTTTACAAAACTATGAAATTAAACATTTTTTTGACAAAAATTAAACATTTTTATAAAGAACAATATTAAAATATACATCATTTCTTAATGCCTATAACTTTACAAAAATCGTTGCCTATTTGTCAACTTCAAACTATCAAGAACACAAAATTCTTTACCCTTTTGTGATTTCTACATCTTGTGAAACTTGCCCCTTTATTCTACTCCTTGTTTTTATATGATTATTGCACCTAATGTAATTTCTTCTTAGAAGTGACAATTGAAGGTTATGAAGGCTCAAGGAACATATGCAACTCATTTAGATCTAGCACATCATACAATTTTACAAAACTATAAAATTTAATATTTTTCTAAAGAACAATATTAAACTATATTCCTATAACTTTACAAAAATTGTTGTCTATTTGTCAACTTCAAACTATCAAGAACATGAAATTCTTTATCCTTTTTGCGAATTCTACATCTCGCAAGCAACTTGCTCCTTTCTTCTACTCCTTGTTTTCTATATGATTCTTGCACCTAATGTAATTTTCTTCTTAGAAGTGACACCAAAGATTACGAAGGCTCGTGGAACATATGCAACTCATTTAGATCTAACACATCATACAATCATACAAAAAATTAAACATTTTTCTTAAGAACAATATTAAAATATACATAATTTCTCAATGTCTATAACTTTACAAAAAATCATTGTCTATTTGTCAACTTAAAACTGTTAAGAACATAAAAATCTTTACCCTTTTTGTGCATTCTACACCTTCTTGTGAAACTTGCTCCTTTCTTCTACTTCTTATTTTTTATATGATTCTTTTTGTCAAAACCTCTACCCTAACCATCCAAAGATCTCTCCTTTAAATAGTCATTTCTTGTTATAATTAGTTTAAACTCTATTTCTTCCACTCATATTCCACTAACTCATGAGTTTATTGTAAATTAAAGCAATAATTCATGTAAATGTGAAACCCTCCATTCAATGCATAATGGTTACATAAAAAAGAATTTTAAAGGTCAACTTATTATTTCTTATTTCATCTAAACTATTCTAATTGATAAATATATTTATTAATTCAATTAATTTAAATTTTGACCAATTCTAATAATAATATAATTTCTATGTAAATAAATATATAATTTAAAAAAACATTTAGAATAAATAGTAATAAATATAAAAACAAAACAATAAAAAGTAACTAATATAAGAACATAAAATTGAGTTTAGAATGAACACATAATTGAGCTCATAAGTCTCATGAATTGAGAATGAACATTGATTAATATAAAAAAAAATCTTGTTTTTTATATTTAATTATATATTAAAAATTAAAATCAAAGTCTCATTTATACAAAAATTATGATTAAATATAATATAATGTGTAAATTTATTACTATGTTGGAATTTATTAGTAGTAGTGGGTTGGACACAAAGGTAGGAATTAATAAATAATAAAAGAGAAGTTTTTTAATAGACAAAAATAAAAGCAAAAATTCAAGAATTATTGTGGAGGCTCCATTGGAGATTCTTTTACTTATATGTATAGAAGATATAGATATAGATAAACATTTCCTTTCATTGTGTTATGAATAATTTTATGTTTAATTCCTATTAGCAATCTATAATCGTAGGTTTTTATTCTTCTTGAGAATGCTCATAGGCATCACCAAATATTTAATAATAAGTTAGTGGTAATAATGAATTAATTTAAGTCTCATTTAATTGTAAATTATAAATAAATATTAATAAAATTAAAAAATTTATTGAAAAATAAATGGAAATGATGTGGAGCATCCTAAAGCTTGGAAAAAAGCTTCCTTTAGATATTTATATAGATATAGATTTCTTTTCTTTTGTTGTAATTGCTTTTGTAGCTTTCATTTGGCATCTCAAGTATGAGTGTGAGCCCTATATTCGAATTGTATAAATTCCTCTCTCAATCAATGAAAGCTCTAACCGATTCACTCATTTGATCACATTTTCGGTTACAACCGTTTTCCTCTCTAAAGTGTGTGTGTGTGTGCGTGAAACTCTACAACTCAATGTGTGATTGCAGAGTATTTGGAGCTCTTGCTCCAACAACCATGACTGGTGAACCCAATCCGAACCGAACCCAACTCATTGAAATACCGGGTTGGTTTGGTTCGGATTCTATAAGAAAATACTCAAAATCTAAACCAATTAAATATAATCAGTTGAGTTAGGGATACGAATTTAGTCAAAATTCTTTCAAACCGACTTGTGAGCACCCATACTCACAAGTATTAACAAGAGCAGAGAAAATTTCCATTTCTCAAAATCATTCCTTTCATATGCTTTCTAATTTTCTTGATTATTTTTCTCTCTCCCCTTGGCTTTTTTTTTTCTCTCTGAAAAATTGAATTCTTGTGTGCATCATGCAGGGGACACATTAATATAAAAAAAGGTATATAAAGGTATATTCTTGTGTGCATTATGTAGGGGAAATAATCCCATTTTGTAGGCTCACTTCGGGATTATTTCCATTTATTGAGAAATGACAAATTTTCATCAACAAATAAACTTCAGTACGTATCTACTACTAACACGTATTTCCTGAATAGTTTTAGGATGAAATAGAAAAATGCTCGTCATACAATAGACAAAAGAGTGGTTAATTAAGGGGTATAAGAAGACAATCTGCCTAATGAAAAATGGAGACTCATTTAAGGCGATTCTAACCAAGGAAGACAATGTGAAAAAAATCACAAGGAGTCAATTTTTAATTAGTTTCTCCCTTGTAGGAAAATTTTCATGAATTAATTTCCGTGAGAAGATTGCAATTGTGGAAAGAATGTCACTTGACCATATATATATATAGCCACTTACATCTATTTCCAAGTGTTCGGTTTACCTCACCTCTCCAATGTGAATGTGCCAAAAATTTGTATAATGTATGTAGTCATCAGACAATCAAGAACTAAACCAAGATTGTCAAATTCAAAATGCCAGCACAAAATGGGTTTACCCTTTTACTACGGCCTTTTCATCTTATTTACACTCCCCAAAATGAGCACATTAGCAATTGTCAATGGCACTAGCCACTAGGATTCCAATACATTTACTCCATTTACTATACTCCCTCCGGTCCAAGAGAGGGAGGGAGAGAGAGAGGTAGGGAGGGAGGGACTATAGTAAATGGAGTATATTAAAGAGAGGGTGCGACTAGCAGAGTAGCCCAGTTCACTTTTTTTGTCTTTTTAAAAGGTCGACCATGAGTTGGGCTTATTCGTGTGGAAATGAATGACTAAAACACAGGGGGGGTTACTATTACTCTGATCCCCTTTTAAAAATTAATGACCAAAAAGAAAAAAGAAATGAATATTGAGAGAGGCTATATAAGGTAGGTGTTAAAAAAGGAAACCCCAAACTTTTTCTTCTTCATCTCTCAAGCGCCGCTCCACACTTTGGAGAGAGAGAGAGAGAGAGAGAGGGAGGGAGGGAGGGAGGGAGGGAGCGAGAGAGAGAGAGAGGGAGAGAGTGAGGGAGGGAGGGAGGGAGAGAGGGAGGTAGGGAGGGAGAGAGATAGAGAGAGTCCGGGAAGTATAGTAAAGATTCAATGAGAGAGAGAGAGCGTAAGACGTAAAACTCTCTGGGAGAAGCGACGATGACTCGCTACCTTGTTGATGTCAGCCGACGCCCACCGACGATGGGGTGAGCAGTACACACATTTAACCGGGGTTTTGCACGCGGCGGTGAATGGTGGTCAAACGCAAACGGAGGGAGGCCGTCGCGGACGGGTTGAGTGCGTACGGTTAATAAGAAAAGTTAGTTGTGTAATTAATATGTTAAATTTTGTAAGGGCATTACTTTTTTTAAAAAAAAACGATAGCGTAAACAATTTTTTTAAGTAGAAATTATTAAAAAAAACCATCTTTACAAGAAAGATGAAAAAAGCTACATCAAAACACCTTGAAGAGACTACACTAAAGCTAGAAAATCTACACTATGGTCCACCAAAACTTCCAACAAACAAAAAGACAAATCTAAACCCAAGATATCCTATGACACCCAAAACAAAGAGAACACAAACACCACTCCAAACTAATGCACTTAAGTACCATTTTCTTGACACCTCTTGAGTAGAATTGTGCTTCTACGCCAACTCAAAGGGTGCATACACTCCACTAACCATCAGAATCCCAAAGAATATTTAAGAGCTAAACCACACCATAACAAAAGCACACCCATACAAGAGATCAAACACATGGAAACAAATAAGCTACACAAGAAAAATCAATGCCAAACACACAAATCAAGGCACAACAGAGACGAAGTTGAGAATTAGAAAATGCATCACTGGAGAAATGCAACAACGGAGACCTGAGAACCTGAAACACCACCGCATTGAGGTGGTCACAAGCTCCTTAGCGACGCCGAAACACCACAAACGCCGCCGCACACCCACCAGCCACTGAACTCACGCGCGAAACCACTATTGTCTGCACCACCTCACATATGTAGAGCACAACGCCAGATCTGAAAAATTATTTGAAATTTTGACAACCACAGACAATTTCTCTAGAGGTATAAATTCACGATTCCTCCTCATCTTGACGGTTGAGATGGTGACTTGATTGTTGTCGGTCTGAAAAAAAACAAGAGAAAGTGAATAGAGAAGTGCTAACAACACTCTTTTACACACTATTTTCAGAGTCTCACCACTTCAGAATTGGGATCCATTAATTTAATGAGACCACATAAATTGTAACCAATGATGAAGTATGTTGGACAGTGCGTGTAAAAAAGTGTTACAGGCATTCCTCAAGTAAATATATATAGGTTGAGTTTTGGAGCACTCATATTTGTTTCTCCTTATTTTTGTCTTAGCGAGATCTGTCATATCAATTTCTCAACCTTGAGCATGGGTGGAGTTAAGTGTGTCTTTGCACCCCTCAAATTTTGAAAATTTCAATGATTCAATCTTTACTTTCAGTTAATCAATTGAGGATATTTGAAAAGAAAATTTCTAAAAATCAACAAACAATTTTGACAGAGAATTTTTTACACCCCTAACCCAAAATCTTCCGCCACTGATCGTAAAGACAAAGGGAACTTTGAGTTTCTATTTCCGTAAGACAACATTAATCTTCATTAGAGTTTTAAATGATTTTTCAAGTATCATTTTTCAATTGAACTACTCATAAAGTTTTACACCCTATAACTTGCCATTCAAGAATTGTGCAAAATTCTTCAACTATCATTTTATACAACAGTTTCTTGCCATATAAAAAATTATACAAAAGTCCTCTACTACCATTTTATACAACAGTTTCTTTAAAAACCAACTAGGAAATTCTTGTCCTCTTACAAGTTACAACTTCAATATACTAACAATTACCAGTCACTTGATACCAATATAATATTGGCCAGGACTATCACTTTTAAACTAGGTATCTTTTTTTTAAGGCATCGACAATGATCCTTCCGCAAAGAATAGAAAGATCACTTGTTGTAGTACAAACAAGAGCCCTTTGTTGCAAATGTCTCAAACTCTGTTCCATACTAACTTGAACCATCTCAGCTAACATCTTCTTTGCCTTACCACATTGATCATCATCATCACCATCAATATTTAATATAATATCACATACTATATTCTCAAATGTATCAGCTTCAATTTCACATCTTGAATTAGGTTTCTCTCTTAGTAACTTCAAAAGGGTATGTGCTTTTGGCTTAGACTTTTTTGTCCCTTGAACAGTTAACTCAAGAAGTCCAGGAATAACACCTTCTCTAAGAATTGGTTCCCTATATTTAAATCTATCACTTTCACACATTTTCAATAATGCACCAACAGCATATTCCTTACTTTGTAAATTCCCATTTTCTAAAATTTCCACAATTGCAAGTATTCCACCTTCTTCACATGTTAAGGAAAATCTTCCCTCTTCATAATCCATTAAGGATTCTATCAAAGCACAACATTTTTCAGCTGTTTTTGAGGATTTTTTACATGTTTTGAGAAGGTTAATTATATAAGGAATTGGATTTGTTTCCATAATGGTGTTGAGGTTGTTAGGGTATGTTGATAAATTTGAAAGAGTTTTTACTGCATCGGATTTGGATTGTGAATTTCCATGTCTAAGAATGTTTATAAGAAGAGGAATTGTGTTGTGAGATGTAATGATTGGTTTGTTGGTTGAAGATGCTGATAGAGTGAGTAAAGATGCAGTTGCATATTCTTGTAGATTTGGATTTTTTGATTTGAGGAAATTAATTATTGGTTCTAATGCACCTGCTTCCACAATGATGATTTTGTTCCTGTTTGATAATAAGATCATGTCAAATGATGAATATTGTTGAACTATGTGTAAAGGGAAAAAATGGCAAAGACCAATTAATTAAGCTAAATTAACATTAAATTTAGTTCTAACAATTATTGACCCTCATAAGTCCTTCCTCAGAGAGACCAAAAAGAGAGGTGAAAGTAGTGTGTGGATCCTCTGTTGCGGCGGCATGTAAATGATGACTGTTTATTTTAGAGATAGATCGAACGGTCTTTGCTGACGCAACATCATGCTACAGCAGTAGAGGATTCAAATCCGATAAAAGCATTTGGTACAAAAGGCTGATAGTTGTATTGGATAAATCAATAGGTGCTTGTAGTAATATGTGGCCCAAACTAGTTGTATCTGTTGTGTAATATAGCTTGTTAGCTTGTTGTTTTGTTTTTTTGGGCTCATTGTGGACCTAGGCCCAGTCCATTGTATTTGGCTTACATTGAGAGCCTTTCGTTGTATTTGTCATATAACAGATTACAGTTTTCTTGACAAAAAAAAAAACAGATTACAGTTTTTCTGTTATAACTAATCAATACACAGCTCATAGTGATTCAATTGAGAGAATCACTTTTTCATTCATTTCTTGCTCTAACAAAGGCATCAAGAATCAAAAACAGCCTAAAACTAGAAATGATAGATTAGGTTTATTTGTCTACATGGAAAATAGAAAGGTGAAAGTCTCAAATTGAAAATCATTGGTAGCCAGTGGCGGATCTTTATAGAGATTTGAGCCACTGCACTTCTGGCTCCCATTAAGCTTAATATATACACGGATATATTTTATACTCAAAGTTAGAATATATGTAACCAAAATGAACACTAAGAATAAAAGTATTAGTATGTAAAGCGGATAATAGTATTATTGGTGTATTTAAATCCCTATTCAATTTCTTGATGATGGTCAAACCTCTTTTTAGTAGCTTATTTATATTTTTCTCAAAAATTAGTATAAAAATTGCATTAAGAATATTTGAACTCGTGACATTAAAATTGACAAAGATAACTTCAACCACTAAACCAAGAAGAAACTATTATGAAACACAATTAATTTTGGTTTATATATTTATATCGCTTTTTACTTCTCCATTTTTTTTTGTCAAGATCCATGCATTGTTGGTAGCACAACAATAATATCACAAAAATTGAAAGTGGAGTTTCATGATTTACACTATGTCCTGGAACTGTTGGCCACTCTTACAACGTGGCATGAAAGTGACTTCACCAAGCAACAATTAGCAAAATCAGAATTTTATAATCTACACTTCTTATTCAATTTCATCTTATTTTACACCTACTATCACAAGCATAGTGTTAATGAGAAGAAAGAGTACAAAAAATAGGAAAATTTGGGTTCAGATCGTATGCTGTCAACAAGGTTGTACAGTCACTACAGTCAAATGTTTATTACTTGTCGGATAAATATACCAATTTGCCACCTCTTTAATGAATGACACGTCATACATGACACTTATGACGTCACATTAGCAGTTAATTGTCAGCGTGACGTTCGTTAACAAAAACTAACGGTATGAACCAAGATTAAACGAATATGAAAGATGATGGACCAAAATAGACTAAAAAAATATAAATGACCAAAATGAAATCTAGAGCAAAGATAAATGACCAAAAGTATTATTTAGCCTATATTATATTATATTAGTTTTATACAAATATGTATGTATTCCATATCAATATGGAATCAAAAATGTTATTTGGACATAGATTTTTAGACAAAAATCGATATAAACCAATTTACAACACCAATTAACTAAGTTTTTTAGACTATTAGCCAACCCTGCTTTTTTCACGAGTTTTGGCGTTGTTTAAAAACTTGGTTAATTGATCACTTACTAATAGTCTAAAAAACTTGGTTAATTGGTGTTGTAAGTTGGTTTTTGTCGATTTTTGTCTAAATATCTATGTTCATATAACATTGTTGATATGGAATTCCAACTATATGAGTTGCATGCATCTCAAATAACATACCAACAATGTTATATAGACATTATTTTTTAGACAAAAATCGACAAAAACCAACTTACAACACCAATTAATCAAGTTTTTTAGACTATTAGCTGTAAGTGATCAATTAACCAAGTTTTTTAATAACGCCTAAAATTGTAAAAAAGTTATGCTAACTAATACCTAAAAAAACTTTAAGTAATTTCCAGATTCAGAATGGTTTATGTCGATTTTTGTCTAAAATCTTATGTCTAAATAACATTTTTGATAACATTATGTTCCGTAACTTGCACGAATTCCTAACCAAAGAAGAAGAAAATAATAAATTATTCGCATCAACTAGGAAGAATATGCTGATAACAAAAATAAATAGGTCACAATACAGAAAGTCAAATTATCCACAAATTACAATTACCCTTAATTAAATTACAAAATAATTTTGTGAAAAAAAAAATTACAAATTAATAATTTTCCTTATGTTATTGGCATAAAATTCTCATATCAACCACTGATTTACAACCTTTTTTTTGGGTAAGACACAATTTTTTTTTTTAATATTAAGTAGTCTTTAATAAGTATATACAGTACTTCTGAATTCGAAACATTGATTTAAAATTTGATCTCACAAATCAAAACACTGTTATAAAACCACGATATAGGATCCAAATTCAAATATTTTGTGTATATAATATAATTGCTTTGAGGTTGTTTATCAAAATAAAAATGAAAAAGAAGCGAAAGAAAAGAAAAGAGTGAAAGAAGTAGCGTACTTTTCATCTTGAACAGCGAGGTTAAGCAAAGCGAGAAGAGCGGCTTCATGGGACTCGGGCGAGTCGACTCGTAGCATGGAAACGAGTGGTGCCACAGCTTGACGGAGCTGACGGCGGCAACGGTGGGATGTTTTAGTGAGGCGGCGAATATCCATAGCAGCTTGCACCTTCAAATCTGGATCGTCCATCTGGAGCATCTCCAACGCTCTCCGTACGGCCACCTGATTCACCTCTGCATCTTGGCCGTCCAATGATGTAGAAGCACTCTCCATCTTAGCCGTACAAATCGTACGAGAGAAAATGAAAGAGATTTAAGGACAGAGGTTGTTTGTTTTGCAGAGGCTTTAAGCAACGGTTATAAGACAAAGAGAGAAAGGGGCGGTTGTTGGTTGAGACATGTTCTTATTAAATATGAATTAATTAATTAATGAATATAATTTTATATTAACATGTTAATTTGGATTCAAAACTCCATGAGAACGTAGTCAAACAACTAGATAACGTTCAAGTGAGAATATGTTTCATATACTTGAATGTGAAAAATGCTTGATGTTGATGTTCATCCAAAAAATAATATGCTTGATGCTGATGTTACCCAAAAAAGATACTCCTTGATTTTTGCTTTAACGTCTATCCTTTTACTTTTATTTTTTAATTAAAAACTTTTTTTTTCTTAAAAGCAAAATTATCCATTTCCCTGTTAACTAGACTTAAATATTAACAATGGTGAAAGACAGGGTTAGGATCCTCTCCATTTAATGGAGGGTTCCATTTGGAGAGAGAGTGACACAATGAATATTTTAATATTATTTTAAAAATAATATTAAATTATTCATCATATGTACACTCTCTCTCAAATAAGTTCTCCATTAAATGGAGTATGATCCCAACCCGTGAAAGACATGATTGAAATTGCAGAGAAAATAAGAAGAAGAAAGAAAATCTGAAAATTCACAGTGTGTTGATCTTTGCAATCCAATGATTATTACAATGAAGGAGACTATATTATATAGTAGCTGATAATAGAGCTAACTATATTCTGTTATCTTAACTGAATCATATAACCACTAAAACTAACTAATAAACTGCTAAAACTAACCTATAACTAACATATAACAGAAACTATTTAACTTATGCACTAAGATAGCAAAACTGAACTTAATACTCCCCCTCAAGTTGGGAGGAAGATATTCTTCAATCCTAACTTGCAAATGAGCTGAGAGAACTGCTTCTTTGGGAGAGGTTTTGTCAGAATGTCAGCTAGTTGTTGTTGGGAGGCAACATGGATTAACTTCAAAAAACCCGTGTTTACATGTTCTCGAAGGAAGTGGCAATCAATGTCTATGTGCTTGGATCTTTCGTAGTTTGTAGGATTTTCAGCTAGTTGAATAGCTGATTTACTATCACAGAGCACCATGGTTGAGGTGATGTTGATCTCAAAGTCTCTCAACAATTGTTTTATCCAGAGTAATTCTGAGGTGACTGCTGCCAAAGCTCGGTATTCTGCTTCTGCAGAAGATCTTGCAACCGTGACTTGCTTTTTGGACTTCCAAGTAATCATGGAACTTCCTAGGTAGATACAATATCGTGTTGTGGATCGTCTACTCACCGTACAAGATCCCCAATCGGCATCCACATATGCAGAAAGCTTAAGGTTAGGTTCAGCAGGGAAAAGAATACCCAAACCTGCTGTACTTTTCAGGTATTGTAAGAGATGATTTGCAGCTTGTAGATGAGTGGTTCGTGGCTTGGCCATAAATTGACTTAGTTTGTTGACTGTGAAGGTGATGTCAGGCCGAGAGATGGTGAGGTAGATAAGACGACCAATCAACCTCCTATATTGAGAAATGTCAGTTAACAGCTCACCATCAGTATCATTCAGCTGGGTTCCAGGTTCCATAGGAAGATGTACTGGTTTTGATGATGTGAAGCCAGTATCCATGAGTAATTGAAGAGTGTATTTGCGTTGACACAAGTGTATTCCTTGCTTGGAACGAGCAATTTCAAGACCTAAAAAATATCGAAGATTACCAATAACTTTGAGCTTGAAGTGAGCTTGGAGAAGAGTTTGAACTTCAGAGATAAGATGACTATTAGGACCAGCAACAATAATGTCATCTACGTACACTAAAAGGGCAATGAAGGTGGAGATCCTTTAATGAAGAGTGAGTGGTCTGCAGAACTTCGCGCAGGTTTAGCCGAGTAATGGTGGAACTAAACTTGTGAAACCATTGTCTTGATGCTTGTCTTAGCCCATAAAGAGACTTGTGAAGTCGACAAACTTTGTTCTCCCCCTGACTCGGATAACCTGGAGGTAAACGCATGTAAACTTCTTCATCCAACTCACCATTTAAGAAGGCATTATTAATGTCAAGTTGTAGCATTTTCCAATTGAATTGAGAAGCAAGGGAGAGAAGGATTCGAACAGAAGTAAGCTTAGCAACAGGGGAGAAGGTGTCTAAGAAGTCTATGCCAGCTTGTTGAGTGAAACCTTGAGCTACAAGACGAGCCTTGCATTTATCTAGAGAGCCATCACCTTATACTTGACTCTATATACCCATTTACAGCCTACATGTTTCTTACCATGAGGAAGAGTGACAATGCTCCATGTGTTATTAGTTTCTAAAGCAGCTAGTTCTTCAGCCATGGCCCTTTGCCAAGTTGGATTCTTGATGGCTTGGGAATAGTGTTGAGGTTCAAATATTGAAGACACATTTTCTTGTAAGGAGGTGATAGATTGTTGTAGGAGAGAAAGGATTGTATGGGGTAGTTAACATTGTTACAGTCATAGGCTTGTAGATGTGATGGAGGAATGTGAGGTCGAGATGAACGTCTACAAGGGACAATGGGAGGTTCAGTGTTAGCTTCAGAGAGTGTCTGATCCTGGGTAGGTAAAGTGGCAGGGTCATTTGGATGGTGCAGTATAAAGTGCGAGAGCTCGATTGATTCTTCTTGGTGCAGTGTAGTGGTATGACGGTAGATGGAGTATCCGGTGTAAGCTCGGTATGTTTGGTGAGGAGGAAGCGATGGTGGTCATTGAATAATGTCCGAGATAGAGAACCAAAGTGTGAGTTTTGTGATATGGAAGGATGGTTTCACAAAAACAACATCTCTCAGAGATGATAAATTTATTGGTGGTGGGATCTAGGAGTTTGTAACCTTTGATACCGATAGGATATCCCATGAAGATGCAAGGGTAGATCTAGGAGAGAATTTATGTCTTTTGAAGGAATGGTAGAGGCAAAGGCAAGGCAACCAAAAACACGTAGCATGGAGTAGTCGAGTTCAACTTTATATAAACATTCAAATGGAGAAAGGCCTTTTAAAGATGGAGAAAGCGAACATTTATTAGGTGTCTTTCTTTGTGAAACACATTCACCCCAATAGGTGTAGGCACCTTGGATTCAAAGTAGAGACCTAGCCACATTTAATAGGTGTTGGTGTTTGCGTTCAACTACGGATTTTCTTTGGGGCGATATGGGCATGACAGTTGATGGAGAGTACCTCGTGCTTGAAGGAATTGATGGGAGAAAGCTCCTTGGCATTATCGGTCATGCGTATGGCTTTAATGGGTTTGTCAAATTGGGTCTTGACAAAGGGAAGAAGTGCTTTGGATGAGGTGGGGAGCTTCTGATTTTGTCTTCATAAGGTGTACCCAAGTGAACCTTGTACAATCATCAACAATAGTTAAAAAGTAAAGTTTGTCATCATGTGTACGTGTGTGAAAGGGTCCCCAAACATCACAATGTATAAGATCAAAAGGACAAGGACAATGATTATTATTAGAAGTAAATGGCAATCGATTCATTTTGGATAAAGGGCAAACAAGACATGAAGAATTGGAACAAGCATTTTTATTCAAAGACAATTTTGAGTACAACAACTTCAAAACCGCATAAGATAGATGCCCTAGGCGTGAATGCCACAATTGTCTGTAACTAACAAAGTTACAAGTATTGGAATGTACTATATTGGAATTACATGTATCGATTTGTGAAGAGAGGGAGCTATGATATTACAAGGAAGAGCGATAAAATCGAGAAAGCAGATCATGATATGAAAATAGAGTCCATGTTTAAAATCACTCTTGCCAATCACCTTGTGATGGAGAGACTCCTGAATCAAAAAAGAATTATCAGAAAAGGATATGTTGTAATTTGGATCTTGATGCAAGCAAATCGATGAGATATTATATTGACATGGAAATCGGGAATGCATAGAACATTATGGAGAACTAAACCGTAATCTAGTGTGTGCAGATCCGATGGCAAAGTGATAAAGAACTCTTGTGCCATTTGGTAAGGTAACAAATGTGTTTGTGAGTGGAGTGAATGAACTAAAAGAACTTAAAGAATTGCATATATGAGCAGTGGCACCCGAGTCAATAATCCAATCAATGGAATGTAAAAAAGAGAAAGCAAATAGTAATGTACTCAATGAACAAGAAAAATGTAAGAAGTGTAGAGTAACATCACCAGATGAATCTTTTGATTCTGAAGCAGCAGTGACAGTCTTAGCCATTTGAGCTTGAAGATAGTCAATTAGTTGTTGATATTTTTGGTTATCAACTTGAGCAGTATCACTGGAGCCAGAGTGAGCAGTGACCTGCAGAACTTGCTGATTTGTAGAGGAAGGCCTGGATTTCTAATCATTGCGCTTTAGACCTGGTGGGTATCCATGTAGCTTGAAGCACTTATCCTTTGTGTGACCGAAGACACCACAGTGAGCACATTGAGGACGATCACGCTTGGGACCTCTACTATTGTTTGAAACATCAAATGCTATCGGGGACGATTCTGCAGGTGTAGTGGAAGATATCTGGCGTTGTTTTTCATCTTGCAGAATCATAGAATAGACTTTGCTGATATCTGGAATCGGTTCTTGAAGAAAGATGTTCCCACGAACATTGCTGAAAACATCGAATAAGCCCATAAGGAATGTCATAACTTGTTCTTTGCGAAGAAAAGAACCACCACAGTCACAATCAGGGGTAGATTCAAGTGAAACCAGGGAATCCCATAGACCTTTGAACTTGCTGAAGTATGCACTGACAGAAAGGGATCCTTGAGTACAAGTGATTATCTCTTTCTTCAATTCATACACACGAGGACCGCTACTCTGCTGGAAACGATTCTTCAGATCGCTCCATATCTCAGATGCAGAGTTAGCATAAAGAACACTGGTGTGCAATTCTTTGGATATGGAATTAAGAATCCAAGAAGTGGTCATGTCATTGCTGCGTTGCCATTTGGGAAGATCATCACTATCATCATCAGGTCGAGGAATAGTGCCGGTGACGAAACCTAACTTGTTCTTGGCCCTGGAGGCGTCAAGATCGCACGACACCAAGAGCCATAGTTCCCGCCGGAATCTTGAAGAATTTGAGAGACGAGAATGGCACCGAGGTTATCTGAAGGATGCAAGTAAAAAGGATCTGCGGCGACATCGGCCATGGAAGCAGGAATGAAGAAGGAGAAAAAAAACACGAACGAAAGAGACGATCGGAGAAAATGAAAGGAATTGAACGGCGACGCAAAGCGAGAATCAACGAAGAGTGCGGAAGGGAAGCGTTTTATGATCGATACCATATTAACAATGGTGAAAGACATGATTGAAATTGCAGAGAAAATAAGAAGAAGAAAGAAAATCTGAAAATTCACAGTGTGTTGATCTTTGCAATCCAATGATTATTACAATGAAGGAGACTATATTATATAGTAGCTGATAATAGAGCTAACTATATTCTGTTATCTTAACTGAATCATATAACCACTAAAACTAACTAATAAACTGCTAAAACTAACCTATAACTAACATATAACTGAAACTATTTAACTTATGCACTAAGATAGCAAAACTGAACTTAATATTAAACAAATGTTACAATTAAGTGTCCATTTTTGATGTTGTTATAACTAGAGGGGAACTCTGACCTCATAAGTTAGTAGTTTTTAGAATTAAGTTATACTGAGCATAAATTCTAAAATGATATTCGAGCTTATCTCATATCTATTGTAGAGGCATCCTTCGTAACTGCGATGGTGATTTTGTTCTAGCCTTCACTCCTAAATTGGAGCATTGCATCGTTCTGGAAGCTAAAATTTGGGCGATCTTTCACGGTGTGAACCTCGCTTGGAGTCGTGGATTCCATCATCTCATTGTTGAATCAGATAGCAAGGAAGCCATTGCTCACCTAGATGGTCCGGTCAATCCTTCTCACTCACCGATTCACTTCGCTCAAACTATATCAAAAGGATAATTGGTACTCCTTCTGGTCTGATTGGCAAGCATGTTAGTCGTGACGCTAACGAACCGGTCGATCTTCTGGCGAACCAGATTTTATCTTGAAATGTCTACTTTGTGTGTGTGAATTCATGTGTGGTGTTGTCATTCCATCTAAATAAAGAGATTTAATACCTACCAATACTTATAGTCGTTGGTTGGTAGTTTGGTAGAAACTTAACAAGTTGTCATTTCTCTATTTATATTTTAAGTTGCATGTTTGGCGCTATGGTGGTCTGGTCTAAAATCTGGTATTCAAACTAATTTTGTAGACCTTATGGGTCTAATTTTGATTTTTTGGGTATTTATAGTGACTGATATACCATCCACATTGATGTAACATGATTAATGACGTGTGTTTTATGTAGTTAAGGTCATAAAATGTGAGTGTTAAATTAGTATTGCTAGACAGACTATTTATTTTACAGTTAGGCAAAATTGACTTTAAAGGGACTAGTAAGAATTTCAACATGAGATCTTCCAAATATAAATTCTGTTATGCTGTGAACTCATTGAGTTAAGTAATATTCATTTGTGAAATACTATTATTTTATTTTTTTTGTCACTTTTCTCTTACTGAAAATTCCAATCATAATAGATCTCCATCTAGAGAAAAGTAATTAAATACTTTCTTGGACGACCTTATTTGGCAAAAAGTTTAATAATTATCAAATCAAAAAATGTTGACCTGTCCATCTCATGGATGAAAAAAATATTACAATTGTGATTAGTCTTGATAGATGAATATTTTAATTTTTATAGAAAATATACCAATTAGTTTCATCTTTATTGTCAAAAGGAAAATTAATGTTGTCAATGAATGTTGGCTCATTTGGTGGGTGATCGATGAAGATTTGTAAAGTCAATAAAGAAAGATAGAGTGTCGCTCGACCTTGGTGAATCCCCGGAGTGCAACTCACCTAAACTTTTTGTAACAAAAAATGGAAAATTAATGTTACTTTATATCATTATGCTACTAAAAACATTGCTATGTGAATAAAACTTTGTGATATAATTCTGAAATGACTATATTATTTTGTTTGAAATACAAAGTAGTCTATATTGAAAAAAGATTATTTGTACTACATAAGAAACTTACATGTAAGTAAACAAATATCAAGTCATTAGTCATCTAGACCAAAGAAAAAAAAGTTAATAGTCATAACTCATGAGAAACAAATATCTTTCTTGTTTTACTTTCTAAAGTTCATTAGTTGGTTAATTCTTGCAAACCAAATGATGTTTTAAAGTTTTGAGCTGCTAAAATAATCACTATAAGCTAATCTAGGGGCGGAGCTTTTAAGGGGCGGGTGGGGGCCACGTCCCCTACAAAAATATAAAACATTAATTGATATATAGTGTTATAATAATATTTTAAATATTTTAGTCTTTCATTATATAAGAAAGAAGTTCGCCATGTATCATATGAAATGTGGTCAGCCAAGTGGTTGGGTTTTATTTTTTACACCCCCCTTATCATCTATCCCACCCCCATAAGTAGCAATATCCCTAAAATGCCCTTGGCATTTAAAAAAAAAAATTAACTGGACCTACATAAAAAAAAAATCCGGAATTAGCAAAAAAAAGAGGTATTTCCGAAATTTTGGAGGTGAATTTTCCGGAATTAGCGCAGAAAATTGGTATTTCCGGTTCACAATTTTTGAACTGGAATTATCCCCAGAAAAGGTAATTCGGAAATTTTGTATTTTTAAATTAGATTTTTTCCGGAAATACCTTTTTCAGAGGTAATTCCGGTTCACAATATGTGAACCGGAAATACCTATTAAAAAGGTATTTCCGATTTTTTTTTTTAACATTTTAATTTTTTTTTAAATAGATGGTTATTACGGATTTAACCGGTACCTTTACGACATCTGAGATATTTCCCACTCGTGATGCAATGACACGTTGGGTTAGAGATACTGGGAAAGCGAACGGAGTCATTGTGGTTATTGTTCGATCAGAGACGACGGAGAATGGGAAAGGGAAAAAGAACAAGGTTGTTTATGGTTGTGAGAGACGGGGCACATCTGATGAGTAGATGTTGGGTGTTCTGCTGGTAGACACAAGAGTTCGAAAAGATGTGGTTGTAGGTTTCGATTGAAAGCTAAACCAATGTTACCTCCTAGTTCTGATTGGAAGGTGAGAGTGGTGGATGAGATTCACAATCATGAGCCTCATAAGACTTTGTTTGGAGCAGCTATATTTGGTAAGTTTAGCAAGGACGAGCGGTCAATTGTTGGGGAGCATCTGTCCTTGGGAGTGAAAGCATCCAAAAGTCTTGAAGCATTAAAGAACAAATTTAAGAACAACTTGAGCAACATTACTCAGTTGTATAGAACCCGCGCCAATATTCGGAAGGGAAAGAGAGGTAATATGACTGAGATGCAGCAGCTTATGACACTGATTCAGGCGAACCATTACTTGTGTTGGACGAGACGACTTAAAGGTACTGATATTGTTGAGGAGATCATGTGGTCACATCCTGATAGTATTAAGTTATTGAGGATGTTTCCCACTGTTTTGATTATGGATCAGACTTTAAGACCAACAAGTATGCATTGCCTCTGTTGGAGATTGTTGGTGTCACTTCCACTGAGTTGACATTTCTTGTTGCGTTCATATCTGTCTCATGAGCGTTATGATGACTACACGTGGGTGCTGCAGAGCCTACGAGATTTGATGCTGTGTGATATTGCACTTCCTCAAGTAAGTCAATGCTAAATGACTTTAGTTTTTGCCATTACATTACTGTTTTTTTATTTTTTTCATTTCTAATAGAACGTGTGGATTGTGTTTCTCAGGTTATCCTCACTGATTGTGAGGAGGCTTTGATGAGTGCTATCAAGGTTGTGTTTCCGGAGGCAATGAATTTGCTTTGTCGATATCATATCAACAAAAATGTTCATGCTCAAATTAAGAAGCTGGTGAAGGGAGAAAGAGTGGAGTCACTGATGGCACTTTGGCATCATATAGTTGCTGCTACATTTGATGATGAGTTTAGTGAGGCTTTGCATGATTTGGAGCAATCGCTCATCGACATACCTGACTTATTGCATATGTCAAGAAGCAATGGTTGTATCCTCACAAGGAACAACCTATTGAGAAGTGGATGATCATGCCAGACACAAGACATGTCATAGCTACTAGATATCAGAGACCCCTGGTTATGTTGTCGCCTCATGAGAACTGGACATTCTTCCCTTTGAGGGGAGATTGTGTTTCAATCAGTCGGTTGGTTTGTGTTGGGTTCATCCATAGGAATCATTGGATTCTTGTCAAGTTGAACCACACTAGCCCTATCCCTCCCGCACATCCTTCTTTGGGTCGATACGTCTCAGATGAAGCTAGATCGTGGCAATATCCATACATTGGACGCATGCAATTATGGTCTTCTTTTGTTCCAGATTATGTTCCAGATTATGTTCCAATGACACCATATGATTATGTAGATATCACATCTTGATTGTTTATATAATTTTACATTATTATTTGTTGCTTTTTTGTACACGTTAAGAGTCGTAGAATATTTAAATATGTCCACGTGTCAAAAAAATCGAGTAACGGATAGAAATAATAAACAAGTGTCAAAGAAATTTAATCGATTTAAAAAAATATGTCCACGTGTCAAAAAAATCGAGTAACGGATAGAAATAATAAACAAGTGTCAAAAAGTCATTTTTAACACTAAAAACATGTTTTTAGGCCACTTTTGGTGTACAATTACAAACTCGTAAATAATTTTGTAACTCGTTTTTAACCTCAATATCGTAGTATTATACTTTTTCTACAAGTTTGTAATTTTTAAAAAAATTAAAAAAATGACGCATTGTAAAGCCGACGAACATAGTTAAAAAGTCATTTTTTTAAAGTAATAAAACATTTTTTTATTTGATTACTAATTAACGGCCTAGATCTTGCCGACAACTTTTAACGATCTAGATTTTGCCGACACTTTAAAGGGTCCAGATTTTGCCGACCACTTTTCATCAACGGTGGAAATTCATTCAAGGGTTTCATTTTTCCCTATAAATACACCCTTCCATTTCACTTATTTCACACACACACAACACTCTCATGGATACTCTGACCACAATACTCTCATGATTCTGCACTCACTGCCCTTCACCATCAGGGCACAATCACAAACAGAGAAAATGGTGTCTATTTCGAGAGTCCAAACCCCATTTTATGCAGGCTTAACGACAACATCACCTTTGAAGCTCTGAAAGAAAAAATAACAACGAAGGTGCAGCTGGAGGGTGACGAGCAAGAAGTCACCCGGATCATTTATCGCTACCCGACTATGGGCGATAATAATCGTGTTCAGTGGTCCACCATGGATGTGAAGAACAACGATGACGTTCGAGTGATGATAGACCGTTTTGACATATTTCAGATGCGGAGTCCTATTCAGTTGTATGTCGAAACTAGAAGGACCGTTGCTGAGGTCCTTCGACGTCTCCAACCACCATCTCACTAGTTTGTACCGTGTTTTTATTTCGTTTGTTGTTGCGTTATGTTATTTTTTTCATCAATTTCATGTATTGTATCGTTTCGTGATCGAAAACGCGTCTTTAATTAATTTAAATTTGTTTTTAATTAAATTTTTTTTTTCGGAAATACCTTCAAAACTAAGTAATTCCGGTAGAGGTAAAAGGATTTCCGGAATTACCAAAAATTGAGGTAATTCCGGTTCACATTTTTTGAACCGGAATTACCTCAATTTTTGTAATTCCGAAATCCTTTATCCCTTCCGGAATTACCAATTCGCTAAGGTAATTCCGAAATTTTATATATTCCTCGGGGCATTTTTGTCCAAAACGTATATTATGGGGGTGCGATTGATGATGAGGGGGGTGTAAAAAATAAAACCCCAAGTGGTTTTGTTCCTTAACCATAAGTTATAAAGGCTGGGTTTGAATCCCAGGTTGATTGTTTTTTATAACTAGTTTTATTTATTTAATTTAGTCAAGCAGGGCAACATTAACATTACATTATTCAAAATCAAAACCTCTTTCTTTTTGACAACATACTCAAAAACCGATCCATCCATTAAAAAAAACATAAATTATTCTTCTTTTTTTTTTTTTTTATAAATTATCCTTCTTAAAAAAAACCTTAACTATCACTTTTTTTTATAGAAACTATGAATAGATATTTGATAATTTCTATAAATTAATTTCGGCTATTTAAATTAAAATCATTTGAAACTACTATTATATTAGAAGAGTAATGTGATTTTGAATTCTTAATTGAGCTTTTATTTTCAAATAAAGATAACTTTTCTAAAAATTTAGTTTATTTGTAAATGTATTATTTTTAAAATATATGTTCTTTTTTGTGTTTTATTGTCGAATATATTACAAACATGTATGTTTGGATCCACGTTTAAAATTTGGCAACGTGTGTGGAATTTCACTCTATAATTTTTATGGTCATGTCAGTTCTACTTTAAAAAATATTCCCAACACATGTTTAACTCTTTTGGCCCCCTCAACAAATACTTTCAAGCTCCGCCACTGAGCTAATCCATTTTACCAATACATTTCAAAGAAGACAAGCAATATGAGCTTGGAAAGATGGGCTTCCCTAGGTCCAACCCAACCCGATAATTTTAGGATGGGGCGAGACACGGAATGCATGGCCTAATAAAGGCCCATGCTAACCCCTCCCTACTCACCACACACCCCCAAACCCTGTGACATCTCAAAAATATTCTTAAGGAGTAAAAGAGTTCTCAATGTGTCCGTTTTTTTTTCCTCGAATTCTCACTGGTTCGGCGCCCCTAGACTGAACCTGTACGATTGATGGGTGATGTGGCACACACCTCACAACTTGAAATTTTAATGGATACAACAAATTGGGACTGAACCGGTACGATAGGATCCTGTCGTACTCACAAAACCAAATGAGTGTTTGGACAGATATGATAGATGTCTCATGTCAACTGAACAGGTACGGTAGATGTGTACGGAACTCACTAAATTTTTGGATATATTTTTCTCATTAAAAAATAGTAACACAAACCCAGGTTTCTCCAACCTCCTTGAACAACCCTTAT
Source organism: Oxytropis ochrocephala (assembly GCA_020916435.1). Classification (NCBI taxonomy): domain Eukaryota; kingdom Viridiplantae; phylum Streptophyta; class Magnoliopsida; order Fabales; family Fabaceae; genus Oxytropis; species Oxytropis ochrocephala. The sequence goes on along the minus strand of CM037092.1, from coordinate 106,077,233 downwards.
CTCTTTAAACCTTATTCTTCCTCCCTAAATCAATTCCTCTTATCTCCTTCCAAATATCTGCTTCTCCAAAAATTGAACACCCCATTAATCACCCTTATTCTTCAACCTCCCTTATCTCTTCAACCCTCATTTTTTTTTGTTTTTCCTCTTTCTATTTCTCTTCGTCTTAAATTTGCAAATTCTTTCGAAATTTGACAAATCAGACAAAGCTGGAGACTCGTGTAATTGACTAGTGTGATGTATTAGTAAAAAGGGATGCAATTCTAAATTTGCTTTCGTGGCGTTTTTTTTTGGGTCAAATATAGTGGCGTTTTTTTAGGGCCCATGTTTCGTACAACCCCCTTCTACTCACTAGACACCCCTTTTTGGGGTGAAAAGACCAAAAGCCCTTGTTGAAAATTGATATTTTTTTTAAAACATTAAACACTGTTCAACGCACATTTGATCGACCTAGGTCGAATCTCGCAGCACCAAACCTGCTAATTTTACTCAAACACCCCAAATTGGCCAAATTAACAGGTTCGACCAAGCGAAGGTCGAACACAGTCAAATGTTTGAGGGTCGAACGGTGTTGATGTTGGTTTTTTAAAAGAGTTGTTAACCGAAACTACCTTGAACGATAAAATAACAATTTCACAACGATAAAATATAGATAGATAAGTGCCAACAGTAAGTATAGGTACAATCCGTGCAATAGAAAAAGTTACGAATAACTAGAATTAAATCCAAAGCAAAGGCAAATACAAAATACAACTACTGTCGGCTCGGCTGGGAGACACAACTAAAGCTCCTAAGCCCCCTCTTGAATGGCTTTGCAATTGCCTTCAACCTCTCCACAATCTTCCAGCCACGGGTCCCACGTGGAATACCAACACTTTCCAGCACGTGCTTCATCTCATCATACAGGCCAAGGGTCTCAGGCAAGGCCTATAAGGCAGTAAAAAAAATATTTTAATAACAAAATAAAGTTAAAAATGCAAACAAAAACATTGAAACACTAAACTAAATCATCATATCTCTCTAAACTCTGCAACAAGCAAGGGGTAGTTGTCTGGTTCGAGGTATGGGTGGGATACACTCCTATACCAGGAAAAGTACTCTGGGACTGTGCCTGGCATCCTAGGAACTACTGGCTCACCTTCAGGAATAATGTGCATATTGGATTCCATCCACGCGGCGTTAGCTTGCTCCTTTGTGACTACCGCCCGTCCAGTGGGTCTAGGGTCCTGTGGGATGCCCTGTATCCACCCAAACTGTCTAACCACCCGATCGGCGTTATATGCCACCATAGCCGAACCATGACGCAGATGCCCTTTAAAATAGGTGATCTCCTCCATAGGCCTGTGATATGGGCTCACAAATGGCATCCATGTCACCTCCTCCGACCTGAGATGATCCAGAGCTGCCCTGAATTGAGCCAGTGACCTATTGCCCTCTTGCACTCCCACCTCTTAGCCCGTGGCTCCTCTTCAATGTACTCATCCCTCAACCACTTGGTACCAAATATCTGCCCCTAGAAATGTTCAAAAATCCAGGCCTGTGATAAATAAAAAACAAGTTAGGGGTCGAACAACATATAATGAACATAAATTTATACCAACTGAAATCAAGGCAAGTACCTGGAAGAGAGTGGAAAATTCAAAGAATCGACTTGTCTTAGGGAGGAGGCTTCACCAGCTCTTTGGTATAGATGAGCCAGTGCCATAGCTCCCCAACAGTAGTTACTAGCCTGCTGTATATCTCTGACCATGTAGAGCAATTCAACATTCACCTTGTTGCTAGACTTGTCACAAAATAATGTATTGCCCAGCAAGATGAACAAGTAGCAACGAGCTACATCCAGCCACCTCTCCGCCGCAATGGCATCATTGTAGACCTTCTTCAACCAGGTCACCTTCACACTACATCCTCTCTCAGGTACATTAACAAACGTCTCATCATATGAACACCCCAGGCACTGAACCAAACATTCCTGCACCTCGATCTTACTAGGCTCTACCATGTCATAAAATTCCCCAGTGACAGGGATATCACTACAACAAAAATCTTAAAAAAGATCGCACCCATTAGTTCCTAAAGCGCACAGAACTCCACCCTCGCCCTCACTCCCTCAAGCCGGCTTATCTCCGCCCTCGCCCTCACTCCTTCACGCCTAACGCCTCCACACTCTCATCCTCACGCACAGAACTCCACGTTCAGAAACCCCAAAAACCCAAAACACAACTCTGCTCCCATCGTGTCTCAATGTCCGTCGTCTCTGCTTCCATCGTCTCTCCGCAACCAACTGCATAGTATTCTCAACGACTGAAGCTCTTTGGGTTCAAAAAGTTAGTGATTTCAGAATACAGAAGGAGTAAACGAAAGGGGAAAAAGGTTAATCTGGCTGTTTTAAAATAGTTATATCAATCAAGTATTTATTTTTTATTTTAGTTATTATTATTTGAAATTGAACTAACATCTTTTCAAATCCCATAGATTTGTTGTTGAAATGGCACAGTTCAAATATTGCATTCTTTTCTGCATTCTAAAGGCTGAACTACTTGTAGAACGATTGTTGTTAGAATGGCACATTTGTTTTCTCGTTTTTGCTGAATCAGTTTGTTCTCTACTGCTATTTGTCATCTGGTTGGGGTGGACTGTAATACTCAACAATTATTTGTAAGAATAATGCTCATGATTAAATTTTTTCCAGTTATATTAGTATGCTTTTGTATATACCAGACACTCTAGTAGGAGTAAATCACTTTGACATCTAATTTGGTTAGTAACAACTTGGTTCATATGGAACCAAGAGGAAGTGGCAGGCATATCAGAGTTGGTGTGAGAAATAAAGTTTATTTCATGGTTTTAATTTATTGGTAGAGTGGATCGAAAAACTAGTTATGTATTTTCAGATTGACAATGTAATCTTTTATTGTCTTTGAAAGACATGATTTTCAATGTTTAAGGGTTGGAGTATCTTAGTACTCTCCATAATACAATTTGTACAACATGACATTTTGTTTATTGTAGATCCATAAATTCATTGTACTTGGGTTCAATCTCAATTAATAGATTATACGAAATATATTTTTGCTTTATTCTATGCAATTCTGTCTAAAATTTCTATAGTTTGATTTGATGTATTTAGTCCCTTCCTTATCCTTGAGCACGTTGTTAGCACTTGTTTTCTCTGATAAAGTCACTTTGGGTGGGGAACAAGAACATAGAGGAATCAACATTAATCAAAACAGGGATATTTTTGTTGGTTAGCATGCTACCTCAAATCCTGCTTGAGGAGATTATAGCTCATCTGAATGTCATACCCCTCCTATGCGTGCTTGGCCAGGTAGTGCTGATGGTAAATACAGAGTTGCAGCAACAAATAGACCTTTGTGTTACTTTAGTGAGACTACCACAACTAATGTTTGGAAGGGTCGTTAATTATGGTTAGAACTTGGAAAAATGAGCATTTGTAAGGGTATCTCTACATCTGTAAAATTACAGATCAACTTTATAATGTTTTATTTTATGAGCATTTGGATGAAGTTAAGGATAGAGGACATTTGGTTGTTAGTTGTTACTAACCCTCCAAATGTTTTATAATCTCTGAAAAGCCTCTGCTGGGTCTATCATGTGCAGCCACAAAAACTATTTTACTGATATTTTTTTTGTTAGGTTGTCTTCAGATCATTCACGTTCTTTCAGGTTTGAGTTTGTTTTGTCGGAGCTTCGTGTTCTTTCGGGTTCGAGTTCGTTCGGGATCGAGTTCAAATCTGGTTCGAGTTTGTTGTGGTTCGACTTCACATTTGGTTCGCGTTCGTTTGAGTTCGTTGTTGTTTCCCCCTATCCAGGTACTTTTTTTATTCTCTTGTTCTTTTGTTTTTGTACACTTATTTTAAAACTCTTCATAGTTGGTGTATTTGAATGACCTTGAATGTGAGTTTGAAATGAAAATTCTGCATTTTGAATTTGGTTCCTTTGGCTTGACCAAATGACCAAGAATAGGAACAGAATAGGAAATAGAGCTTGGGAAAAGAGGAAAATTTGTTTGTTTGTTTTGGAAATGAACATGAATTGTAAATGAGCAAGAGTGGGCAAGTGCGTCTACTATTAGAGCATATATCAGGTGCGTATCTATCTTATTATTTCTCCTAATGATGTTATTGTTATTATTATTATTATTATTATTATTATTATTATTATTATTATTATTTTAATTTAATTTGTATACATTTTAATTAAAGGTATTTGTACCATGAGATAATGGTCCCAATGGAACAAACGCAAAGATTTGTGTTCATATGCCCCGAAGCTACTTTTCTAAATAATATATGGCTTCCTGGATAAAACAATGTCAAAAGAACATATAGAAAAATGCAAGCAACAAATGGAAAGAAACAAGCAAAATGTTAAAGCACATATTGATCGGCGTTTGGTGCTAGCACATCAATCAAGCTGTGATAAATTGTTTTTGGCACCCATCAACGTAGGGTGAGTAATTTAATCTATATATATCAATAGTATATAACATGTATTTGTGAAATAATTGTCATTAATTTGATTATTCAAAAATTTCTTAGGGAACATTGGATATTGTTGGTGTTGCCATGGTGATGAGGAACTTATGGAGTTCAAAGAAGACTGGTGTCGTCATGTTGCCGGTTTGATTCATGCAAAATCGAAATTGATGTAATTTTTGTAGTATCTCATATTGGATAATTTTTTTTTGTTGTCTTTGTTGACATTCATCTTTTGGTGTATGATGATTTATGTAATTTTGGTGGATTTATAAATTACTTGGAATTTGATTTGAAATAGGGTTTTTGATTTGAAATTTGTTGTTGGTTTGCTAGTTGTTGGTTTGCTGGTTGCTGGTTGATGATTATGAGCAGGGAGCTAGGAAATGGTAATAGAGAAGAAACAGAATAAAAAAAATAAATAAAAATATAGGCATAAGTAGCGCTTTGTTTAAAAGGCGCTACTAATGGTACTAGCACATCTTGGGGTAAGGAGCGCTTGTGCCCAGAAGCGCTACTCTTGAATCTCGGAATAAGGAGCGTTTTCTACAAAAGCCGCTCCCTTTGGTCTAAACGCATCTCAAAATAAGGAGCGCTTAGTCTAAAAAGTGCTACTATTTCCTGTTCATTGGTAGCGCTTTTTGGAGCGCAATAAGGAGCGCTTTTGGGGCGCTACCAAAGGGCTAAAAAAAGCGCTACCTATTGTCTTTTATGTTGTAGTGTATGGAGGAGTTGTGAGACATCATCCAAGGTGATGGTCATCTCACCTACTGGAAGGTGGAAAGTGTTTGTCTCACCGTGTCATCACTCCACAAAAGTAGTACCGAGGAAGTGGTTGACTGTAGCAAATCCCACATCATGAAGGGGCAATAGGTTTGTCTGAGCAATGTAGGGTCGAATGTTTGGATGCATGTCTAAATCAATCAAAGAATGATTATGAAGTTTCTGCTTACCCCCCTCCTTAGGACGCTCCTACATTTTTGATTATAAAACAAACATAAATCCAATAAACATACAACCATCAATAAAGTAATTGTAAATGCAACTTATTATTAGAAACATAAATTGTTATGTAATTGTAAACTTACCATGTCGTCCCATATGTTCCTAGCAATGTGGGAACCATAAGCATAAAGGACCCTACGATCATCTGGTCCTCCCGAATAAGGGAAAGTGGATGATCTGTCGGGAGCAGGAGCATCATGAGCAGGATCATCAGCTGGCTCAGTTTCGTCATCATCAACATGAACATCAGCCTGAGAAGGTGTGGAAGGCCTATCGTGAGAAGTGGATGGATGAGCATAAGAGGTGGATACGCCAGCATGAGAACTGGATGGCACATCCATCTGAGCAGCAGCATGATCATGCTCTATATCATCAGCTCCAGCATGATCATGCTCTATATCATCACCAAACTGCAATGCTCCCGCTGCCTCGTGTGGAGGGACAACCTCAACATCGTTCCCGCGTCCACGTCCACGTTGAATCCCAAGAGTCCTTTTATTGCGCACGGAGACAGTGGGACGGATCCTTTCGTCCTCGTCTCCATCAGTGCAACGTCCACGCCCACGACCCTCCTCTGCTGCTCGACCCGATAGTAGGCCACATCACGCGCACGTCCACGTCCTCGTATCATTGTGTTAGCCATACTGTAAAGAAGCAATTGAAATGTCAAAAATCAGTCAAAATCAGCATACAGCAACAATCAGGGGTGTTCGACCGTGCCAGGTTCGACCACAAACGGCACACGCTTGATCGAACACCCCCAAAGAGGTTCGATTCACGCTAAATTGAACAACAACTAAACAGTTGCATCACTAGGGTGTTCGGTGCACGCTTGGTCGCCCAAGATCGACCGCTGCAAGGCCGAACAACCCAGAAACAACAAAAAAAATAAATAACACGAAGAAGAAGATGAATGAGCGTACCTAGATGTCAATGGAAGGAAATTTCGTTGATTGTTGATATGGAAAACGCACGAAAATGATGGATTGAAGTTGAAGGGGTGTGGGTTTGGTTGTAGGGTAGTTTTTAGGGAGAATGAGAATGTGATGGGGTGTGTGAGGGTGAGAGGGAATAGATAGGGGGAAATCAGATTTTAAGTTAAGGGTATTTTGGGAATATTAAGTGGTTTGGGGGTTCTAGTGAGTAGCTAAGGGATTCTAAAAAGCATGGGCCAAGTCTTTAGAACATAGCTATGTGGGCTTGATAACTCTATTTTATATAGAGTTATTCATACATTTAAACTTAGATTATTGTTTATTTTCATGTAAATTAATAGGTAAATATAGCTTATAACTAAAGAAACAACATTTCAAGGATTCAAATGGATTAGAACAATGAACTAGGTAAAATGCATATGTCTTGTTATGTTTGATGTTTTGTTCAGTGCATCTGCTTCAGGTGTACCTACACTGCCTGCACTAGGTGTGCCCACACTACCTGCTAGGCATGGCAACAAAACCCGAACCCGCGGGCACCCACCCGAACCCGACCCGAGTTTGACGGGGAATACCCGCTTTAATCGGGGGCGGGGACGGGTTCGGGGATGTCGATACCCACCCCGCCCCCGCCCGAAACCCGTTCAACAACACATTAACTATTTATTTCATTTTATTTTATGCAAATATATTCATTGATTTTGTTTCATAATTTTGTTTATTTTAAGTTTTGATCTATTTTGAAAAGAAAAATCTATTTTAATATTTTTAACTTTATTTTATCATTGTATAATAGCTATTATTTTATTAAATTAATTATCGTAAATATAATTTTTTAATTTTTTTGCATAAGTTAGTGATGAAAGCGGTACTCATGGAACCCGACCAGCTTGGGACGGGGATGGGGATATAAAACCCGACCCCGCTAGAGGTAGGGGCGGGGACGGGGGATGCAAAACCCGGACCCGACCCACCCCGTTGCCATGCGTACCTGCACTTGCTACACCAGCAAAGTTCACCAAAACATCCAAGGATCCAAGCATCTAAGGATCGCATATCTTCCTTATATTTGTAATTTAGGTTTAGTTTTTATTTTAGTTTCTGAAATGTAAGAAGGTAAGGAAGGACTTGACGCCTTCTTCCTTCACTTCTACTTGGAGGAAACTTATGCAAGGAATTGGTGTAATACTTAAACTTGGAATCTCATGCAAAAGATCTCCTACTTGAGTAATCTTTATCTATTTGAGTTCTTTTGTAATATTACTCATTTTGTCATGTTCCTTATAGTTTCTCTTTATTATACAATGAGTAATATGAGCTAAATTTCTTTAGTTGAGATGTTGTAGCCTTATAATGATCTTTTAAGTAAGTTATTGTGTTCATATGTGATGTTTGCATTTTAGTTCTTGTATGATAACTCTTTCATATTCATCATTAGAATTGGCCAACTAAAAGTGAATGTAAATCATAAATACAAACATGATTTATTATTAGAACTCAAGAACTAATAGGGATAAGTGTTTATTAAAGGAAACTTTGTTAATTACATGCTAAAACCTAGACATAGGATCGATAGCATAGTCCTTAGGATGATGCAAATACAAGAGTGAACTTATTTAGCAACTTGGATCATTGTTAGGAGGTAATAGAGGAATTGACAACTCTTTTCTTTACTGCAAAAAGCAAAGATCATAAGAGCTTGTAATGAAACTCTAAAGAAAAGTAGTTGAAAGACACATACTGGTGCAGCTACATCCAGTGTACCTACACCACATACACCACTAAAACTCTTAAAAGTGACTTATTTGGTGAAGACATCTCAACTATCATTATCCACTAATTTCTTACATTTTTTATTGTTTATTTACATTCTGTTTGCTTATCGACACCGCCTAATTGTGAGTAGGATAGTAGTTACCTTTCACTAGTGAACTATTTAATTTAAACTTGTAAATTAATCCAATCCTCGTGGGAACGATACTCTACTTTCACTTTATTACTCGATATGATTGTGTATACTTGCACATTTTGTGTGTATATCAAATGCACCAGGGCTCATGCAACATTTGGGCTATTCATACATCTTGATGATCAGTTACAAAGGTCATTGCTTTTCCCACTCCCCCTCCTACTCAAAAGTCAAAACACACCTCATGAGGGTGGGAAAAGACCAAAATGTCATTAATGAAATGATCAAAGCATCTTTTTTTTCAAAAAAATTCACCGGTTCGAACACGGGCATTCGAACATGTTCGAACAGAGTCATCCGAGTGTGTTAATATTGACACACACACCCTCTTGGGGGAAATTGAACAGGTTCGAATGACACCAATCGAACAGGTTCGAATAAGCGTATTCGAAAACCCTATTTATTCCGTTCGTATGCTGGTAACCAAGGCAACAATAATGGACTCTCACATCACATTCACCAATATTCCTTAACACGGATACATGCGTTCAAACAAGGTCATGCAAACCGTTATTAATCATGTTCTGCAAGAGCGTTTCACACGAGGTTATTTTTGGAATAAAATTTGTTTGGCGTGTGCGGTTAGTAGGAGGGGGGTAGGAAAAGCAATTGCCGTTACAAAAACATGGGAATTTAGATCAGGGAGTACATAACTAAAGACACCCTCAATTTTTGCTAATATGCACCCTTCCCCGAGAACTTTCAAATTTATTTTCAAAAATATATTATTTTGCATTTGGAAGTTTTTTCTGGACAAATTATCTCTCAGCAAATGAAATTCTGAAAATTTTATAGATGATGCATGTCATGATCAGCAAATTTTGGATGTCCATCAACTTACTCCAAGAGTAACTCTTGTAAGAGTTTCTCCACTTAATATCTCTTCACACATTTTATATTTTGCCGATCCAACCGTTAAGTTCATAGTTCTAATTGAGTAGATCAAATATGCAAATTCTTATAAAATTATAAAAAAGTTTGATACCTTGATCAAATAAGTTGAATTCAAAGTATATTATGATTTTAAAAATACAAGTAAAATAGGGACTATAAGATTCTATAGCTACGGATATTCAATTTCAATAGTTTTTGGTATGCATGATCATCATGATAATATGAGACTATTCAACGGTTGGATCGATAAAATTTGATGTCTACAAAGAGATATTGAGTGGAGTAACTTTATAAGAGTTACTCTTGGAGTAAGTTGATTCTCACTATATATATATATATATATATATATATATATATATATATATATATATATATATATATATATATATATATAATCAACATTTTAAGTAAATTACACAATTAAATATTTAATTTAATATTTCTTAAAATGATATTCTTTTAACTTTAAAAAATGTTTATTTGATTGTAGTATTTTATTTGTTGAGTTAAAGTAAGGGATGCGTTAAGAGAGATTATTATTAATCCCAACTCTGTCCCAAAATTCGATCGGGTCATTTTATAGACTCTAATCGATATCCCTAAGTTCGAATAAACTCGATAAGCTAGAAGTTAATTTAAGATTGGGCCAAATTAAGACCGAAACGGGTTTGACCCAAAATATAAAAAAAATTAAAATATTTTTTTATAAGCCCAACTTTGTTAAAAAAAATATTTTCGTTATTTTAATTTTTCTATAAAATATATGGATAATTTGTACTCCTATTGCTACTACTGTAAAATTTAAATGTTACTACTATAAAATTAATGTCTCAAATAGTTAAACTTAAGCATCAAACTACTAAATTATCACAATTCATAAGCATTAATTAAATATTTGTGTATGTGTGTTAGGGACGAGCCATGTAACACAAGGTCAATCTGAACCTGCCATATCCAAAGTCGGGTTACTATTTGGGACAAACTTTTTTGTCCATTTTTTGCATGGGATAGAGTTGGATTCAACCCCGAAATTATTGGATTGATTCGAGTAAGTGTGGGTTAGTTTGGAATGGGTATTGATGCGTTTAAAGACTCAATTCAATCAACTTTTAGCATGTTTGGGAGAGCAATGAGTTGTCGTTGACGTACAATTCAATGCATTCTTGCCGTGAAATTGAGAAGCTACACATTGCAGCTTCTGGCTTGACGTTGAGAATTGACCTGATTTTAATGTTTTCGAAACATACACTTTATGGGTTGAGTTTGGTAAAATTCGACTCAAGTTTTCTTGTAACCCAAAGCTAACTCAACCCTACCTCAAATGAATTAATTGGGTCCATTAGTAAAATATTTTTTTTCGGGAAAAAAATAAAGAACTTGAACAATTACATTAGAAATAAGAGAAATAAACCAATATCAAAATGAATGTCTTAACATAAACGTGATAATGAACTAAAATGTCAAACCAAAGCTCAATATTTTTATGTCATTTCCATTTATCACCAACGTAATGAGTATTGACACACCACTACGTCAGATTTGTCAAAAAAGAGCACTCCTATAAGCAGCACTTTAAGTAAAAACGTCACGGATGGTCAAAACAGCTAACCCATACCCAACGCTTTTTAAAAAAATGCTGCCCATCACCTTTAAACGCACTAGCCATACCTGCCCATCGCTTCACGCGTTCTCCCAATACCTTGCCCATCGCTTCACGCGTTCTCCCAATACCCAGCGCTTTTTTTTAAAAAACGCTGCCCATCGCTTCACGCGTTCTCCCAATACCCAGCGCTTCTTAAAAAACGTTGAGTATAGCTACACCCGTTCTTCCAATACCCAGCGCTTTTAAAAAGCGCTACTCATCACTTTATTAGTATTTTTTTTCATTTCCTCTCCCTCGCAGACTTAAACCAGCGAACATTTCTCTTCTTTCCTTCTCTCCATCTGATTTATTGTTGATTTTTAGTCCATGAAACTAGTGTTTGTTGAAATTACCTAGAGAAATATTTGTTAATTGAATATTGTTCTAGGTTATGGAAATTAATTAGTTGATATGGAAATTAGTTATTCAAAATACCACTTGGTGTTCATAATTTCAATAATCATGTGAATGTTCACTACACCAAAAGTTGTAAAAATGAACACACCCATAAGCAACATTTCAATGAAACTCTGAAAGAAAGTGCATATATAGAAGTTGTTTTGAGGTTTGAGTTCGTTTCGTTTTATCTTTATGGGAAGAAGTTACTTGTTCGAGTTTGAGTTCGTTTTGTTTCGAGTTCACATCCGGTTCGCGTTCGTTCGAGTTGATCATTGTTGCTTCCCCCTGTTCAGGTACTTTTCTTATTATCATGTTCTCTTGTTTTTGTTATTGTTTAGACACTTGATCAGAATACTTATTTTAAAAGTCTTCATAACTGGTGTATTTGTGTACTTTTGTATTGATAGAATGCTTCTTTGGTTTGGATATTCGTATATGAAAGTTGAAAGTAGTCGGAAAATTCTACATCATAGGTGTTGGTTAGAATGGTTACTGATGTTAATTTTTTGCACAGGCTCTCACTCATCTCTCTCGTGCGCTCTCTTTGATTCATCTCTTTCGTTGTTGGATCTCATTGTTCAGGTACTTTTGTTGTTTTGTTGCTTTAGATATAACATGCATTTTTTTTGACAAATACTTATTCCAAATTTTATTTTCCCGATTGTCAGTGTCAGACATACTCTGTTGAGCAGCTTGCTGAGTTTAGGGGAGAGTGGTGCGATTATGTCTCCCAGTTTTTTAAAGTTTGATTTGGATACATATAAGTTAGCTAACTAGTTTTGGTTCATATTGTAAGTTGATAGCTAGTTTTGGACACCTATGAATTAGATAATGTAACTTGTTAGCTATTTTGTTTTGGTTCATCTTATGTTGACATATTGGTACATTTGAATATTGAAAGTTTGTTTCACTTCATCTAAGTGCATGTATTGTAATTTGTTGTTAGCTAATTTTATATATACATATATATATATATATATATATATATATATATATATATATGTGTGTGTGTGTGTGTGTGTGTGTGTTTAAGTATACATATATGAATTTGATTGGATTGGATTGGATTGTATTGGCTGTATATGACCAGGTAAATTGTAAATATAAAAAGGAAAATACACAAAATTGAAAAAAAAATTAAAAAAAATTATACAACTTATGGAAGTGCTGCCTATAGGAGCACAGGTTTGGACAATAGGCAGCGCTTTCAAGGGAGTGCTGCCTATCTGAGGATGCGTTTGGGCAATGGGTAGCGCTTTTTAATTTAGAGAGTGCTGGCTATTTGAGGACGCGTTTGGCAATGAATAGCGCTTTTTAGAGAGTGCTGCCTATCTGAGAACGCGTTTGCAATGGGTAGCGATTTTTAGGGAGCGCAGCCCATTGTTGGAGTGCTGTCAAGAATGCTGACGCTCAAAGAAGACTCAAAAGCGCTGCCCATATATAGATGAAAAAAAACGCTGCCGATTGGCTAAATCTGTTGTAGTGCACTTATAATTCAAGTTTTAGATTGAAATCCAAGTACATATTAGTGAAACCATTTGCGTGATATCTCTTGTAATAGTACAAGACATTGCCTTGACATATATATTTAAGGTCACATATTTTACGGGTTGGGTTGGATTTGATGCATTCTCAATAATTAGACTAAATATCCAACTCATACACTATGAATTTGTTTATTTTAAACCAACTCAACCTAATTATCTGAACAAATTAACCAAATTTTATGAACTAAGTTGAATTGAGTTGGGTCGAAGTGTACGCATGTCCACTCCTAACGACGAGTCTATAATAGCTTAGGAAGGATATACCTACACAACCGTAAAATTAAGAATTGATTGGGAACGTATAGGATATAGTACCCATTTTTAAGGACTTGGGCATGTGAACTACTTTGCCCATGTGATCGCTATTAAAAGACACACGTGCTTAATGGTCCCCTCTTCATTCCAAGGCAGATTAAAAAATTATAACTATTGGAAAGCAGCTTACAGTGATCGTATGTCATAAATTATGAGTGGATCCCTATCAGATATGAATCTTTCAATTATTTGGTTGACACAGCAAAGAATAAAACAACTGTACGGAGATTAATGTGCATGTGCATGCCCTTTCGACTCCCAATTGGGGTATGGGGAGTTGATGAAGTTGGAAATCATGCATGGAATCAAAATATGGGTTAAGAGGAACTAACAAGATGCATGTAACTTGAATAATTATCTGCATTGTCATATTTCTTACATTTATTGACTCAAATGGATGAATCCAAATGCATTGATCACTTAGAAAGCAAGGACAGTGTGGGAAGATTTTAATTTTTATGATTGTGTAGTTGCTATAATTATAAGCTTTACTGATGGAGATAATGCTAACAAAAAGATAATTAGTTCATTGTTGTTGATGTTAAACTTACGTTCTTTTTAATTACACATCGTTAGCGGAATACGACAAACAATCGAGAGCCCTTACAAGCTATTTGGAGAATTGACTCTAGATGCGCTTTGTAGCAAGTGCTGGCATAATAAGAATTGACTCTCGCAGTCGATGTGAGGATCTCTTTAGTAGGTGATTTATAAAGACGTGTAGTATTTCAGAAGTTGGCTCGCTTTGGCGACCTCGAGTGAGCCATGAGCCTCAACTCACCTAAACTTTTAATCTCAAAAAAAGAAGATAAATGATGGCGATGTAGTGAATGCAACTATATATTGGGAGAAACTTAAGTGCTAGAGATATGGTCTCATAAGAGTATATAATGAAAGGGCAATTATCATCTTACAAGCCAGTTTTGTGAGGTTGGGTTAGGCTCAAGCCACATTCTAAGAGCACCAACCTTAACCTCAATCGCCACAAAGACATCACAATGATGTAGACGGGAAAAAAAAAGATCTCGAAGACCTTGTGCACGATCACCATATTAGCGTTTTTACATTTTACTATACTTTATTTGCATTTTATATTATGAGACTTCAAATTAGTTTTACTTGGTTTCTCTCGTAGCCTGACGGATGCCTAGCTGTGCTAGGGTTTTAGCCTGACGGCACAGCCTGCCATGGCTGTCCCCTCGTTGACGAATGCAGACCTTCCACCTGACCTTCTGGCGGTCCTGTCAGCTGCTCCCTGTTTTGATGGCGCTCCCCAACGCATGGTTGTCCTTTCTGAGGCGTGTGGTTCCCCCTGCAAGGTTACTTGATGTTGTCAACGCTTCGGGCCCCACGAAGCAACTTTCTGTCATATCATCGACTGTTGATCTGTCGCCGTCAGCGACTGCTACATCTGCAGCAGCTAGCGCGCAACTGGCTGTCTCTGGCGTAGGACCGGTGGCTCCTTCAAGTCAGTCCTGCTTTTTTTCAAGACCCTGTGAGGTTTAAGGCTTTGTATGCTGGGCCTCCCATAGAACTTGCGGTTTCTGGCGAAAGGACAGTGCCTGTCCCAATTCCAGCCACTTCTTTGACCGAGTTGCAGGCGCTCTTCCCTAATTTGATGTCTGCCATTTGTCCTGCTTTTACGAGAAGTCGACGCATCGTCGTTTCTTCGATGCCAACTAGAATGTCCCTCACAAAAAGGCTACAAATGTCAAATCTTTTACACAAGTTTTGATGGGGTCCAAAAACAAGATCTGCAATATTCCTCTAAGCTTCCTCGTCCATGTTTCAAAGGAGATGATTTATCAATCTCAATTCCTGAAGAGGAGTATATGACAGGTCTGGAGGAATGCAAAACACACCTTCATGGAAGAATTTTACTTTCAAAGGGAGACACTCCTATCAAGTTAGATGCTTTGAAATCCAAACTTCAAGCTCTCTGGCATCCAACAGGTAAGTGGGATGATTTCTTTAGGGAAAGGATACTATGAATTTTCTTTTTCTTGTGTTGATGATTTACGTAGAATTCAGTTGCAGCCTACTTGGCAGTGCAAGCCAGGTCTACTCTGATTGTTTGCCTGGCAACCTGATTTTTATCCCTCCAATATCAAGCATACAAATGTTCGATGTTGGATTAGGCTTACAGGATCGGCTCAAGAATATTGGAGACCCAAAATTCTTTTTGCAATTGCTAGTTGTGTTGGATTTCCAATTAAACTAGATTATACAACAAGCAAAAACACATTTGATAGATCTTTTGGTCCTTTTGCTTGCATCCTAGTTGATATAGACCTGAAATCAGAACTTAATTAGGGATCACATCCTAGTTGAGAGGTCTGGCTATGCTTTCTCAGTTGGCATCGAGTATGAAAACTTGTCTTCCTTTTGTTCGAATTGCAATACTGTTGGTCATACCACTAGTGCTTGCAAAGGAAGGAATCTTCAAGTAAAACAGGTTTAGTTTCAAAGAAAAAGGATCTTAATAATGAGAAACCTTCTCAGATGCATCAGCAGCAAGGAGAGTCCTCACCGACTGAGACGTGTGAAAAGGTCACACAATCTACAGAAGAATTTGTTGTCCCAGCCTCGGTTACTCTAAATGATGGTAAGCCATTGCGCTTGTGGTCCCGTAGATGCAAGAGTTCTCTGTCATCCAGAAGTCGCCTAGCA
This sequence comes from Oxytropis ochrocephala, assembly GCA_020916435.1. Lineage (NCBI taxonomy): Eukaryota > Viridiplantae > Streptophyta > Magnoliopsida > Fabales > Fabaceae > Oxytropis > Oxytropis ochrocephala. The sequence continues at coordinate 106,061,358 of CM037092.1, read as the reverse complement.
CCTCTGAAGCTACTCGAATTGGTAGTGATTCCACTCAATCTCCAACCATTGATTCATTTTTGCCACGAGTCTAATGATACTTCTAATCCGGTGGTTGCTTCCACATGAGCATTTCAAGGATGCATTAATGGGGTGATGTGTCGGGCGATCGCCGATGATCGCATGGCCCATGGATCTGCTGCTGAAAAGTCCAATCAGCTGGTATCCACGTCCCTAAAGAAGAAACACAAAAAGAAAAACAACAGTTTACAACAATTGCATAAAGACAAATTTTGTCTCTATTTCTTTTGATTTGACTTGTGGATATACGATCTTTTGACAATTCTTTTCTTGCAGAGAGATATTGGTTGGTTTTTTCGATTTGTTTATCTAACTTTTGTCGATTAGGTTTTTTTAGCGTTTAATTTGCGGTGTTTTAGGGGCTCTGTTAGGGGCTCCTATTATTGTTTTAGTTTTACCTTTTACGATGTGAGAGTTTCGGTTTAGTCCCCCTTCTACTCTGCTTTTCCTTTTCCTTTTTTTAATAAATTACAGCGAGTTTCTGCATTTCTTAAAAAAATTAGTTTTACTTATAATTTTATTTTATTTTTACCATCCTCTTGATTATTATTTTGTAGAGACTTCTATCATAACACATAGAGTCAAGTATTTGCAAAGTTTGGTACCATTTCAATAATACCTCAATATATTTTAATTTTATAAAAGCTAAAATTGTTTACCAAAAATATTCTGAGAATTAAAAATCGAAGAAAATTCATATAGAAATTAAAAATGAAGTTGTGAAATTTTATAAGGAATGAAAGCATATTTAATCCTATATAATTATACTAATAATATTCTCTTTATACATTTAGAGATGCCCAGTTGGTTTTTCTCTCATAATATAAGCAACTTCCATTTAAAATTTCAATAACTTTGGCCTATCAAGTCTTAGTCATGTTGAATAAGAACCAATAGATGCTAAGTCTTGCAAAGTATAAGATTCCTTTGGGAGGCTTAATTTCCAAGTGCTCACAGCCCACAGGCAGCAACACGTGTTTCCTGATCACTAGAGCCACGTGTCTTGAGCGTGTATGGTTCCCCTCAATCTGATTATGGATTTTATTTTTGGTACCCCTCAACATCAACCACACCCCCATAATATCCCAAATGGACAAAAATACCCCTACTTTTTCCCAAAAATTACATGGTTTGTTAAAAAAAAAAAAATTAATTTTGGAATTTTGGAATTACCTCTAATTAGAAAGATTTTCTAATTACCTATTTACGAGGTAATTAGAAAATTACAATTTTTTTATTTCGAACGAATAATTTAATTTAAAAAATCGGTTTTGGACAACATCTACGATCGTAATGAAACCACAACCATTAGAAGCGAAAAAATCAAGAATCAAGACTCCATTAGAATGACTTCTTACGGGACTACTGGCATCAAAATCCCAAATTCCATCGTTTATTATTTTTTACGATTTTTTTAAATTTTTCATAGTCTCCAAAAAATCTAAAACAATTTGTATAACCTTATTTTGGTTTTGTTAGATTTTTTTTAGTGGTGTTTTTATATTTTTTAGAGTAGTTTTGACTATTTTTAGTAGCCTTTTAGTAATAAAAATTAAAACAAATCGTATATATCGCACCGCCCGTCTGGATTGGCAGGGATGCCTAGATGTCGCGCCTGTTCACCTACTTCACGTGCTTATTTTCAGTCATTTTTAGACATTTTGGACCCATAATTGTATTTGTACTCTCTATTTTATGTTGGTCATTTTATATATTTTGATGTATTGTTATTAAATCGTAAATCGTTCAGTATCATATTTCCAATAAAAGCGCGTTTAAATCTTAAGACCAAAATATAAACTTTTAAAAAAAAATTAAAAATTTGAATTACCTTTTTAGAGGTAATTCAAATTTTTCATGATTATGAACCGGAATTACCTTTTTAGAGGTAATTCGAAATTTAATTTTTTGAACCGGAATTACCTTATTTTGAGGTAATTAGAAAATTTAATTTTAATTTTTTTAAAACGCAGGGTATTATTGGCATTTTTGAAATATGGGGTGTGGTTGATGTTGAGGGGGGTACCAAAAATAAAAGCCTCTGATTATATGGGTCTCCTATGATGAAAGGGCATCGGAAAAAAAAGTATTTCAAATGGGACGTTTTAGTCTTCTAGTCTATAGAGAAATAAGAGGGTGGGAAAAGAAGTCCATTTGGTGGAGAGGACTTTTGTTTACTTGGAAGGGATATCAATGTTCAAGAAGATTGGTTTGAGCAAATAGTAAAAATCAAAGTGGGAAATTGTAATGTGGCAAGATTTTGGACGGATGTGTGGTTAGGGACGGGACAAATTAATGGATTTATTTAGGAGTTATATAATAGGTGCGAGGGCTAAAGAAGATACGGTAGATAAATTCGGGGTATGGGACGGTTTGAAATTTGGAAATGGACCGTGGAAGACACCGTTAGGCTCGCTGCAAAGTCTGCGCAGTCCTTCGGTTTCTTGCGCTGACCGATCAGCATCGAGTTTCTTTGTCTGATTTTTTGGCATTTCCGCCGCCGCCATTGCTCTATCGGATGGCGCGGATAGGTGGTCACGATGCACCGGATTATTTGGGAGGCTTCACGGTGAAAAAATGTTACGAATGCTTGCTTTGAATTTTTCTCGCGGTGGAGCACATTTTATGCAGCGAAATTGTCAACAATTGCAAGAAGATTTGGAGATGCGATGTCCCATCTAAAATTCAAATTTTTCTTTGGAGAGTAATGTTGCATCGGGTAGCCACGAGAGTAGCTTTGCATAGAAGAGGTATCCTTCAACAAAATGATGTAAGTTGTGTGATGTGTTTTAGAGGTGAAGAGGCGGTGGAGCATTTGTTTGTGAATTGTGATGTTGCTAAGAGAGTATGGAGAAGTGTTTTTGTTTGTTTGGGTCTTCGGTTGGTGACACAGAAAATATAGTAACTCATTTTATGGAATTTGGAAAACTAGTGAAGGGCAAAAGACAAAGAGGGTCAAGCATATCATATGGATGACAGTAGTTTGGTTATATGGAGGCGCGAAATAGGGTAATCTTCAACGGTGAGGTGACCTCTATTCCGTCGATAGTAAGCGGGAGTGAAGGACTTGCTTGCAGAGTTGGTTCAAGCAAGGAAGGAGAGAAATTGTAAAGTGACATGGGCGGATTGGTTTAATTGCCCAATGGGCTTTTTTTATATGTTGTAATATTGCATTGTAAGAATTGTAATTCCAAGAACTCTAAAGGGGAGAAATAGTGTTTGCTCTTTTCTCTCACTATGACACAATTTAGTTTGTGCAGAGGTCTTTCTTTTTTCTGCTAGAGTCTTTTTAAAGGGGTTTTGGCTCTAGTAGGTTTTGAGAAGCGCCTCCCTACCCTTTTTCCTCATTGTAAGGGTTAGCACCCGCGCGCTCCCTTCATGATGTTATCTCAATTATCTAAAAAAATATATGTTGGGGTCATTTTTGGTTAGTTGGAATGTTTGTTTACCTTTTCAAAACATTTTCCTTCCACTTATAGTAGCTAGCTGCTTCATTACATATTAATTAGTATTACCCACAAATTAACATCTAATATACGTACCAACTTGTTACTTCTTAATCAAGTTGAGTTATTGTGAGTTGAAGTTGTAAAAGCAGGGTTTTAATTGATGCAGATTGAGCCCACTTGCATGCTTTTAATTTAGTATTGCCATTGTCTAGCAAACAAAAATCAGTTCCATTGTTCCAATAAAATATCCAATAAACACTTACAGAAGAGAAAGGTTGAATTATAGTTTCTTTGAGTTATATAAAGCTTTCATATAACTAATTTGGAAGTACTAATTATAATAATGATAATTATCATCTTCACTAATAGGTTTTTTTTATTTGTTCATATTAACACGCAAAAATTGCTAAGTGTTTAGTCAAGCGAGGCCTCGGCTGAACCATAGGTGTAGACGGGGAAAGATCAGCCGATTAGAAAGTTTAATTTCATGAACAGCAGCTTCTAACGAATTACTTAGGGTTTTGGCTTCTCAGTTCTTTTTTTTTTGAGATTAAAAATTTTAGGTGAGTCGGCTCAGAGGCTCACTGCGAAGTCGGAGAAGCGGCGCCGAGGCTCTTTGGCTACTGAGAGCAGATTTACGGATCACGCACCAAAGAGGTCCTCACATCGGCAGAGGGAGTTGAACCCACGACCTTGTGAACCAACTCCTTACCAATTGAGCCAACCTTCCTTGGCAGTTCTTCTTTTCTGAATGACTTTCAAAGTAACACTAATGGAAGACCTATATAGGTCAACGTTTCTTCTTGGTAGCTCAATATTGCATATTCATAACTTGGTCAATGCATCATCAGCCAAGGGAATAGTTGAGAACATGATAAATTCAAGAAAGCGAGTGGATCAGGCACATGTTGATTTAGCTTCAAGATCAATGCGGGGAAACGGTCAAGATCACGTCAAGGCGCCTAGAATTTAAGAGATAGTGGATAACTTCCACTATTCACGCCCTAGGCTGTTAGTGAAGCGGTTTCTCAACATTTTAGTGCGGCATTGCGAACGTTAATCTTAGCCGACTAACCATTTTTTGGTCATGGTAAGTTGTAGGCTAGTGATCGTGGCCAATAGAGACCATCGTGTATAAATATTAGGCTTATAAATATTTCTAGACCCACTTAATCAATCAAACTCTTATTTTCAAGCATTTTTATGACCCCTCCTTATTATGCATATTCTTAGGATAATTTTAGAGTAATCAACATTCATCTACGCATGATTCTAACACTTTTATGAGTAGTTAGGGAACTCATAGTTGAGAATTAGAGATCCTTCCTTGATGTAGTTGTTTGAAGAAATGGAGTCAACAAGCTCAAGTTGGTTGGCCGGTCCTCGGCTAAATTCATAGTTTAACAACAGTTCCATATGTCAATTGCCAACTTAATTAAGCTAAGAAGCATGATGCATCGTTACTTTTTTTGTTGAATAACAGGGCAAAAATCTAAGTTAAGAGATCCCTCTAACATCACTTAAGCAGAAGGATCTCTAAGCCTATATGGGTGGAGAATAGAGATGTGGTGAACTTAGAGATTTAGGATTTTGACTGAAAATAGATTTCTGACTTTAAAGGCGCCAACAATAGCCGACAGTGGCAAATGACAGACGGGAGAAAGGTGGTGATAGGAAGCCTCACGAACAAAAGTGGCGCACGACGGTGAATAGAAGGAAGAGGCGGCGAACTGAGTCATGATCAAAAGTGGTGCACAACAGTGAAAAGACGGAAGAGGGGGCGAACGGAGTCACGAATGAAAGTTGTTGCGATGGCAATGGAAGGCGAGCTCGCGACCGAGGTAAGAGGCGGAGGAGGGAAGGAAGAGGAAATCTTGGTCACTTGGATCGTGGAGCGAGAAGAGAAGAGAGAGAGAGAGAAGAGAGAAGAAGAACAAGGCTCGAGAGTGAGAAGCGAAACACACACACACACACGGAATTAGAAATGTGTGAAAGTGTGGGTGATTGTGGTGCATTGGACTGGTGCAAAACTAGGGGAGTGGGCGTTTTTTATCTACGGGGAGTAGAGTAGCTCTCATAAACTCTGTCCTCAATAGCATTCGTCTTTATATGTTTTCTTTCTTCAAGGTGTCTAAGATTGTTCTCCAAGAGCTCAAGGACGGATCCATGTTGTAGGTATTGGGGGCATATGTCCCCACTTAAATTTCAAATACTCATGTAAATTAAATTTCAAATACTCATGTAAATGTATTAGAGCTTGCATTATGGAACAAGGTAATACTCAAGTGGTGGTAGGAAGTTTTATATTGCAGTATATTAGATCAAGTAAAACTAAAATGTTTAGTATTTTTAACTGTGTTTCATTTTAAATTTGCTTGAAATATGTTCCAATTTAGATGCAAGTCTTTTCAGTTGATTTTTATGCATTATGTTTATAATATAAAATAAGTAATTTATAGTTTTTAACTAGGTGAAAAAGTTTGTAAAATAATTCTAAACAGCAGACAAAAAGAAAACCATCAATTTATGTGATAATTTTTTTATTACTTTAAAATACATAAATTAAGATAATTATGATATTTTTTACTCTACAAATATAATTATGCCCCCACAACTCAAAAAATGCGGATCAAAATCCTTTGCAAGAGCTTATTAAGATCGGAGAGGGCTTGTGTGTGTGTGTGTGGGGGGTAACAAAGTGGGTCATCCAGTTTATTGGGTGTCTTGGGATAAAATTTGTAGACCTAAGAAAGGATGGTGGTTTGGGGGTAAAAAATTTGGAAGCGTTCAATCTGGCCCTTCTGAGCAAGTGGAAATGGAGATGCATCAATGATTTTAATGCTAGTTGGAGGCAGCTTATATCTCACCGATATGGTGATTTGAGATTTTTTTTCACAGGGGCTAGTTCTTCTCGAGGCGGTACCAAAGATTCTTTATGGTGGAGAGACTTATTACTTTTGGAAGAGGGCATACCTTCGTGGCAGGGTGTCTTTGCTTCTTGTCTTAGGCTTATGTTGAATAGGAGAATTTGATCTCCTTCAGTCGCATAAGTGGGCTAGTCTTTGATACTTTTCGGGACTTGTTTTCCTAGCTGTCACTGGTGGCTAAGTTTAAAAAAACGGTTGTATCGGGGAGCATGAGTGTTGGGTAGATAGTACTTGACATTGTAATCTTGTTTGGGGTCGTCGTGTTTTGTTTGGGAAAGAGGGGTGATTCTCGATTTGCTCTTGGACATTTTAAACTCTTTGCATCCCGACGATTTCAAAAAGATAGGTGGCGATGGATTTGGATAATTTCCATGTGTTTACGGTTAAATCTTGTTATGCTCTGTTGTCGAATCTTCTGAATCATGATAGGTTGGAAAGCGACACTCAAAGTGCTTTAGATGATCTGTGGCAGCTTTCAATTTCCACTAAGGTGGGGGTTTTCGGTTGGAGATTATTGTCTGGAAAGCTTCCAACCCGAGATGCTCTTATTTTTATGGGTATCATTACAGACCCTCATGGGTCGTGTTGTCCTTTTTGTTTTGAGCAGATGAGACTATTTTTCACTTATTTTTTGTATGCAGGTTCTCTCGATCAGTTTGGTCATCTATTCATAACTGGATGGGAAGTGCATTTACGTACGTATTCTCTCGTTGGAGTGGTGCATTTTAGGGCACATGGTATCAGGTTGGATCCCAAAAAGGCTGGGAGACTGAAATATCTTATATGGATGGCAGTCACGTGGTGTCTATGGATTCATCGAAATCATATTCTCTTTAAGGACATATTCAGCTCTGAAGTGATAGTTAATCATGTTAAAATTATATCTTGGAGTTGGTTCATTAGCATTGAAGGTCTCAATTCAGCCTTGAAAATTTTCGACTGGTGGCGAAACCCTATTGTTTGTATGACTCTGTGTAATTTGGCTTTTGTCTTATTCTTCCTGAGGTACTCTTTGCTCCTTGGGCCTTTTTCCCATGGGTTTTGGCCCTAGAAAGTTTTAATGAGGCCCACTGTAAATGTATCGATTGGGGTGCCCGTTTGCATAATTTTTTGTTATAAGAAAAATATTCATCAGCTAGTTTGTCTGTCTGATATTGTATTCAGAGAAAAGTCAAAAACCAGTATATTAATGATATCTTTTATTGCTTTCCTTTTCCCATGTTAATAATAAAAAGAACATAAACTCATATTTTATATAATTGTTTAAGTAGTAGTCAGATATTTATGATAACACTTTCATCACCGCAAGTACAATGAGAAGGACAAGATAGACACTTAGATACTTTTTGAATGAAATCCTGGGCAACTTTGCAGCACCAGAATACACATAACAAAGCTACAGTCTACAAACACTAGATCTTCAATTTGCTAGATATCAATTTAGAAGTCAACAAATTAGAAACATGTAATGTATTCTGAATTTCTAATATTAGAACAGCCAACTTGAGTGAAAAGTCTTGTCTTGCTTTCCAAGTTGTGCTAAATTATGATGACATTTATTTCTTAGATCCAAGATCTTCAACTCATCTTTGAGGTGAAAGAATTGCATCAATGGCTTGTCTTACTTGAGCTATGTCAGGAGCTTTTCCACCTTGAACAGGCCAAAATTCATCAGTTGCCAACACCTGCACCATTAACAAGTAGAGTTTCACTTCAGCAAACGGAAGATTTCAGCTATGAAGCACACGGACACTGAAATATCAATTTTAATTTGAGAAATACAAGTAATTGAAGTGTCGATTGTCGGTGTCCGACATAACGTGTCGGAGGACGAACACACGTCTTCGACCTAGAGTGTCGGTGCTACAAATAATTTTAGCATACATAAAGAGTTTTACAGGAAAAAAAACTATATATTAAAATAAAAATAAAATAAACTAATATACTGTATTCAATGTCCCACCTTCACTTGCAACTGAAGAAACTTCACATAACTAATTGCTTTCTCCAACATGGTAACCAAATCAACCTGCAAAATTCATTATTAATAGAATTAAAACATAATTTTAAGGACAAATTAAGTGCAAAGAAAGCAACTTTTAAGGACTAATTTGAAAATCTACCTTGGAACCATTTGGTACAAGTTCTTGTAAGGTCTTAAGCCGCTCACTTATTCTCTCTCTTCTATTCTGTGATACAAACATTCCATCAAAATTGAATTTCATACTTTAAGTTTTCTTAAATTGCAATCAAAACATAATTTAACTTGGGTTTGAAGCAAACCTTGGCAGCAACACTTTGAGGATCCTTTGATGGGTTTGACTTATGTTTTTCTGCTTTACTAGCATTTGTGCATGGCTTCTTGGCATTAGCACCTTGCATGTTTTCTCCCTGTAAACACAAACCTAATCTCAATTTTCCATTCCAATTTCATAAAATAAAATTTTCTGAAGAATAGTAACTATCAAAGTTTTAAGAAACAATGCAGTTTTAGATAATAACTAACGTATCTCATATCAAAGATCAAATACATCAGTTATTCAGTATATCTAAAACTGTATTGTTTCTTATAAAGTGAACGGAAGGTAGTATATGTTTGTCGAATCACGACAGAAAGCTACATCAGAAGTTTTTGACTGTGATTCTCTGCAATATTAAGGATCGCAGTGCAACCTTGGTAACTAGTTCTAAACAACATAAAACGTAGAACAATTGAGGAAGTAAATGTAATATACCATATGAGAGCGCTTCTTCAAGAGAGATTCTTGTGTTGTTGACTCCTTTAGGCTATCACCAAGAACATTTGATTCAGAGTAAAGCCACCCACAAGAACTTTCACCACCTTGATTTTCTTTTGAACTATTGAATATTGAGCCATAGCAGCTACTAAAATCTTGGCTATTATAATTATAACCAAGGTGCAAATTGTTCTCATTATTAGAGACCATCCAGCTTTGTTGAAAGCTAAGCAAAGATTCATTACTTTGCATGATCTCATTGGCTTTGAAATTAATCAAAGACTTTTGTTCTTCAAGTTGATAACTTGTGTTTTTATAAACATACCCATTATTACTACTTCCACAAAGAGGAGGAGAATGAGCTGAATCATTGCTTTGTGAACCATCTTCTTCTTCAACCATTGATTTTTGGTAATCATTGACTCGATGATGAGACATTAGAGAATTAATCTCCATAGCTGTCTCATCAAAAACACAAGTTTGAAACTTGCTACTTAGGCTTGAAAGATGTTGAATTTTGTCTTTTGTAAGTGCCATTAAAATGGATGAAGAAATAAACAACAACAACAACAACAACAAAAACAACTAAGGTTTGTTTATTTTAAGGTCAACAGTACAATGAAGAAGACAAATAGTGAAGGAGGGCTCTTTATAATGTTCAAGTTTTCATACTAACTAGTTATTTTTTTATTGAAGTAGTAATATAGTTGAACTGAAATATTAATTCATAACTGTGTGAGGGGACAAGAAATCATAAATGTAATACTAAAATTTTATGTGTGTCTGAGAATTTCAAAAATGTTTGTTTAATTCAACATCATATTGGGATTGTTAGCTGGCAAAGAAATTTATGAAAAAAAAACAGCAAATTAGCGTGAGGAGCGGCGGATCATAAGCCAAACCCACGACTCTCTCTGATTCCCATTTGGGTTAGCTAGCTAGCCTCAATTTGATGATGAAGAAGCTGAAAAGCTATTTATTTGTGGTAGCTTCTTGCATGGTTCCCTATACTGTTACTTACTTGATCACGTGGATTCAGATTCTATTACATATACTATATATTATGTTAACATTCTGTGCAGCTGTCGCCTTTCTGGAGTAGTTATTGAACTGGCTAAGATAGCTAATCTGCATGTAGAGAGTTTCTTTAATTTTTGTTTTTGGGATATTTCGGAATATTCCATGTGTAAATACGGAGATTAATTCCTTGAGTCGGATAAGACAATAAAGCGGCTAAGTTCCTCGAGTTTAACTTTGGTGTTAAGGTTTTGAATTGCAGTTGGAATAAGAGTTATTATGGTCACATGCATCATGATCCTTGATATGTATAGAACCGCAATTGGAGGTGTCAATTTGGACTGAACCCAACAAGTCGGCTCGTTGGCCAAATGTTCTAGGCTGAGCTAGGCTCGCTCAATAGAGGCTCAGAAAAAATTGGGTTGTTTGGTTTTTTATGCTTTTCTGAATATTTTTATGAGCCCATACTACCTACAATCCCCCAGCTACTCACTGGACACCCCCCAAATCCCGTGAAAAGACCAAAATGTCATTAATGAAATACGCTGACATCTTCTTTTCTAGGATTACACCGGTTCGGAAGTATAGCTCCGAACCAAGCCAAAATGCAGCATGGGGGGTATTTCACGTGAGGGTATTTTTATGGAATATTTGAGGGTTGGGATGTCCAATGAGTAGGGAGAGGATTGTAGGAAGTATGGGCCTTTTTGTGTTTTCCTTTATTAAAAATTTGATTGGGTCGGCCAAAATGCTGGCGTAGTGTTTTGGGTTGGGCTGGACTACAAAAACAACCAAGTATATAACTAGCATGATCCAACCCGCTTTTGTGTTTTGGCTCAAAAGGTTGATCCGAGAATCCCAATTTGACGTCTAGCTGTGACAACATTTGAAACCCTTTAGTGGTTCTTGTGTAAAGTGTTCTTGAGAAAAAAATAGAAAGACATTTTTTTTTGCACAATGAAAAATAACACTTTGACAATCAAAAATCTCAAATGTTGGCTCATTTTTTTTTAATTGGGAAAAGAGAAATTTTATTAATTAAAGTGGCATTAATGACCATTTTACAACTGTCCCCGAGGGGATTTGAACTCAACACCTTAAAAAAACAATGCTAGCTCTTTTCACTGAGCTAACACCTCAAATGTAAATGTCGGCTAAATTATTTCTCTTTAAAGTAATTTTATGGATTTAGTTCATATCATAGATTAATTTGATTGACATTTGAGATTTTTTGAACAAAGTTAGTACTTTTCCTTTCTCGTGTGCTTTTAAATATTTATGTATGAAATACTATAAAAAAAAGTTAATTTCACTACTTTTTACAAAAATAATTGAAAATAGAAGATAAAATTAAAAACAACCAATGGGGAGTGGGCTTGACACACAGGGTTGGTCTCTCTAACGGTGAAGACGGTTTATGACTCTATTTTGTGGTTCTGCTTCTCGGGATCTGTTATTGTTAAGTTAGTTCTGCCCTTATTTTTGGTCCTACAGGTTCAATGCATTGTCTTTGGGGCCATTTGACCATCAAATACGAGGAGTTTCTGAACTTTCTGTCTCTCCTCCTACTCTAACTACGTGGATTGTGTGTTGGTTCTCCGTGGTGCCCTATGTCTACTTGGTGGTGGAGCTTGTTCAATGATAATAGATTGTTAGTGAAGCTGATTTTGGAAGACAGTCAAGTTTCTACCTTGTGGTTCTGATTGTTGGCAACCTTAGGTTGTATTAGGGTGTTTTATGTTTCGCTTTCATTTGTTTCATTTGGAGTCTAGTTTGTTCAGGTGATGTTCTTAGGCTTAATATTTATTATTAGGAGTTTCAACTTATACCTTTGGTTGTAGTCCTTCGGACTTGTTTGGTGCTTCGCTTGTAAGCTTGTCACTTACACGTTGTGCGTAATGTTGGGGCTTTGTCCAGTATCAATGAAATATTACACATTTCACAAAAAAAGAGAAACTAAGGTTCGAATCTTCTTTGAGATAGGTGCCCATATTTAGTATTTGATAGTGCCTCCAACTAAATTACTTCCATAGAAGGAACATATGGGGGAAAATGGAAATAAAGTAAAACAAATGTCACATTTGTAATTCCTATGAACTTAGGTTTTGAATTTTAATAAGGGTAACTCTTAGGATGTAGTTTAGGTTTGTCTCAACCCTACAAAATCGACTTGTAAGTAGAGGGATGTCTCTCACTTATAAACTCTTTTGAGACAATATCTCTAGTCAATATGGGACTTGGTTTTTCCCAATAGCAAGAACTATGGGAATAGGTAGACGCACAAAATAGTCTCTTTTGGTGTAAATCAGGTATCCTCTACGTGCAATTGCAGAAACTAATCCTTCGAGCTCGATAGGACCCTAAAGAGCAGCAAAACTCTCCCCAAGAATTTTAACACTACTACATTTAATGTGGAAGAGATCTGAACCATTTCATGTAAGCGCTCTTGTAAAACAGTCTAAATGTTCATGATTTGTTCCAATTTAAGAGCACTCGCTCTAGTAAATTTGGCATCTACAAGTACAACAGACCACAAATTGTGACTCAGATGAAATATTATTATAACACATAAACCATATTTAACTAGCTAAAAAAGAGTTACATTAATGTGAACTCATCTAGAGCAAAAAAACCAGCATGAAGCATGCTAGTTTACGAGTTTAAATAATTCAATCACCATTCACTAATAACAAATCCCAAATAAAAAGTCAACATTCTCTCCAACAGATTCCATCAACCTTAATTTTTTAAAACAAAAATGAATTCCTATACTAATACTCTACTCATTTTTCCCTTTCCTAGATCAGATGTGCTTATTAAAGGATTATCTTAATTTTTTATGCAGAAATACATGAAAAACACTTAAGTATATATTTTACAAACACGAAAAAGATCTTCACACATGCTTTGCTTACAGACAAGCAAATTTGGGAACAGAGAGGAAAAACAGATCTGGCATTGAGAATGATCAATTCCCTTTCCTTGTCTCATGCATGTTGAGTGAATAATTAAATCCTTTTTGCCATGAACTTGGAAACTATTAGACAGGAAGCAGATAATCAGAATTTGCATTATCTTCTAAAATTCACTCATAATAACATTATGTAAACATCCTCAAAATTTGACAACTAGTTCTGTCATCTTCACTTTTTTTAAACTAAGGTATCTTCCACAGAGACCGTGGAGATTTATCTTTTGAGGTATTGGGTTGACCCCTCCCAACAAATGTTTTTTCATACGCACCGGCCAGCGGGCCAGGGATCAAACTCAACACCAAATAATTAAGTGACCTAAATATCTACTACTTGTGCCTCATCATGTTGTGTCATCAGGATTGACTTTGTTAATCGAATAAACTGGCTAATTATTAAGTTATAAAATATTACACTTATTTATGGATTGATACTAAATATGAATAATGAATTGGAATGGCGAGCTAAGGGATATAAATGATTTTGAAAAAGGAGGTTTATAATTCAAATTCGAGAAACTAACATTTCTCATTCCGCTAACTATTAACTACTAATATTGGCCTGCGTGAATAGTTTAATGTTGTATTCAGTAATAGGATTAAATTAGTTGGTCTTAAATGAATAGTTTAATGTTGTACTACCGTAGTAGGATTAAATTGTACTACTCTTGACATGAATAGTTTAACGTTGTACTACTGTAGTTATGAATAGTTTACAGTTAATTAGAAGTTAGTTTACAGTTATGAATAGTTGACAGAACTAGTTATTTGAAAGTTACACACAGTTTTCACTGGGTACATATCTACAGTTTATCTTCTGTATCGATTCATGGATTCAATACAATATATGAATTTGATTAGTTTTTCTTTTGGTGAAGAATAAATTTGATTAGTTTGATGCTTACTAATTTTATTAAACAATAATAAATTTGATTATTTTTGCATTCATTACTACCAGTGGCGGATCTTGACCAAAATGTAAGGGTGGGCCGCTCATGAAAGAGCCATGGAAACTCAAAAATGCATGAAAAGAGACAGAGAAACACAAATACAATTAAAATAGATAAATATAAATCAAAATTATTTATAAACCAAATTAAATGACTAAAAATATAATTTTGATTTACACAGAGACTCAATTGATGTTGGTTTTTTTTTGGGCACAAGACTTTGGATCTGATGGAAGGGCGAGCAGGCTAGATAGATTTTTGTTGTCAGAAGGGCTGGTATCTAGATGGAATATCAGTGCTCAGTGGATAGGAGATAGAGAGATTTCTGATCATTGCCCTGTATGGTTGGTAACATCGGAGTTAAATTGGGGTCCGAAACCATTTCGCTTCAATAATGCCTCGCTGGAGCATAAGGACTTTGACACGTTTGTTAGAGATTGTTGGGGCTCTTTTAAGGTTAAAGGACAAGCTTCCTTTGTGATTAAAGAAAAAATGAGGCTACTAAAGGAGAAACTTAAGTGGTGGAATCGTGAGATATATGGTTTCAAAGATTTGAAGATAAATAGTCTTGTTCGGGAATTGAATGAAGTTGAAAGAATAGCTGTTGAGGGGGGATCATTGATGATGCTCAAAGACAAGTCATAAGTAATGAGTTGGGATTTGATTTGTACACCGAAGGATAGAGGAGGGCTTGGTATTAAAAATTTAGAGGCTTTCAACTTGGCACTACTCTCTAAGTGGAGGTGGAGAATTTTAACGGAGGACAATAATTCGTTATGGAAAAAAGTGGTGATGAATAGGTATGGCGTGGTAGGAAGATGGCCAAGCGAAACCGAAGTACGGAGAGATTGGTGCAAACACTCTCTATGGTGGCGTGATTTAAATTTATTGGGCGTAGGAACAAATCTGGATTCGGGTTGGTTTGATAGGTTAGCAAAATTAAAATTGGGAAGAGGAGATAAAGTCCGGTTTTGGACCGATTCATGGCTTGGAACGGAGACGTTTGCCGGTATTTTTCCAACACTTTTCAGCAGATGTGGGGTGCAGAATGCTTGATGATCGGAGATGGGATTTTGGAATGAAAACGGGTGGAATTGGGTGGCATTGGCCGAGGAGGCGATGGCCAAAGAAGCGAGAAAATCTTCGCATATCCGCAATACCGCCGCGGATCTGTTCACTTGAACAACAAGCAGCCGATGATGAGATGGGTGTGGACCATCGATGCAACTGCTGGTTTTCTGTGAAATCTTGTTATGGCTGGATGATTCCTTTTTTTTGCAGGGGATAGAGGATGATTGGAGAATTCCACAGCTGATGCGTGCAAATGGATATGGAGGAATGATGCTCCATCAAAAGTGTTGATCTTCAGATGGCGGGTATTATTGGACAAAGTGGCCACGCACGATGCCTTATTTCGACGTGGAATATTACACAACCAGCGTGACCACTGCTGCGTGTTGTGTTCTATTGAAGATGAGACGGCAAAACACTTGTTCTATTGAAGATGAGACGGCAAAACACTTGTTCTTATGTGGATATGTCTACTCACTTTAAAGAATTTGGCAAGTTGATCAAGGGAAAGAAAAGCAAGAGAGTTAAGCATTTAATTTGGCTGGCCGTAATATGGAACGTGTGGATGGCAAGAAATAGAATAATATTCAAAGGTGAGAGGAGCACAATTTCAGAAATTGTTACCGGAATTAAATTTAGTGCGTGGAGCTGGTTCAAAACAAGAAATGGAAGGAGGTGCAGGGTCGAATGGTCGGATTGGTTCAATTGCCCGTTGGGTTGTCTATCTATGTTGTAGTCCCATGTTGTTCACTTGTGACATTTAAACTATGTGTATGTCACTCTTTAGACGGGGGAGAAGCAATGGGTTAGGACCGTTTATTCCCATTGTTGTACATTTTCTCTATTGTGCGAGGTACTCTTTTTCCTCCTTGAGTCTTTTTCCCAAAGGGTTTTGGCTCAGGGAGGTTTTGAGGAGGCCCTCCCCCTTCCCATTGTAATGCTTGGGCACGTCTTGTGCTCCATTTCAATGAATCAATTGCTTATCTAAAAAAACATTAACTTATAAAAGCCTAGTCCAGATTCTATTATTTCCATAAAATCTAGGATTAACTTACAATAGTCAGATCAAAAAGAGGCAGAAACAAAAGTTGCCTTTAAACGGGTATTATATCCTACCGTTTTCTAGACCAATTTCTTTTTTTGTCGTTTCTTCTTTTGCTCTCACAGCAAAGCAGTTGAATGTTATAACTGCTAATGATGATTAAGGTTTTATGGTGGTTAAACCAAAGTCTCATAAGTATAACATAAGACAGAATAGAATGGTAAATATGAGATTTAAATGATCTTTTTTTCTTTTTCTTTATTGGTTTTTTATTTTTTTGGTTTTCTTTTTTTCTTAGGTTTTGGTTTAGAAAAATGCTAGCAACCGTTTCTTTTATACATCCACTTTATCACTTTATGATTGGTTAAAAATCATGTGGCCCCACTAAATTAATGGGTCTCATTTCCTAAGTCGTGAAACTCAGATAAACTTTTATCAATCATACAGTGAGTGTTGGAGAGAGTCTGTAAAAGAGATTATTGCTGACTTTTTGCTTTTGTTTGTTTTTCTTTTTTTATCAATAAATTTTGGCTTATAAAAAAATCAAAAAAAAAAACACCAGCCATAAATTCACACATGCAAAGTGGAGATTATTATGAGTTCAAACTTGAGTAATCACGAAAACTATTTAGTCTAACAACATTGACTTTAACCATTGTACTAACCTTAAGAACATACTTTTATAAGTGTTTTTAAAGATAAAAATTTTCCCAATTATTTTAAAAAGTTAAGTCTCTCAAAAATCTTTAAAAGGGTATGTTTGGAAACAATTTTGAAAGTTGAACTTTGGAATGAATGTTTTGAGCTAAAGGAATTTTCTATATGGTACTTTAAAAACTGGGTTCTTTGAAAGAGGATACATTTAAACATTGATTTTTGATATGGAAATCTTTATTTCTATATTGTTGCTCACCTAGTGTTCCATTAAAATGACCATTTCCTGGTTTTCTTATTCTTAAAATACTTGAATCTTTTACTCTAGCATCCGTAGATTTTAGAGTCATGTACATGAAATCAAGATGTCATTATTATTGAAGAGATGAAAAAACAACTTACTATATTTGAAAATCATATTATTGATTACTTTTGAACGAGTAAAAAAAATCAATTTCTCTCTTCGCATATTATAATTCTCAGTTTCTCGTCGAAAATCATGAACAGCAGCACAACATTACAGTTGCCATGATTAATAGGAACAACTCGACAATAACCTTAACCATATTAACATTAATATAAATCAATATATAAAATGAGTCACAATTACCGGTTCAACCAATTACCACTGTCTCAAATGAAACAGAGCCGGTAATAGGTAAATCCACCTTAACAGAAAATGGAACACTAGGTGAGCAACAAGTACCAGCTAGAATCTAGACAGTAATCTGTGCAAACTAAAAAGAAACATTGAAACCTAATGGAATGTATCTAGTGAGAGACCCTCTCACTAGATACATCCCCTGAAACCTAAATCAGTTTAACAATAATCAGGATTTTTAACACTACATTTTAACAAGGAACCTCTAAAAGATTCTTAACCACAACCACAAACTGGAATCAGTATTAAGATTTCACAGTACATGAAAGAATCCCATCCTACTTCCACATTGTTACTGTGATACGGAACAGGGAGGAGCTTGGTTCACAGGAACAACAGCAACTGGTGGTAACCTGCAAATTTTCACAACAGAACATCCAATTAATTATAAGACACACCAACAGGTGAAAACCAAGCTTTTCCTCCACGCAAACAAAATACATGCACATAGCTAGCTAGCTTAAGCCATATCCTACAGTAACTATAACTTAGTTTTTTCCAGACAGAAGCTTAAGTGTGCCCCCATGTTCCAACTGCTCTTATACCTTTTTCTTTAGAACTAATGAATTACTTCTCAAACAGATGACAAGATGAATAACTTTTCTTTAGAAGTATATGGTAATAGCTAATACTTATCGTATGTTTACCTTAGAAGGAATTGAATAAGCCACGGCAAAAAGATCCATGTTGACAATGTGAACTTCATAAACTAGACAGACATGAGAAACATGTTGACTAAAAACTAAGGGTTAGACATGTTGACTAAAAACTAAGGGTCATCTACTTTGGTTAACTTGCTTTTTGTTTTTATCTTCGATTATTTCCACTAAAAATAAGAAACATTATAGATAACAAATCCATCATTTTCAGGAAAAATTGAAAATGGTAAAAAACAGTTGTCGCCATTGTTTACAAAAAATATATTTTCTCTATCACAATTATTCACGAAAGTCTTGCATTTTCTTTTAAGAAAAATGAGTAAAAATTAACGAAAACACTTTTAGAAAGTAAGTGAGCCTTAAATAATTTGTTGTTTTCTTAAAAGATACCCAGACCTGATACACCAAACAGCTAGAAAATAAAGAGTGAAAAAATAAATAAATCAAAGGAAGCAAAAGAAACAATGGATAATATAACAGAATGAGATATTACAGAAAGTATAGACTTACTCAGCTTCCAACCGCGCCCTCTTGTTGGCCTTCCTATTGTTCTTTCGCCGCTTTTTTGAACATGAGCCATCTTCAATAGGGAGTGCAGAGCCATCTTCAATAGGAAGTGCGGGAGGTGGCTGCTGAGACACATTTTCAAGGTTGGTGGCTTGAGGGACTGGTTCTTGTTTTGGTATCACAGATTGTTGACCTGTGGACAGCACTGCACAAGACTCGGGAATTCCAGCTTTAACAACCTCATTATTACTACTGTCACCCACAGGATCTACAACTTTCTTATTTTTATGATCGATCACAACAGAGGAATTTGCAGCTTGATGATCGACCACAACAGAGGAATTTGCAGTATTTGCTATGGGTAACAACACACCACCAGAAATAACAGGCAAGCTCTTTGTTTTGCCTACATCATGAAATTTAGTTTTTGACTTGATCATCTGGAAGATCATTAGTCCTGAGTCAGGGTTGCCTGCATTAGATGCAAGTTTAGTAAAGCTACCACATACCTACCTAAAACATAATAATCTGCTATAAATTTACAATTTACAATAAAGGAAACAAAATGATACCTAGAATTGAAAGAACAGCAGTGTGAGCTGCTGACTGCTCAGCATCCTTTTTGTTTCTAGCTGCATCGCCACTGTAACTTACACCATTGAAAACCAGGGATGATACAAAAGCTGGAATCGCCCCTTCGTGCCGGACGGTGTTGAATGTGGGTTTTTCTTTATTCAGCTTTGCAGCATACTCGATCAGGATGGCCTTGCACAAAATAGCATTCTGGAAAACAATGGCAACAAGAAGTCTTGTGAAGACTACTCAAATCAAAAGTAATAAATTCAAATAAAAACATCTATCACAGTACTATTTCACCAACTAAGTTTTCTATTTTTTTCATCAAGTCAGCGATGAGTTATTTCACCAGCACTTAGCATTTATATCAAAACATTTACGAAGCCCGTAGTTTTAAGTGTGGTTGCTTCATTCTATACTAAATTAGTTTCTGATAGGCCCACAATTAAGCAAGTATACAAGAGGAGAGGATCAAGTTGGGCAGAAGAAAGAAGAGGAGGTTGAGGAGAACAGGATAGCGGAGAAAGGCTTGAAGGTTTTTGAATGACATAAAAATGGACTCGAAAAGAAATAAAGAAAGGAGTAGCACACATGGATGGAATTAAGAAAGGCGAGGTGAATAACAAAATAGGACAGTTGGAATAAGGGGAGTGGAGGGAATGATTTGGGATCAAACCATTATATGACGCGATGTAACTGAATGGGAGAGGCATGATAGAATTTAGGATGGTCAAATGGAGTTATTCTCATTGCAATATGAGCAAATAAAAAAGATAACAGAACAGTAAATAACCAAGAGGGAACTAGCTTTGATACTCAGCCTTTGTCAAGGTAGTACTAGGTTCGCAATTGTCGTTTTTCAATACAGTTTTAAGAAACGTTTTCTTCCTTCAATTTCAGGTACTAACGGTTTCAAACCTTTTCAATAGCAAGAAAACAAGCACCAAAACTATAGCATTTGCAATAAAATTTAATAAATACAATGATACTTCTTTTGGATAAATCTATAAGTGCTTGAGGAGAATTAGCCAGTAAAGAAAGGCCTGAAGGTTTATTAAGGGTGAATCAAAATCGTGACGCACAAGAAAATAGGGAGGGCAGTGGCACACGTGGATGAAATTGACGTTTTCAAATCAAATTTAACCATAACCATTTCTTCCTTTAATTGTCTGATACCTTACGGTTTCAAACCTTTGACATAGCGAGACACAGAAGCATTGAAACTCTAGCTCCATTTGCAACAAATTTAAATAGTTATAGTGATACTTCTTTTGGATAAAACTGTAAGTGCTTTAGTGAAAAAGCAAAAAATTGGACTTATCTGATACTATTTCCATGATTCATCAAAACTAAAAGGATCTACAACAGATTGTAAGTTGTGTGATGATTTTCAATTAAGATTCTCATCAAAAGGAAGAGACATGTACCCACTAAAATATTTAGTAACCATAAAACAAACCATATAATCATTGCAAGAGTTCAGTGTCAAAACTTTCAGAATGCATTATCAACAAACATATGCTCAAATTTAGTGAATAACAGGTAGCAAATAAGTAAAATCTATTGAAATAAGATATTACTCACTCTGTCCCATTTTGTTTGCAGTTTAAAGTTTTGGCACACCCTTTAAGAAAAATGATTAGTAGTATAGATTCTTTAAAAAGTGTTGTTTAATTTACCATTTAACCCTTTATCTCTCTACCTAGATAAATGTGAAACTTTTATTAGGGGTAAAAAGTTGTCATGATTAGTAGGGGTATAAATGTAAAAGAACATTAAAAGTTTCATTGAAAATCTAAAACAACAATCAATTTGGGAAAAATTAATTTTGCTAAAACAACAAACAATTTGGGACGGAAGGAGTATCAGTTTATACCTTACGAACAAAAGCGTACCCTTCCTCTTTAATCTTCTTGGTCACATAGTCCAAGGCAATTCTAGCAGTTTCCTGCTCCGCCGCTTTTCGCTGCAAAAAAGTTAGCTTGGAAGTGA
Source organism: Oxytropis ochrocephala (assembly GCA_020916435.1). Lineage (NCBI taxonomy): Eukaryota > Viridiplantae > Streptophyta > Magnoliopsida > Fabales > Fabaceae > Oxytropis > Oxytropis ochrocephala. The sequence goes on along the minus strand of CM037092.1, from coordinate 106,040,084 downwards.
ATTGCATCCCATCAACCGTCACAGTAGACCTGAACTTAGGAGCATGGTCCTGACCCTCATTAACAGTTTCGTAAACCGGAATGGGAATGGCGGATCTCTGAGCAAACTCTTGCAATTGATTTTTATACATTGCTGTTAAACCACACAAGAACAATACACTATATCAGAGATCATAATAACCCTAACTAACCTAAACAAAACCGTAATCTACATTTTCATCTTTCATTTCATTTCAACAATTTATGTAAAATGTGATAAAATCAGAGTATCATTTTAACAAACATGAACGAAACAAAACAGAACAAAAATGATCTAAATATCACCAAATGTAAACAAAGAGCGGAAAATGCAGTACTTACGAGTAGGGGCTAACGGGACAGCAGGTGGAGATGAAACCGGAACAAAAGGAACTTGAGACGAAGAAGATGAAGCCATCGATGAGAATTGAGAATTCTAGGGTTTGATGGAAAGAAGAAAACTCGCTTTGAGCACAGTAAGTGAATAAAATTCTGCGTGTGTCCTTTTATATTTCTCATTCTGTTTTTATGGAAATCGGAAATGAAGCACGGTTTCTTAAGAGGCAAAAAAAAACTATTCCATACCAAAAAAATAAAAACATTTCCAAAATAACCCACTTTCTACTTTATATACCAAAATAACCCACTTTTTTTATGTGGAGAACTCGCCCCCCACCAAACCGAGTTCTACACATCAAGTTTGCAAAAAAAAATTATTTGTAGTGCAGAACTCGCCCCCCACCAGGGTGAGTTCTTCACTGCATTTTTTGATTTTTTTTAATTTCTTATATTTAATTTGATTAAAATGTAAATTAATTTCAATAATTAATTTAAATAATCCCTCATCTATAATCCTAAATCTACTTTAATTTGCCATTTTGGTGGGAAATTTTTTTTCCCACCATTTACCTATATACCCTCATTTTGTACTCAACTGTTTACCAATATACCCTCACTATATATTTTTGGACCAACATACCCCCACTCAATATTTGTGTCCCACCATTTACCAATATACCCCTCATTTTGTACCCCACTGTTTACCAATATACCCCCACTATATATTTTTGGACCGACATACCCCTGACAAATTTTTTTTTCTCCAACACTTTTTTTTATTATTATCAAAATATACCCCTCATTTTGTACCCCACTGTTTACCAATATTCCTCCACTCTATATTTTTGGACCGACATACCCCCACGCTATATTTTGTACCCCACCATTTACCAATATACCCATCATTTTGTACCTCATTGTTTACTAATATACCCCCACTCTATATTTTTGAACCGACATACACCTGACAAATTTTTTTTTGGTCCAACACTTTTTTTAACCACTTTTGGTGGAAAAATTTTATTCCCACCATTTATCAATATACCCCTCATTTGTACCCCCACTGTTTACCAATATACCCCCACTCTATATTTTTGGACCGACATACCCCCACTCTATATTTTGTACCCCACCATTTACCAATATACCCCTCATTTTGTACCCCACTGTTTTGCAATATACCCCCACTATATATTTTTGGACCGACATACCCCTGACAATTTTTTTTTCTCCAACACTCTTTTTTTATTATTATCGCTCTTAATTAATACAGAATCGTTTTGGTGGGTAAATTTTATTCCCACCATTTACCAATATACCCCTCATTTTGTACCCCACTCCAAGATACCCCCACTCTATATTTTTGGACCGACATACCTCGACATTTTTTTTTTTTGTCCAACACTCTTTTTTTTATCCACTTTTGGTGGGAAAATTTTATTCCCGCCATTTACCAATATACCCTTCATTTGTACCCCAATTGTTTACCAATATACCCCCACTCTATATTTTTGGACCGACATACCCCCACTCTATATTTTGTACCCCACCATTTACCAATATACCCTCATTTTGTACCTCACTATTTACCAATATACCCTCACTATATATTTTTGACCGACATACCCATGACAATTTTTTTGTCCAACACTTTTTTTATTATCAAAATGTACCCTCATTTTGTACTTCATTGTTTACCAATATACCCCCACTCTATTTTTTTGGACCGACATTGTTGCCTCATCCCACCAAGGGCTATATATTGTTGCCTCTTCGTCTTATATATATGTGTTGCGTATTTTTATACCCCCCCTTATAAAATGTTGATGTTTTTTCGAAACTACGTCTGTAGGCCTATTAATCACCTCCCCGTGCATCGCACGGGTAATCGTCCTAGTTAGAATAATCAGTAAACTTATTTATAAAGTAATTACGGTAATAATTGCGGTAAAAAATGAAGATATTAAAAATTGGAACAGAATTTAATATAGGATAAGAACAGAAATGAAAAACACAAATTGCAGAAATACAAGGATAGGAAATTTAAAACGAAACGACAGGAAAACATAATACAAGAAGAGGCAAACATGATGTAAATTACTTCTACTTCCACCATACATTCTTAGGTAGTGGCCATCGGATGACTGGAGGGATAAGGCTACGGACGATGGATTCGCCAGACTCTTTGGTTTCGATGCACAATTCGAGATAAGTTTCAATCCAACGTTGGAACCTCTCATGTTCCTAAAACATTTCTCGAACGTCCTTGTCTTTCTTGATCGGCACGGGGCACCACCGAATACGATTACGTGGGCCGATGTAGGGGCAGCGATAAACGATACTAGTGATATCTTGCTCCACACCCTCTACGTGCGCGTTTTCTGTTAGTTTTTCTTTCATTTCGGCGAATGTGATGTTGTTCTTAAGGCTAGAATGTTTAGTGTTGGGACCCTCAAAATACACACCATCTTGTTCCCTGCCCTCGATAGTGCCCTGATAGTAAATTTTACAGGTGTGCGTAATGACTCTTTCCGGTATGGGTTGTTGTGGTGCGGGTGGTCTTTGTTGCAGAAGATGAATGACTTCTTCTGAAGTGCGTATTGTGTCCAAGTACAGCTCTAAGATTTGTCGCCCCATGGGAAGTGTAGCATGATATTCCATCATTTTGTGGACGTCGTCGTCGCTGCGGATCTCCATAACTGAAAAATAGCCAGTCCCGTCTTCTCCACGTTCGTACTTTCGGTGACGTATACGCTCCACGTCTTGACGCCACCCTCCCTCTGGTTGTATCTTCCTCTCAGCCTTCTCCTTCAGTTGGGGGAATGTGATGTCCTTATTCATCCTACAGAAGATATGATTAGGACACTGAAAGACAACACCATGTTCATCGGTGGTTACAGTTCCACTGTGATGAAGGGCGGTTAGGAATTTGTCATTTGAGTATTGGGTTGGGCACAACTGCCATTCCATTTTAGCGTGAGGGCGACTGTGTTTGGGAAGAAGCAGAGAAGAGAAGATGACTCAAAAGGCAAGGGTAGGTTAAGGGTAAACTCTTGGTGTGAATGTTAGTGTAATTTGAGAATGTATTTATAATAGAGGAGATCGTGTTTGAGCCGTTGATTTAGAATGATCATAACCATTGATTTTAGGGTTTAGTGTCGGCAAAATCTAGGCTGTTAAATAGTGTCGGCAAAATCAAGACCGTTAAATAAAATAAGACCTCAGCACTATGCACACTCTGCACAATGCAGCATGCACACTCTGCACAATGCAGCACTCTCCACAATACATTATAAAAGATTAAATATTTAATTATTGATACAACAGAATTAAATGTGACTTAACATTAAAACCTTAAATTTAACAAGTGATAAAAATACAACTTGTTAATTATGAAATACAACTTCTCAAACTAATAATAGATTAAAGTAAAATATTAACGAAGAAGATGAGACACACCGTCTAGGACGGGGATTACGCTATGGACGTTGACGCCATTGTGGTTGTTCCGGTTCTTCCTCAGTCGAGGCAGGGGGAGGTGGGTCTGGAAAAAATTGGGGCACTGATGAAAAAGTAGCACCGCCGGCCAGAGGGGCAGGTGGGTCTGGAAAAAATTGGGGCACTGATGAAAAAGTAAGACCGCCGGCCTCAGGGGCAGGTGGGTATGGAAAAAATTGGGGAACTGATGAAGAACTAGCACCGGCGGCCCTCTCTTCAAGGCTACGATCATAAATCGCAGATTGGGGCGTATCGGCGTGGAATGTCGATAGGTATGTTCTACTAACTGGTAATCAAGATAACCAATTAAACCAAATTAAGAGAACCAATCACGTAAAGCCCGAGAAATCAGATCGGTTAACGATCGTTCGACGCCACATGCGAACATGTTCGCACAACCCCGTTCGAATAAGTCAGTTTCAGTTTCCAACTCACAACGGTTCGAATGAGGTCGTTCGATCGGTGTTCGCATGGCGTGGCACATATTCTTCTGTCTGAGTAAAAGTTTGGTTCTTGTCTTGATTCGCGCGGCGACGCCGACGATGACACGATTTACGTTGTCGACGTTCGGTTTGAGTTCTTGGGGGACCGGGTAGCTGTTCTTCATCTTGTTCATCCACATCAGCAACAACACCACCAGCATGTGGATCCCTTAGCTGTTGGTCGACAGAAATGTATGGCCTTGAATTTCTGAAAAACCAGCGCATGTATCTATCGGACTGCTTTGGTGTTCCATAGCACGGTTGACCCACAACACACCGATTTTCTCTATATATCATTCCATAAGTCGATCCAACTACTGTGATATCGAGCCCAATCGACATCATGTTGTCCTTGCATGGTGATTGAGTGCATGTTATTCAAATTGTGTGGTTCTGCTGGTATCTCTTGGACAAGTCAGATTGCAATTTTACTCTATCTGCCTGGTGCCATTCTACCATATGGAAACAGACCATAGTTGTGTTTGTAGTCCATATAGCGGAGCCCTCATAGCGTCTGCTGGAAGTGTGAAATCATCATAAGGCAACCACTTAAAATCTTCAGCTGTCATGTCGTCGATCCTTTTTGTATGAAACAAGGTCTCTTAGACATCCGGTGTGGTTAAGTGGCGATTTACCCATCCGGTAAAAAAGGAACAGTTAACATAAAGATCAAATATAATTGTTAGTATTTTTAAAATAGTGTAAAAATTTTACCTCTTTGCTGTGGCCAAGCATAAGAACGGGTGCAAGACGGTGCTAGGAAGAGCATGCAAGACTGCGGACCAAGATCAGAATAAAAGAGTACATCCACCCATAGCCTTTGCGTGCAATGTAGATGTCGTACACAACATTCTGTATAAGTTGGTTAAACATGCTGACCCCCAACTATATTTTGAAATTTCGTCGAAATTTCTCAATACGAGTACGTATTTCATGCTGACTCGGTTTGATGTTTTGTCTGGGAGTATGTATCCCCCGATCAACAACATCAACCAAGCCCTACAGTATTGTTTAAGTACTATCATGGAAGCCCCCTCTGGAACATTGTTAAATTCACGTTGTAGCCACGTCAATTTAATACAGTTGCCTTCTCTTCCATTTGTTGGGACAACTTTACCCAATAGTCGTTCGCATACTTCAGGCCAACTTTTTGAACAATTTCCAGTAAGGGCATTTCCGTCAACAGAAAGCCCCTACTGCAATTGGACATCTTGGAGAGTTATTGTGCACTCCCCTACTGGAAGATGAAACGTGTGTGTTTCTGGTCTCCAGCGTTCGATCATTGCTGCCACCAATGATGGTTCGATTTTGAACGAGTCAATTGAAGCAAATTTACCAAACTCAGCTCTTTCTATCAAAGGTAGTATAGACTCATCTGGTTTGGGAAGTGTGAATTTTTGGTGAACGTCCATGGGGTCATTTTTGAGAGAGTTGGAAATGTGATTAGATTGGTCAAGTAGGGAAGACATTTTTGCAAAAAGAAGCTGAAGAGGGTTGGAAAACCTTTGGTATCTGGTTTCAGATTAGTTAGTGTTTGTATGATGGAGGAGGTGTCCCTATTTATAAGCAACTTGGATGGTTCAGATTGCACCGACAGTTTAAACGGTCTAGATTGCACCAAAGTTTAAACGGCCCAGATTAATCGCGAGTTTAAACGGTCTAGATTGCACCGAAGTTTAAAACTGATATTTATATTTGGTTTTTATGGATGGTCCAGATTGCACCGACAGCATAAACGGTGTATATTGCACCAAAGTTTAAATGGCCCAGATTGCACCGACAGTTTAAACGGTCTAGATTGCACCGAAGTTTAAAACTGATATTTATATTTGGTTTTTATGGATGGTCCAGATTGCACCGACAGTTTAAACGGTGTAGATTGCACCAAAGTTTAAACGGCTCAGATTGCACCGACAGTTTAAACGGTCTAGATTGCACCGAAGTTTAAAACTGATATTTATATTTGGTTTTTATGGATTGGGTCGATGGTGAGTGTGTAGGAGTGAAAATGAAGATTTTCACATGGTTTATGACAAGTATTCACATGCCTTTGTCCTTATTGAAGTGTCATAGTATTGTCTAGGTTAAATGAATTTAAGTTAGGTTAAAAAATGTAATAAAATTAAAAAAATTATATGACATGATAGGAGAAGTCCTGAAGTAAAGGAGGTCTCTTTGATTTATTATTTATTGTATTACTTTGGAGATGTAGAAAAAAGGAATTGAAGATTGAAAATTTTTTTGACTAAGTGTCAAAAACGGTTTTTTACCTAACTTTAAGAACATTTTTCCCACGAATTAAATTTTGATTTTACTTTTTTAATTATTATACCTTCTAGACAAAGTATAATACTCAAGTGTTGTGTTGGGAAAAAAATTTAAATAATGTTTTAATATATAATTTATTTACTATAAAGTGTGTTAAAAATCATATTTTAACCTAAACTTAAAATGGTTTTTTGCCCAAATTTTTGTCCATTATCCCCTAAATTTTTTTTTATAATTTTTAAAAAATATACCCTATATTTCCACGACCAAAATGGGTGTAGGGGTGTAAATGATGATTTTGATTTTTGTGTTCAACCCTTATTAAAGTAGTTCACATGACTTTGTCCATATACTTGTGTCTTCTAGGTTATTCACATTACCCTAATAACTGTTTATGACACTAATTCACATGCCTTTGTGAAGTAGCTTATCTCTAGATTGTTCAGATGTCTTTCACATGGTTTATGACAAGTATTCACATGCCTTTGTCCTTATGGAAGTGTCATAGTATTGTCTAGGTTAAATGAATTTAAGTTAGGTTAAAAAATGTAATAAAATTAAAAAAATTATATGACATGATAGGAGAGGTCCTGAAGTAAAGGAGGTCTCTTTGATCTATTATTTATTGTATTACTTTGGAGATGTAGAAGAAAGGAATTGAACATTGAAATTTTTTTGGACTAAGTGTCAAAAACGGTTTTTTACCTAACTTTAGGAACATTTTCCCCACGAATTAAATTTTGATTTTAATTTTTTAAATATTATACCTTCTAGACAAAGTATAATACTCAAGTGTTGTGTTGGGAAAAAAATTTAAATAATGTTTTAATAAGTAATTTATTTACTAAAAAGTGTGTTAAAAATCATATTTTAACCTAAACTTAAAATGGTTTTTTGCCCTAATTTTTGTCCATTATTTCCCCTAATTTTTTTTTATAATTTTAAAAAAATATACCGTATATTGCCACGACCAAAATGGGTGTAGGAGTGAAAATGATGATTTTGATTTTTGTGTTCAACCCTTATTAAAGTAGTTCACATAACTTTGTCCATATACTTGTATCTAGGTTATTCACATTACTCTAATAACTCTTTATGACACTAATTCACATGCCTTTGTGAAGTAGCTTGTCTCTAGGTTGTTCAGATGTCTTTCACATGGTTTATGACAAGTATTCACATGCATTTGTCCTTATGGAAGTGTCATAGTCTTGTCTAGGTTAAATGAATTTAAGTTAGGTTAAAAAATGTAATAAAATTAAAAAAATTATATGACATGATAAGAGAGGTCCTGAAGTAAAGGAGGTCTCTTTGATTTATTATTTATTGTATTACTTTTGAGATGTAGAAGAAAGGAATTGAAGATTGAAATTTTTTTTGACTAAGTGTCAAAAACGGTTTTTTACCTAACTTTAGGAACATTTTTCCCACGAATTAAATTTTGATTTTAATTTTTTAAATATTATAGCTTCTAGACAAAGTATAATACACAAGTTTTGTGTTGGGAAAAAAACTTAAATAATGTTTTAATAAGTAATTTATTTACTAAAAAGTGTGTTAAAAATCGTATTTTAACCTAAACTTAAAATGGTTTTTTGCCCTAATTTTTGTCCATTATTTCCCCTAATTTTCTTTTATAATTTTAAAAAAATATACCGTATATTGCCACGACCAAAATGGGTGTAGGAGTTAAATGATGATTTTGATTTTTGTGTTCAACCCTTATTAAAGTAGTTCACATAACTTTGTCCATATACTTGTATCTAGGTTATTCACATTACTCTAATAACTCTTTATGACACTAATTCACATGCCTTTGTGAAGTAGCTTGTCTCTAGGTTGTTCAGATGTCTTTCACATGGTTTATGACAAGTATTCACATGCATTTGTCCGTATGGAAGTGCCATAGTATTGTCTAGGTTAAATGAATTTAAGTTAGGTTAAAAAATGTAATAAAATTAAAAAAATTATATGACATGATAAGAGAGATCCTGAAGTAAAGGAGGTCTCTTTGATTTATTATTTATTGTCTTACTTTTGAGATGTAGAAGAAAGGAATTGAAGATTGAAATTTTTTTTGACTAAGTGTCAAAAACGGTTTTTTACCTAACTTTAGGAACATTTTTCCCACGAATTAAATTTTGATTTTAATTTTTTAAATATTATACCTTCTAGACAAAGTATAATACACAAGTTTTGTGTTGGGAAAAAAACTTAAATAATGTTTTAATAAGTAATTTATTTACTATAAAGTGTGTTAAAAATCATATTTTAACCTAAACTTAAAATGGTTTTTTGCCCTAATTTTTGTCCATTATTTCCCCTAATTTTTTTATAATTTTAAAAAAATATACCCAAGCAAGGACACGACAACCATCCCGTGAGGTGAAAAAAAAAATTGTCGGTAGAATCCTAACCGTTAAAATTGTCGGTGCAATCCTAGCCTTCAAAAGTCACGGTGCAATCTTGGCCTTCAAAACAATAACCCTCAGTGCAATCTAAACCGTCTAACTTTCAATAAATAGGCCCTACATCTCCCACCACTAACCACACATTTACAAATCCTCCAACTACGAACTAAAACTCAAACACACCCTCCTCCTCCCAACTTCATCAATGGCTCCAACTCCAACCCTAGTTTTTATCACGGTGTTTTACAATGGTTATGTCGAAAAATCAAATACTCACGGTTTATTGTTTAGATGTGATAATTACACCCTTGTCAAACTCAACTCTAAATTCAAACTACCTCAAGTAAAAGAAGCCATTGAAAAAAAATATCTCCTGACCATTCCAGAATGGTTTCTAGTATTACATATCGGTACCCCACAACACTCACGGCTGGCGATGAGTTTTATGTGGGCTTCGAAATTACATCCGATGAAGATGTTGAAATGATGATGGAGCATTACCAGCAATGTAGAGGTCAAGGTATATGTACACCAGAAATATACGCAGATTTGGTTGATGCGCCTTCAAACTATACCCAAGTAAGTCACCCCCACTCTATTCCATCTTCATCACCACACAACATCCCTTTTTCTCAACAAACATTTGAACCATACACTGATTTCATTCCACCTGTTTATCCTCACTTCAATCCTTCATCATCCCAAACTGACATGCATTATAGTCCTTCAACACATGACCATCACTCTGCACCATCATCCTCACAAAACCCCATTGAACTTAATACAACTAACCCTCCAGATACTCACACTAATACCCCATATGTTCTCGTATCCTTCCACTTGTAAGGGAGGACCCAACAATATCAGTGGTTGTGTTGATTGCACACATCAAGGAGTGGTTCACGTACACGAGTTCCTACAGGAAGGCTTGGATTGCTAAACAAAAAGCAATCGAACAAGTCTACGGTAATTGGGAACACTCTTACAATGAAGTAACCAGATGCCTAAATGGTTTCTATTACTATATACCAGGCACAGTTATCGACTGACAGTCCAAACATTTTATGAGAATGGACAGCAAGTTACCAACAAATGTGTATTCCACCGCATCTTTTGGAGTTTTGGCCCGTGCATAAAAGGCTTTAAATTCTGCAAACCAGTGGTCTCTGTTGATGGAACATGGTTGTATGGTAGGTACAAATGGGTTCTTCTTTTGGCAATCGCACAAGACGGAAGGAACGACACCTTCCCAATTGTGTATGCAGTTGTCGAGGGTGAGACAGCGGAGGCTTGGTATTTCTTCCTATCTCGTTTAAGAGAGTTTGTGACACCACAGGAGGGTATTTGTTTGATATCGGATAGACAGGAGTCTATCAAAAGTGTTGTTAGGCGTCTAAACACCAACTGGAAACACATCTTCTGTATTCGCCATATAGCACAGAACTTCATGAGACACTTCAAAAAAAACACTCCTGCCAGGAAAGATCTCATCAATATGGGTCAGTATTAATTTTTTATTCTCTATTTTCCATTCCATAATTACCAACATCTTACTTTACTTGCTTCAACATATTCAATGACGGAAAGATCTGCCATTCACTACAAAAATAAAATTTCGGACGAACTAGGTCCTGATGGGGTGGCTTGGGTTGAAGACATTAACCCAGAACAATTGTTGATGTGGTGCGATGGAGGTTCCCGTTGGGGGCACATGACAACAAACCTTGCAGAGTGCATCAACAATGTCCTTAAAGGGGTGTGGAATCTCCCTATCCGTTCATTGATAGATGCAACATATTTCAGGATGAACGAGATATTTGTCAAACGGGAACACAGCACAAAGCGATGATGACATCCCGAACAATGTTCTCTCGAGAAAATTGTTGAAAAATATTGCGGAAAACATTAAAGTCTCAAAAATGCATGGCGTCGCAATTCACGATCGTGCCAACCAATTGTTCCGAGTTCGGAAACTTGCACGACCACAAAGTGGTAGACCTGCGACCACATTTGTGACTTTATAGCAAAAACCTGTGAGTGTGGGGAATTCCAGACACTTCATTACCCCTGTTCACATGTCATCGCAGCATGCGCAAAATGCAATTTCGACCACATGAAATTTGTGGATCCACCGTACACAATGCTTAATGTTTTCAATACTTACATTGTGGAGTTCCCACCCTTGCCAACTGAGACCTCATGGCCTGATTTCAATACTATTGAACTACTGCATGATCCAACTAAACGAAGAGATAAAAAGGGTCGTCCACAGTCTACTCGTATTCGTACAGAGAAGGATCAAAGAGAAACGGGCACCCGCAACAAAAATAACTGCCCTAACCGCAATGTAAACTAGTCACATTCACTACTATTGTACTTTTCGTATTAGTCTTTTAAATCAATTCATGTCTTTTAATATTATTTGTGTCACTTAAATTTATATTTTTTTTAATAATTAAATTTAGTATTTATACTTTACTAATTATTCTAATTATTTAAATTAATTATTGAAATTAAATTAAATTAATTTACATTTTAATCAAATTAAATATAAGAAATTAAAAAAATCAAAAAACGCAGTGAAGAACTCACCCTGGTGGGGGGCGAGTTCTGCACTACAAATAAAAAAAATTCAAAATTTGTAGTGTAGAACTCGGTTTGGTGGGGGGCGAGTTCTCCACTTAAAAAAAAGAGGGTTACTTTGGTATATAATGTAGAAAGTGGGTTATTTTGGAATTTTTTTTTTATTTTTTTGGTATGGAATGGTTTTTTTGCCTTCTTAGGATGTTCATCTTTTTTTCTTCTTTTTTTTTCGGTAATAATGTTCATCTTTTTTAATTTATTTATTTATTTATTTATACTATAAAAATATAGTAATTCCTTTTTTTTTGGTGAATGTAGTAATTTCTTTATCTTTATTTGTAAAATGCATCAATAGTTTCTTGTTATTAATAGTTGGCAATTTTTTTACAAAATATTTGACAATATTACTAGTATTATGATTTTTTTTGACATATTATTATGATTTTCAGTAATAAATATATTTCAATCTTATATCAAAAAAAAATTCAATCTTTATTTGAAACTCATATGTTAAGAGATACCAATGTCGATGTCAAAAGAAAAAGAGATATGAATTTCATGTGTTTTAACATATTTTTGTGTTTATTTTTAACATATTTCAATATAAAAAGTTTTTATGAATAATTTTTTTTTGAAAGTCAATTAAAGAAAAAGAAAAAAAAGCCTCAAACAAGCGAGACACAATACAAGATCACGCAATAGCAAAGTCCCCAACTCAACAGGAGGGGAATTCTAAGACTTGAATGGCACAAGCGATGTCACTCCTTCTAATAGATATGCAAAAGAGACACAGACCAACCAATCAAAAGCTAGCAGACAACCAATACGCATAAGAGTAGCAGCATGAGGGTGATAAGTAAGATCACCATCCCGCTAATTTATGTTGACAACATCAAGAGAATCTGTTTCATAGGCAAGATTCTCGAACCCCAAATCTTAGTCGAGCCACAATGTAATTTGTTTACCTTTAAAGGAAATTTATCACAAATAAAATACCTTTAAAGAAAATAAATTCTTTTTAATAAACAACATCATTAAATACTATCTTCTTTTAAGAAACATTGAAATAGTAATAATAAGTAGTTTCCAAAACATCACTAACTAATTATGAAAATTGAATGATGAAAATTCTAATTTTGATACGCTATTAATTTGAATCACTATCATCAATCAACTATGACACATTAAATGTTGACATAAAGATTTTAAATGAAATTTTAAAGCCCAATAATTTTTCACCACTATTAAGCTTCTATTAAAACATTTTGCAAGAGCAATTGATGAGATGGTCGATGGCATAACCTACTTTTGCTTCCAGGGGTTGATTGAATCCCCTAGAAAAAATTGTTAGTACTAATACCCTCGTATAAAATTATTTTGAATTTCTGAAATTTTACATTTGTATTAGTATCCTTAAATTTGCACCCAATTTTTAATAAGTTTGTCTTATTAATTTTGGTAAGAGACAATTTATAAACCTTTAGGAAGTAATTTTATCGATATCACATTTTTTTACGGACTACAATTGTTTTCCTACACTTTAGGACATAAATAGGTAATGATGAGTACAATTAGAGACTAACTTGGCGATTTACTCTTGAATGAATGAAGTTAGATAACTTGATTCATTAATTTTACTAACTTCACTGAGGACATTTGAAAAAAAAAAGTAAATAATCTGATGAACCCAGGGACGGATCTACTTGTAGCTAATTGGGGGCATTTGCCCCCACTTGAAAAATTATTTTGGTTGGAAATGTATATAACAAATTTATTTTGCCCCCATAAAAAAAATAAGGGTTGCCCCCATAAGATAAATTAAATGTAGAAATTCACAAGAAATAAATAAAAAGAAAATAAATTGGTACTAATTTTACCTTTTTAGCTATGTAATTTGTAGAAACTTAGGTATTTTAAGATTTTTCTATAATGAAATTATTTATTTTATAAAAATTTACAATAAATTTTTGGAAAATATTATAGGCTATTTTTTTGCCCCCACTAATGATAATTTTTGGTTCCGTCCCTGGATGAACCAACATTTTTTATAATGATTTAGGGTTTTGGTCCGCTTACTAGAGATGGTAGTAGAGTCTCTTCTAATTTAACTAAGTCGAATCAGGTCTTGCAGACAAAGAAGTGTTAAATCTCTTGAGGGATAGCTTTATCACCCATTGTGGTCCTAGTCTCTGCTACTGTGTAAAGAGAATACTTGATTTATTAATAATAAAAAATATTTACCCAATCAATACATGACCATACTAGTATCCGTCAAAAAAAAACTAGTATCGGTCAACTAAAAAACAAGGTGAAAAACATTTAATGACTTGCAAGGGTATTACTATTCTTCTGAGTGAAGATATTAGGGGAGAAGACAATCAACTTCCCTATTTGTCACTGGAACACATTAAAGCCATATTGCTGTCTTTTTTTATTTAACCTTAAAAAGTAAGATTGCTCCTTATCGTAATCTCTCGGAGCCAGCAGGTACTGTGTGCATTGACTCAACAATATAAGTTGGTCGTCATCATAAGGATAAGTTAAATACAATAACTATATTATTTGGCTATTTATATTCAAATGCTGGAATAGCTCAGTTGGTTAGAGCGTGTGGCTGTTAACCACAAGGTCGGAGGTTCAAGCCCTCCTTCTAGCGCTTTTGTTTTGTTTTCTTTTTTCTTTTTTTGGAAAAATCGTGGACGGCAGGATTCGAACCTGCGCGGGCAAAGCCCACATGATTTCTAGTCATGCCCGATAACCACTCCGGCACGTCCACTTATGTACTACTTAAGCGCATTATCTAGGTAGTTGTCTTCTAATTATTTGCGTAAGTATTATTTTTTTTGACAAAAAAGTTAAAATGTTTTAAGGCTTACTTATGCTGTAACTTTCAACATTTTTTTGTTTATTTATATAAAAAGCCAAAAGACCATGATTTGACTTAAGTGAGGCATAAATTGAGTGAAAGCTGATATATTCAATAAAAAAATAATTTAATGAAAGTTGTTCTAACATAAAGTTGTTCCATCTACAAATCGTCTTGAGTAATTAGAGACAAAATCATTCTTATTGAGGTGTAGTTTACCACATTTTAAAATACTTCGTGGTTATCAATTCCCTAACGTTGAGTGAATCCCCTTACATCAAATCTTGCATTGAATTTGGCTTTCTCAACACCAGGAATCACTTTTTTTTAATTTGAATAGCAGTTGTAGCTCATAAGTCTTTTACGCCTAGGTTTATTTATCTACTAAAACTCAAGTAAAGTTCTTCTTTAATGAGTTGTGAAATTCATCCTTTATTACAAGAATCTAGTTTTGACCTTCCTTGTTGTTGACAATTTGAGTATAATTTATTGATTTTTCTCTGTCAACTTCTGCTACGTTTGTAGCGACCGAAAAATCCGCGAAAGGATTCTTCGAAGGTTCTTTAGGAAGCCGCCACCAAATTTTAGTTTAAGGGCAAATTCGGAAAATCCCTTTAGGTTTAGGATAAGGCGTTGTTAGGGTAGGGAGTCGTTATGTGTGGGAAGGTATTAGCACCCGACGACATCCTATTGTCTAATTAATTTAAGATTTATTTAATTGTTACCCTTTTATTTGTAAAGAAAATGACTTATTTAGATTTTTGTTTTTTAGTGCTTGACAAGAGTTGAGTCTTGCTCCTACGTACTCTCCGGATGCAATGGAGGAATCAAAGCCTACGTAGTTCTTCCCAAAAAAGTTTGTGGGTTGGTGTTTTTTAGTGTAGGGGTCCTAGGATTCCTTGAACTGCATAACTCATCGATTCTCAGACGACGACTAACCCGATTGTACAACCGACTTAATCCACTACTTTTTGAAAATAATTTTAGAGTTTTTTGAAAGAAAGTGGTTTGATGTGAGGTGGGTCCGTTTTAGAATAGGTATTCTAGAACTCCTGAACTGTACAACTCATTAATTCTAGAACGCCGACTAACCCTTAGGTTGTACAACCGACTTAATCCACTACTTTTTGAAAATAATTTTAGAGTTTTTTGAAAGAAAGTGGTTTGATGTGAGGTGGGTCCGTTTTAGAATAGGTATTCTAGAACTCCGAATCGCATGTACTCATTAATTTAGAACGCTGACTAACCTTGGTTGTACAACCGACTTAGTCCCCTATTTTTAGAAAAAAGCAGTTTATTTATATTTTATTAAGTTTGCGGGGGTTCTTCGAATCAGATGTATTTCATTGGCACTAAAATAATGACTAACCTTAGGTTGTACAACCGACTTAGCCGCTTTCTTTTTAGAAAAATTGTTTATTCGTATTTGTTAGGTTTGTAGGTTACCGAATCAGATGTATTCATTGGGTACGAAATAATGACTAACCCAGTTGTACAACCGACTTAGCCGTTTATTTTATTTCGAGAGAAAAAAGTATTTTATATTTGAGTTGGAAAAAGATTAAAAAGAGAAACAGGGGGTGCAGATTGTAAATTGGGGTTTTTATTAATAGCAGGGTGTTGTATAATTAATAAGGGGTACAAAGAGGAAAGCCCAGTTCGCACCTGGGGGGCCCAGAATGCAAACTGGACTTAAGTAGGGGGGCGTGCGCTGGAATAATGGGGGTGTGACTAACAATCTGATTACTAAATCAATTAAAATAAAAATTAAAGAAAACAACCACAGTATATAACCTAAATTACAAAGAAAGGAAACCCTAAAAACTGATTCCCTCCCCCTTTACCCTTGCCAGCGGCGCCGCAGAGAGGAGGAGAGATTTCCGGCGAAATCCTCGCCGATTTCCACGGGGGAGAGAGAGAAGCAGGTTCGAGGAGAGAGAAGGAGGAGGTTGTATCTCTGGTTTTCATAGTTTATGGATATAAAGTTTGTTTCAACAACCAAATCATCAACCCTTTTTTACATTTAATATTTTCTATACCCTTTCTCTATTGCTGTATATTTTCAGGACCCCAAAGCTACTTCAATTGGGTACTGGTTCAGTACCTATTAATCATAAAATTTTAATTTTTCAACTACGTTCTGCTCTTTTCTTTTGCTAAGAATTCTGAGGCTTTTTTTTTTTGTATTTTACGGGTTGTGTTTTACTGGCTGTGTTTCAGCCATATCAACAGCATACAAGATCTAGATGTTAATAAGAGAACGCATATTCACATGTTGTTTTAGAATCGACAAACATTGAGGCCTACCTAGCTTCCAGCCTCTGATGAGTCGCCTTGCATTTGTTCTGCTACTGTTGCTTTCGTTTCTGCTACTACTACTTTCGTTTCTGCAACTGCTGCTTTCGTTTCTGTTTAAACGATCTTCTTTGTCGTTCAGAAATCCCCATTTAGCATTTTTGGGGATTAGGGTTTCGATGTGAACCCTAACCCTTTTTTAGTGATTTTTGGAATTCTCTGCTTTTGTTTCCGTCCCCTTTTGACTGCTAATTGACTGTTTATTTATAGTTGAAAATTAGGTTAAAACATTAATTCTTTGTTTGACTGGCTTTGAATTATTTTTCGTGTTTTTGGAGCGGATCAACCTGTGCCCAAAGAGCTTGGAAAGAAGTCGATGGAAGCCCTAGCTATCATCTTTGCCATTTGTTTCCCCTTTTTTTATGTATTTTCGGATTTGTATTTTTTGCATTTTTAGTATTATTTATTTTTGTATTTTTTGGATTTATTTGACTCTTAAGTGCTTCTAATTTGTAAATTAACTAAGTAGAATTATTTTTGATATTTTTTGGACTCTTAAACACTTTTAAACTGAAAAATAGAATTTTTGGATCGCATATATGCTTAAATAAATTAAATAAGAATAAAAAATAATAAGAAAAAGGAGTCCGACCAAATACAAAGACGAGAACGGGTCAGACTTGATAACTGCGCTAAAACGATACCAAAAATAAAAGAAATGGGCGTGTTAACTAAAAACCCCAAGATTAACTCGGAATCGTATTATTAAGTCTGAATTTAAATCAAATTTTGAGAAAAATGACTTTAGGAAGACCAGTTCACGTACGACTAAACTCGAATACGGATATTAAATTGAAGAACGCACGAAAAGATCGATCATTCGCGTGCGTGCCTAATTTAAACAACGGCGTTTCGATTTAGTTGAACGGAGTAATTGAAATTAGTAACCGAGACTCTACACTAATAATTCTCGTAATCATGCGACTCTGAAACACGCCCTTACTAAAAATAAACGACTAAAGCGAGAAAAAGAAGACGGACAAAATTGGGGTATAACAATGCCCTCTTTATTAATATTTTACTAGAAAGTCTTTGAGCTCTAGAACTTTCGTAGTAGAAATAGGAATAAAGATAAGATAGACGCTAATTTTGTCCGTTTAAGGGAAAGTGGAAAGTTTGAGAGAGAAGAGGGGGTGGTTAATACTTGGCGATTAACCGAGATTTGAATGAAGCGGTCGATAAGGGACACGGAAGGAGCACTAAGGCTCACGAAGGACCACTCGTGGTCGAAGGAGCGACAAAGGCTCAAGAACCACTTAAGGCGAAAAAGTCGCCAGGCCTTAATTGAAGGACCATCGTGGTCCGAAGGAGCGCAATTAGCTACGGTACTAATTAAACGGCCCGAGGGGGCCTTTATACTCGGCGGCCATGATGGGTCAAGATCGTGTCCCAGAATCGATATGTTGACCATGAAGGGCGTACACCGTGTCTTAGGTCGACACAACTAGTCCGAAGCGACCACGCGGGTCCGGAAGGTCCGTCGGGCTCGACTACGACGTTCGACTGGGCCACTTAGGGCATCGAAGGAGCGTAGTGCTCAAGGACCACTTCGGGTCCGAGGATCCACTTGGTGATCTCGTGATGCGATATGAGATCAACGCTTAAAGCTACCGATTTTAAAGGAACAAAACATAAGGATTGACACTTGTCGTGTCAATCGAAAACTTAGTAGGCGTATTAAAAAAATGAGAAGGTAATCTTCATTTGGCGTATTTAATAATGCAATAAAATTGATATGCTTGTATGTGATGTATGCACATGTAATGATTGACATGTGGTGGGATGATGAATGAAATGTGGGATGAATTTTTTTTCTTCTTCTTCTTTTTTTTTTTTTTTTTTGACAATCTCCTTTTTTATCGTTTCATCAACTCGCGGGACTTCCAATGTGAGATATGAAGCCATCTTGTGTATTTGTACTGCTGGGTCGACATGCTGGTGATCGTGAATTGTCATGAGAGCTATTCATTTTCTGGCAATGACGGCTTTTTGTAGGAGATTGTGTATTTCTGTGATTAGCAAAAATTTCGTAATGATAGTAATGCTTATGATTATGCCACATGTTTCACAATTCAAGATCATTTATCATAAGACCTCATTTCAAAGAGAGAGAATGAAAGAGAATGGAAAGTGTTTGATGTTGATATCGGAAGCCGAGTATGCGTAAGGCACAATCGATCAAGATTACATCAGAATCGAGGTGAAAGAAAAGTAAAAGCCAAAAATACTAAGCAGATTTGTTGGTAGCTAATCTTCTTGAGATAACGCCATCGCTACTCATGTTCACAACCTTGATCCTCATTGTCCGACTTTCGAAGTGTTGTTTGTCTCAAGACTTTGGTCCAATCTCTTGACCCTAATTTTTGCCCGATCGCCCTTTTGGGTTTTCGATCCATCGGTCGCTCTAACTTTTGCCTAGGTCGCCCTTTTGGGTTTTCGACCTAGCGAGCTTATTCTTGCTTGGCTCATTTTCTCTTTTTCTATATCATTCCTTTTTCTTGATCGCATCCGAGTTGATCGGGAAGTCTTCACTGCCGTGAGAATTAAGGCTCTTCTAGAGAACGATTTCTTCACCACGTAAGGTTCTTTGTAATTTGAGGTTGAGAATCCTTTTGGATAAGTAAGATTTCCTTGGGCACCAGGTCTCTTTCTTGAAATTGTTGAAGACAAACCTTCTTAAGCTTTCTTTGTTCTTATCTGATACAGTTGGTCATGACATGGGGCAACCATTTTGTTTGATGACTTCTTTTGTTGCGTTAGGTTGCCCCCGTTGAGGTGGGAAATGAGGTCCACCCTCCATGTGAGGCCAAAAGGAGTGTTTGTGGATCGATTCTGCATGATCTCTTTGATATTCTTTGTTTGCTGCCGCAGTTTCCCAATTCACCTTTGGGTGGTATGGGGAGGGGCTATGAGCACGACCTGAGGTCTTCAAACAACTCTGCCACCATGATGTTTTTTGGAAGACCGTAGTGGCTGACTAAATCGTTAACAATCACAGATCTTGTTACACCGGTGGGCTTTAATAGCCTCTTGTGACTTGATGTATCCATGCCATGACGCCACCCAATCGCATACAAGATTCGTGTGAGTTTTCTTGGTTTGCTGTCCTTAATTGTTTTATTCTTTTTGCCTTCTTTCGTGCCCCAGCTTAGTAGACTTAGTAGCTTCCAGCTAGATTCTCATGGGGTCTCCCAGTCATCTTCGACATTTTCCTCAGTTTGATTAATGAGGTGATCAAGGTTATGCTATGAGTCACCGATATTGCTATTTTTGAGATTTTTGAGCTGCATTAGTTGAAAGTGAAAGCGGATAGAGAAGAAGGCAAAACAAATGAGGGAGATAGAATGAGAATTCAAAATGCTATTTTATTAATAATGATACTGAAATGAAACATGCGTGCCCTTATTGAAATTTCCTAAGGCCTTGGGCAGAGCCATAGGATTTTCATTACAAAAAATTACTTTGAATTGAAAATCACAGAAAAATCAACAGTCTCTTAGTTCTTGAACTCCTTATCTGCAGGAGAAAAGCGCACATGATTGACGACACTGTATTCGGTACTTTTATAACTCTCACCAACTGCTATTTAGTCACCACCTTCCTTAAAGTTTAGCTGTTTTGTGTCGATGAGGCCTTGAACGATGTGCTTTAAGGGATAACAATTTTCAGCTGAGTGACCGACTGCCCCAGCATGGAACTCACAGCTGGCTTTTGGGTCGTGTCCTCTTGGGAATGGAGGCTGAACTAGTCTCATCCGACGATGAGAAATCAAATTGTGGTCGATAAGTTGGGTGCGCATGTGTCGCGGTGTATGATGTGGGAATGGGGTCATATTGGGAGGACCCTTGATGGCTTGATGCTGCTGGAGAATTATAGTGTGAATCTCCTTGATTTTTTACTATGGCGTTGACTTCCCCCTTCTTCTTATTGAACATTGTAGGAGTCCCGCCGAATTATGAGTGATCTTCCCAATCCTCATTGCATTTTCTACTCTTCCTCCTATGGTAACCATGTTTGAGAAGTTTGAAGATACTCCCCCTATCAATTTGTCATAGTAGGGGGATGGAAGAGTTTCCATGAACATGGCGACCATTTCTTTTTCTAATAAAGGTGGTGCTACCAGGCGCCAACCTCTCCAAATTTGGGCATATTCCTGAAGGACTCGTTGTCTCTTTTGGTCATATTTTGCAATTGTGTCCTATCAGAGCCATATCGATGTTATATTTGTACCGCTCGTAAAAGCATCGATCGATCTTTCCAAAGATTGGATATGAGCAGTTCCACTGTGTATACCACCAATTTCGAAGTCGCCCAACTAAACCGTCTTGGAAGTAATGAATAAGCGGTGATCATTGGCGCAAACCGAGCCATTTTCCGCAAAGACATAGTCGGGTGACTAAGAGGACATGTTGCCCTCGATACTTATCAAAGTCCGCACTTTGAACTTATAAGGAATGACCACATTGGGGGGACGAGACATAGGTCATATGGCGTCTCTTATTTCCACATTGGATCCTTCCACGCCTCTTAGACGCTCTTCTAGCATTTGCAAACTTATCTCTTGCTTAAGGATCTTCACTTGGTAGCCATGAGAAAGACCACCCACATTGTGAGGAGCAGTATGAGTATGATTCTTGAAGTCGATTCGAGAACTTGAGAAAGACCTTTGGTGGTGCCGTAAGTTTTGCGTTGAATTTGTTCTGTCTCATCACCACCATTGTTTCCTCGCTATTCCATCTTGGTTACGCGGCAAAGAACCCGTAAATATCTTCTTCATTGATAACATCCATAGTCGGAGGCGTGTAATTTGGTGGTAGACCCCATCGAGGCCATTGCGCACCTCGAGTGTCGGGACCGTGGCTAGGATACGTTTGTAGCCCGGGTCATTGGTGCCCCCAATTGAAATGTTATCTCCCGCATTCTTTCCTGAGAAGCTTCAAAATCTCGGTCATCCGATCTTTCAAACCCAAAGATGTCATTCATTTGATCCTTCAACTTTTCAATGTCATCATTCAAAGACTGATTGTCTTGGTTTTGGTCATGTTCCTTGCTTGAGAGAACGAGTCCAATAACGATGTTGATGAACCAGCTTGCCTTTTTTTCTGTTTTTTTTCAATGCATGATGTTAGTATGAAATTAGTATGAAATGTAAATGAAATGGTAATGTATGCGCATGAAATGTATGTGTATGAGATGTATGAGATAATAACATATGATTTGATTTTATCACGTTGGGGAGTTATAAACTTTCACTTGGAGAGTAAAGAACAAAACTTGATTTTGACTTTAGCATGCATGGCTTCTCTTCAAAATAAAACTTTTAACTCCCTGACGCTTATTTCAATATTTTTGAAATGCAAAAAGGAAAAATGCATGTAATATAAAACGTTTATTTCAATATTTTTGTAATGCTAGAAAAAGGAAAATGCATGTAAAAAAGCTTTATGAAATAACAATTTTGATTTTTCTTGTTTCCTTTGATTTGATTTTTTTGATTTTTGTGTTTGTAAAAGACGGTATGCACTAATGTTTGTTTTGAATGCAAGGGTGTTAAGCTCCTTTGTGAACCTAGGAAGGTATCTTATGGAGTGGGTCTAAAGTTTTCTTTATAGTGAACCTCACAAGGGTGGTTCTAAAGGATCCTACACATGGTTCCTAGAGCCAAGGACCCTACCAAGAACATCGACCCAAAGAATAGGCAAGCTATTAGAAGGGATAGCATCCTCAAAAGGAATCAAACTCTAGGTGAGATTTTTGTGACCACCCAACGAGACGCACGCCCCCGCAGCCATCACTACGCAATCTCGTTCTAACTTAGGTTTATGCTCGAGTCCGGGTAGAGGACTTTTCTCACGTGTGTGAAGTGTAGAAGTGCAGTGTGTGTAGGAGCAAAATAAACCCAAAGCTGCAAAACAAACAAACATACATACAAAATATTGTCTTCTACCCTAGGGTTTACACAAATTATTGCAAAAGTAAATAAATAAATAAGAAGGGTAAAAATTGAATTAATCCTAAATTAACTAGACTAGGTTTTGACTCTCTAAAAAAATAAATAAGTCCCCAGTGAAGTCGCCAACAGTGTAGTACCAGAAAAAAATCCATGAAAGGATTCTTGAAGGTTCTTTAGGAAGTTCGCCACCAAATTTTAGTTTAAGGGCAAATTCGGAAAATCCCTTTAGGTTTAGGATAAGGCGTTGTTAGGGTTCGGGAGTCGTTATGTGTGGGGAAGGTATTAGCACCCCACGACATCCTATTGTCTAATTAATTTAAGATTTATTTAATTGTTACCCTTTTATTTGTAAAGAAAATAACTTATTTAGATTTTTGTTTTTTAGTGCTTGACAAGAGTTGAGTCTTGCTCCTACGTACCTCCGGATGCAATGGAGGAATCAAAGCTACGTAGTTCTTCCTGAAAAAGGTTTGTGGGTTGGTGTTTTTTAGTGTAGGGGTCCTAGGATTCCTTGAACTGTACAGCTCACTGATTCCTAGGACGCTGACTAACCCGATTGTACAACCGACTTAATCCACTACTTTTTGAAAATAATTTTAGAGTTTTTTTGAAAGAAAGTGGTTTGATGTGAGGTGGGTCCGTTTTAGAATAGGTATTCTAGAACTCCTGAACTGTACTCATTAATTCTAGAACGCTGACTAACCCGGTTGTACAACCGACTTAATCCACTACTTTTTGAAAATAATTTTAGAGTTTTTTTGAAAGAAAGTGGTTTGATGTGAGGTGGGTCCGTTTTAGAATAGGTATTCTAGAACTCCTGAACTGTACAGCTCATTAATTCTAGAACGCTGACTAACCCGGTTGTACAACCGACTTAGTCCCCTATTTTTAGAAAAAAACAGTTTATTTATATTTTATTAAGTTTGCAGGGTTACTGAACTGTACAGCTCATTGGCCCTAAAATAATGACTAACCCGGTTGTACAACCGACTTAGCCGTTTCTTTTTAGAAAAATTGTTTATTCGTATTTGTTAGGTTTGTAGGGTTACTGAACTGTACAGCTCATTGGCCCTGAAATAATGACTAACCCAGTTGTACAACCGACTTAGCCGTTTATTTTATTTCGAGAGAAAAAAGTATTTTATATTTGAGTTGGAAAAAGATTAAAAAGAGAAACAGGGGGTGCAGATTGTAAATTGGGGTTTTTATTAATAGCAGGGTGTTGTATAATTAATAAGGGGTACAAAGAGGAAAGCCCAGTTCGCACCTGGGGGGCCCAGAATGCAAACTGGACTTAAGTAGGGGGGCGTGCGTTGGAATAATGGGGGTGTGACTAACAATCTGATTACTAAATCAATTAAAATAAAAATTAAAGAAAACAAACCACAAAGATATAACCTAAATTACAAAGAAAGGAAACCCTAAAAACTGATTCCCTCCCCCTTTACCCTTGCCAGCGGCGCCGCAGAGAGGAGGAGAGATTTCCGGCGAAATCCTCGCCGATTTCCACGGGGGAGAGAGAGAAGCAGGTTCGAGGAGAGAGAAGGAGGAGGTTGCAACGATTTCCAGGAGAAGGAGTGAGCTGCGACGGTGGGAGAGAAACAGAGGGGGGTTTCGCGGCGATGAAGGAGGTGGAGGAGCAGGGTGGCTCGTGACCCAGGTGGGTATGGCTCGGTTTTGGGGGAAGGAAGTTTCGGTTTGGGTGGTTTGCTGGCTTCGGTTTGGCTCGGTTTCGTGATGCTCACTGTGGGGATTTTTGTGGTGGTTCGCCGGAGACACGACGACGATACTGGTGGTGTTTGCCGACGGCGCAGGTAAGTTCCTTTCTAGTTATTTTTCTTACAGTTCATCTTCCTCTCCTCTTAATGTCTGATTGTATCTCTGGTTTTCATAGTTTATGGATATAAAGTTTGTTTCAACAACCAAATCATCAACCCTTTTTACATTTAATATTTTCTATACCCTTTCTCTATTGTTTGTATATTTTCAGGACCCCAAAGCTACTTCAATTGGGTAATCGGTTTGGCACTCTATTAATCATAAAATTTTAATTTTTCAACTACGCTCGCTCTTTTCTTTTGCTAAGAATTCGAGGCTTTTTTTTTTTGTATTTTACGAGTTGTGTTTCATCGGGTGTGTTCAAAACCATATCAACAAAGATACAAGATCTAGATGTTAATAAGAGAACACATATTCACATGTTGTTTTAGAATCGACAAACATTGAGGCCTACCTAGCTTCCACGACCGATGAGTCGCCTTGCATTTGTTCTCGCATCGTTGCTTTGCCGCTACTACTACTTTCGTTTCGCAGAATCGCCGCTTGCGTTCTGTTTAAACGATCTTCTTTGTCGTTCAGAAATCCCCATTTAGCATTTTTGGGGATTAGGGTTTCGATGTGAACCCTAACCCTTTTTTAGTGATTTTTGGAATTCTCTGCTTTTGTTTCCGTCCCCTTTTGACTGCTAATTGACTGTTTATTTATAGTTGAAAATTAGGTTAAAACATTAATTGCTGTTTGACTGGGCTTTGAATTATTTTTCAGGTTTTTGGAGCGGATCAACCCAGGCCCAGTAGCTTGGAAAGAAGCTGATGGAAGCCCTAGCTTACTGCTGCCATTTGTTTCCCCTTTTTTTTTATGTATTTTCGGATTTGTATTTTTTGCATTTTTAGTATTATTTATTTTTGTATTTTTTGGATTTATTTGACTCTTAAGTGCTTCTAATTTGTAAATTAACTAAGTAGAATTATTTTTGATATTTTTTGGACTCTTAAACACTTTTAAACTGAAAAATAGAATTTTTGGATCGCATATATGCTTAAATAAATTAAATAAGAATAAAAATAATAAGAAAAAGGAGTCCGCCAAATACAAAGAGACGAACGGGTCGACTTGATAAGCCGCGCTAAAACGAGACCAAAAATAAAAGAAATGGGCGTGTTAACTAAAAACCCCAAGATTAACTCGGAATCGTATTATTAAGTCTGAATTTAAATCAAATTTTGAGAAAAATGACTTTAGGAAGACCAGTTCACGTACGACTAAACTCGAATACGGATATTAAATTGAAGAACGCACGAAAAGATCGATCATTCGCGTGCGTGCCTAATTTAAACAACGGCGTTTCGATTTAGTTGAACGGAGTAATTGAAATTAGTAACCGAGACTCTACACTAATAATTCTCGTAATCATGCGACTCCGAAACACGCCCTTACTAAAAATAAACGACTAAAGCGAGAAAAAGAAGACGGACAAAATTGGGGTATAACAACGTTGATGCAACAAAAACCATGTCAGCTCGATAAGACCTAATGGGAGGTTTAATAACCCTTCTACATATGTCCTGGGATAAGATAATCCTCAAGTTCACCACTGTCATCATTCTGCTATTTAGAATTTGTCATAGGTTGTTTTCTTAACTTTGCCTTGATCATTCAGAATCTATCACATATATGCCCTAGTCTCGTGTGACAGGCTTTCTTATGTCTTACTAGCTTCATAAACAACATTTATGTTACCCATAAAAGCACTTCCTTTTAGCATATACACGTCATTAATAAATTGTCCCTTTATCATTTTTTTAGTTTCTTTTCCTCTGCTTATTGATATGCTTCAACCTAGCAGGTAGCCCCGCCTAACCTGAGGTCTCAATTCTCCCTTCATCATTATCATAGAACCTTTAATGATCTTTAGAACTCCACCTTCTACCTTGTACACATAACCTTGTTCATCAAGTGTTCCATGAGAAGTTAGATTTGTCTTTAAATTAGGTGCATAACCTTGAATCACACAACAAGATAAATGAACCACTCCTTATTCAGGAACATGTAAAAGTGCACCCAATATCAAGGATCCATTGACGGTTGAGTTTTCCTTCAATTCCTTGTTGAACCAAAAAAAGCTCTCATTTAGCTGAAATCATTCTGGCCAGCAAATTTCTCAACTTTGAATTTCGCAAAACCAAATATTTGCTTTTGGTGGTTCTTCCCAAGATTAACGAACCTTTGCTTTTGGTAGAGAAAATAATATTAAAAATGAATCATGTATCCTCATTGCATTACTTGTAGTTATAAGAATCACCTTTTATACATTGTTACATGACCTCAACTACTAACTAATTGTCTAACAACCATTAGTTACAAGGTGTAACCAAATTAACAACATTGCTAGTTTGTAGTTACTGACACTAGTTTTAACAACTAACGCTTAAAGTCTCGCGCCATATGCACTACACTTTCGACGGTGAAATGAAGAATCTATTTTCTCTAGAAGAAGTATTTGGGGAATGAATGTCTGATTGATTGTTACCCTAAATTACCACAAACAAATAATGAAATAAAAAATTACTTTGGCACTGCACGGAGTTCAAGAACATGAGGATGATGATTATCAAGATATTAAAACAATTTTTTCCCTGATTGTCACTATAGTGCTAGGGATTAATAGTGTACATTTTGAAGATGTTAATACTAATAAGAGCTTAGAAGTAGATTGCTTCTCTTTATGGTAAAAATATCGCAAATCATTCTTTATGGTTAATATTATGTTGGAAAAACTTTGTATTAACTATTTATAACCCTTGTGTGTTATTGGTCATTGTACTTTCTTTGCTCTATAACATAGATTCATATTTTTTTGGTTAAAATATCACACAATTAATCATCAATGTCACTAACTCTAAATACTTAAACAAAGATCATATGACTCATAATTGGGTTGTGTTTTGAATTCGATTTCCTAAGGTTGGAATGTGAGTTGTCCAATCTTCATCCATTGACTCTAATTTATCAACTTAAGTGACTTTGTGATATTTAACCTCGTGGAATCCAACATCATATATAAGTACTTGTGGCCTAGTGAACATGCACTCACACACAACTAGCCAATGGAATGCATAGATGGATATTAGGTGAAGATGGATAATTTATGGATCATGAATACTGAGATTGTACACGACAAAGACATGAAACATAGAAATCTCTAATGTTCATTTCTAAGAACCGGCATCGATATTAGGAATATTCGAGACGTCAATACATGAACAAAACATCAATAAGGAGGGAGTCAAGAGGGAGCAAGACGTCGATCTTAAAAGGGAAATCAGGATGGAAGAACATGTATATGACTTATGTATGTCTTGAGATTTGTTTTCGCAGGTATTCCCACTAAAATATTGTCATGTTTGCATATGGCGATATATATATATATATATATATATATATATATATATATATAGGTTTTATATATATATATATATATATATATGACTGGACACATAAATAGGGTGTCTCACACGTGTCATATGGGTGTCCGATACGTGTTAGACAAAGAACATGCTTAAAACCAAAGGTGTCCATGCTTCAAAGAAAATAGATCAAACCATACATCTTAAGATGATATACAAAAACGACTAGCTTTGTGCTTTAAGGGCCTTGTTTTCTTTTTTTGGTTACCGTGTTATTGTTGTGTAGTATCTAACGGTTTTATCTGTGACTAATCTACGCCAGAGAACTTAACTGCCAACGTGTATACCGATTTTGCTGGTTTGTGTGGTTCTCTCCTCCCAACTGAGACGTTGAGGTGAGATCCGAGTCTAATTACCACTCGAACCAACCATTGTCTAATAGAGCCTTGTTTTCTAATAATGTACTTTGTTCAATGCTAAGACTAAATTAACACGTAAAAGACGGAAGGAATCACAAGACACAAAATCGTACATATGTTGAAAATTTAAAATCGTTCTAACATGACAAAAATCCAAAAACATCATGAAATTAATGAACCTCTCATTGTCATAATGTTTGCAGATATCAAGCACACACACACAACAACCATTTTATCTTCCTTCCAAATGCTAACAACATTAGGATAATGAAAGAATTAATACAATTAATTAACTAACCAAGGTAGGTTGAGGTCGAAAGTGTGACCACAACTTAAAAACTTGCTGACATTCTTTTATAGATAAATGTTAGTAGTTAAAAAATCTTGGCGACATCCTTAACTAGACCACGGTTGGCTTTAGCAAATTCCGTGAACTCTTCATATGAAATATAACCATCTCCATCAGTATCAATCTCCTCCATCATCCTTTTCACTTCTTCTGCGGTCACGGAACCGAGTGTTTTCAGTGCTTCTCCAAGTTCCGAAGAAGAGATTTGGCCATCGCCATTGGCATCAAAGCGCTTGAAAATGCGCTCCCTATCAGCTACATCTTGTGGATCCTCAGCCATTGTTAATTGGTATGTTGTTGTGTTATGACAACGAGTTTTTGGAGCTGCACTGAAATTGGAGATTGGTCAAAGCTATGCCTAATAACTTGATTTTTAAAGGGCTTGAGGGCTTATCTTATGTAAGGACATCCTTTAATTTCGGTTGTGTCCTCTTTGGCAGCGATAAGACTTGGTCACCATAATAGCATGGTTCATTCTTATCTGATTTACTATATTTATTTATGGTTGAAAATCTTCTGATATTTGTTTAGCAAATGAAGTGGAGGTACAACATCTTTTATGGTTGAAAGTGTTTTACACCATTGACTCATTTTGCAAAATGAGAATGTGTAAAGATGGCTAGCTTCTCTCAGGATATGTACTCGTGGAAAAAAGCAAATTACAAATAGGATATTAAGCCTATGATTGGTAAATAGTCATGAATAGCGGATAAGTTATAGCAGATAGTGGATGAGCACATAATAGACAACCGATTATATGCTAGCGGGTAGAAGATCATGTGTTTATAAAACTAACGGTTAAACTAAATGATAAATGTAAAAGGAAATTAAAAATGGAGATTTCAAATTGTTTAGTTTAAATAGGATAGAGGAGAAATTTTAAGAAAAATAATGAAAGTAAAAATTACAAAAAAAAAAGGTGAGATGATATACGCTATATTAGAATGCTACTTGAAGTAGTATTTGAAACATGCTAAACGCTACTCAAAAAATACAAACATTAGTGTTTACCAAACACATTTGTTCATCATCCGTTTGTCAAATCTGCTCTTCGCTAGCAGATGAAACTTACCAAACAGAGTCTACAAAAATGTGAGATCATTTTAAAAATCGTAGTGATTATTAAATATATTGAAGAAGATATAATTAAACAGTATAAAAAATAAATATTTTTTATAATGCATTTAACATTTTAAATGAAATACAGAAAATTTAAAGTTGTCAACACATTAATTAATGAGAAAAAAGATTTAAAAGCCGAAATTCTATATTTTTTAATTTATAATAAATATTTGTTGAAATATATAATCAAAACCCTAATATTCTAATTAATACAGTTGTATATAGCCGTTGGCTTTACAAAAACAAATAGATGTAAAACGGTTACTAACTAACCTAACTACTTCTAGTTTGTTATTGTAACAAACTTAGTTTGTTGAGTAGCAACAAACTAGTTCTAGCAGCTAGTTTTAGTCCATATAAATACACAGATGTACATACATTTACATTACAGAAAATCAATGAAATTTACAGTTTAGTTTTTTGCTCTAAGTGTTCATATATTCTACACTATTCTAATACTCTAAGTGTTCATCTATTCTAATACTCCCTGGAACCTCGCACAAGCAAGAAAAGGCAGGGTTAGAAGTGTTGTACTGATGGATCGCAACAAAGGAAAGAAGAGAGTTTCAGTGAGAGATAGTATTGATTTACCTTTAAGGCGCTCTTGAAGGTATTGTGGTTGAATCTTGAGTGTTTGTGCTTCAAGTTGAAGCTCAGACAGGGCATGCAAAAGGAACACAAAAACGAAATTAGGGTTTGTTGGTTAAGCTTAAGAAGGAAAAGATTCAAGAGCACAAGTGGTGTGAGATCTTTACCTATTGAGTAATCGAGAGCCTCGTTTATGTCTCCTTACCTGCAAAACAAGTTGTAGAAAGTTAGGGTTTCTGCAACAGTGTCAACATCAAAGGGAAATTGAAGAAACTGTAAAGAAAGAAGTGATTCAACCTTACGAAGGGTGAATCATGAGCTTGATTGAAAGAATCAAGCGTTTCTGAGCAAACTAGGGTTTGCGAAGGTGAGAAGTGTAATCGATGGTCTCAGATTAGTTTGATTCAGTGTAAAACCAGAGGGTTTTATTGCATCATCATCGGTGATCACCATAGACCAGAAACTGAGCTGAAACGAAGCTTCAATATAATCACGGTGGTGAGAGCTCCGTAGAACCTAGGGTTCCATCGAGAGAAGAGAGAAAAAGAAAAACGGAAAATCAAGAGAGAAGAAGAACTTCTTGGGTTTCTGAGAGAGAGAGAGTGAAGAAAATAAATATATACTTCGGGTCAAGGTTAGACCCGCGTGTTATCCATATTGACCGGGTTTGGGTGCGCAGGGCTCATCAAAAATCTTTGTTTGGTGAAGCAATGTAACATCATTGGGTTGGGCTTGTAAAACTGGGTTTCAATATTTGCACCTCCCCTCAGTTGATAATACACCCTGCAAGCAAATTAAAGTGTTAGATGAGAAAAAATTCAACAAGATTTAGCCAAATGACTTTTAAAATAATTTCAAAGTTTTTAAACTATTTCTGTGTGTATATATATATATATATATATATATATATATATATAGAAAATTAGAATAATTCTCATTGATAATAAAATGATGCTTCTTTGTTGAGTTCGAATCCAGCCTTCAGAATGCAACAGCGTTAAATCTCTTGAGAGAGAGCTTTGCCACCTATTGTGCTCTTACCCGGCTTGAAAGATTAGTTTATGCAGTTGTGTGCAAAAGATACCCAGTTCACACAAAAAATGATGCTTCTTTATATAAAATACCCAGTTGTGCAGTTGTGTGCAAAAGATTAGTTTATGCAGTTGTGTGCAAAAGATACCCAGTTGGCACGTCTCATCCGCTAGCGGATAGCAGATGAGACTAGCGTATTTGACTAGTGGATGACGAGTACATGTGTTTGATAAACACTAGCATTTAGCGTTTATCGGGTAGTGTTTAGCGTTTTTTTAAAGGCTACTTCAAGTTGCGTTTTAGCGGATAGCGTATAGCGTTTCATTTTTTATGGCATTTTTACCCTTATTATTTTTCTTAAATTAATTCTCTTTCCTCATCAATTAATTTTGTCATCATTAAGTAATTTAATCATTAATTAAAATTGGCTTAAATATATGTTACCCCCTGCAATATATCAATTATCCATTTACCCCCTGTAAAAATAAAACTCTTAAAACAGACCTTGTAAATATAAATTATTTCTAGTTACCCCTCGCCGTTAGATTTTGTTAACAGCGTTAAGTGTAAATATATGTTACCTCCCTGCAAATATGTTCATTATCCATTTTACCCCCTGCATAAATATATGTTACCCCCTGTAAATATCCTCATTATTCTTTTACCCCTTGCAAATACACTCATTATCCATTTACCCCTGCAAATAATAAGTGTTTCAACATACACTTAACGCTATTAACAAAATCTAATAGCAGGGGGTAACTAGATAATAAGGATATAAATGGTATATTTGGAAAGATTTGGAAAGATTCAATATAGACTTGGGGACAATTAATTCATACTTTAATACTCTAAAAGACTCAATAAATATAAATGATATATTTGGAAAGATTTGGTGAATTGTACATCAGATTTTTAAAAATACTATAATTTTGGAATGAAAATAAAAGGCCAAAAGTATCGAAGATTATTAGAAAACATGGTAAGAAAGAGTGACATTATCTATTTTTGAATATTATAAACTAAATATTACACTTTTTTGGTCCTATTCTGATTTGAAAATAGAACAAACCAATTTTAAGGCTTGTTTGGTAGTATAAATAAGAAGAATGGATATGATGAGTCTTCATATTCTGTGTTAGTCTAACGTTTATTGAGTCAGTATGATATGATAACTTAATCCTGTGACTTATTCTATTCTGGCTCTCTATTTATAATTTTATTTTGAGTTTGAGTCAAGTTAGAAATCACTATATGACAACAAAGATAATTTATTCATTTACCCTTTTAAAATAAAAATACGATACATATATCTATATATATATATATATATATATATATATATATATATATATATATATATATATATATATATATATATATATATATATATTAAAAAACAAAAACAAAACTTGATATTAAAATAAAAATATAAGTACTTAATTTTAAAAGTAACAAATGATTTTATGATAAGGGTAATTTTATCCTTTTGTATAATGTAAAAATTAAAAAATCAATAGAAATTTTAATAATTAAAATAAGTTATAAAATAAATTTATTATTAAAAAAGCACAAAAATAAAAATTAATTAATTTTTCAAGAAATGAAATATAGTTTTCACAAAGATAGTTTTGCATTAACATATAATATATATCATATAAGTATTTTATTAGTTTATCTAAAATATATAATAGAATAACATATGTTATCTTTGTACCTAAAAAGAGAATAATATATATTATATTATACCTTATCACAGGTATCACACAACAAACACATGCTATGATAACCAACAAGGGTTGGTCAAAGTGGTTATTGGGTTTGGGTCCCACACCATGATCTCGGGTATAATATATATTATACCTTATCACATGTATCACACAACAAACACATGATGTGATAACCAACAAGGGTTGGTCAAAGTGGTTACTGGGTTTAGGTCCCACACCATGATCTCGGGTTTGAATGTCGAGTGTGGCAAAAATTCTATTGGGAGCAGAGAACCACACGGACCGAAAAAACCGATTATACATGTGGTTAGCGAGGTTCCCCGACGTAGATTATTCACCAACAAAACCGGTGGAAATTGTGCAGAATAACACGATAACCAAAAAAACACATGATATGATTGTGTTTTTCTGTCTCTATCGTATCTTATCTCTATCCTGCTTCATATCCTATCTTTTCTTTATCATATCCCGACCACCAAACAGACTCATGTCGGCTCCCTCAACAATTTTTTTCATGCGCAACCACTTTTATACCACCGATTCCAGCGAAAAAATATATTCCACCTTTGGATATATGTTGAGTTTATATTGCATATATCAGTGTCAAGCAGCACGTTCTTCTTGTTGCTGGGTTGCTAGAAATATGAAAATATTAGAGGGTGAGGCTCTTACAATGTGGTTTGGGCCTAACTCAACCTCACAAATAAGCTTGTTAGGTGAGGGGTGTCAGGCGTGACCCGAGTGGCCGACAACGGGTGGCTAGCAGATATTGGATAGGCTCTGATACCATCTTAGAATGTGGTTTTTGGATAGGCTCTGATACCATCTTAGAATGTGGTTTGGGCCTAACTCAACCTCACAAAAATCAGCTTGTAAGGTGACACCACATCCAATGTGGGACTCTTAACACACCCCCTCACACCCAGGATTAGACATCTAGTGCGTGACCCGAGTGGCCGACAACGGGTGGCCCAACAGATCTTGGATAGGCTCTAATACAGAGAATGTGGTTTGGGTCTAACTCAACCTCGCAAAACCAACTATAAGGTGAGGGGTGTCACCCACTTATAAACTCTTTTTTTAAGTCATATCACATCCGTGGGACTCTTAACATGAGGTAACACCAATATATGTTCTTATGACTTGTTCATGACTGCATTTCGGCTTTTGGTGTCCATAACCCAAGTCTTAATTTGTGTCACTGTGATATTGTGGTTTCTTGGCCGAAGCCTCCATTTGGGT
The DNA here is from genome assembly GCA_020916435.1 of Oxytropis ochrocephala. Taxonomy (NCBI): domain Eukaryota; kingdom Viridiplantae; phylum Streptophyta; class Magnoliopsida; order Fabales; family Fabaceae; genus Oxytropis; species Oxytropis ochrocephala. The sequence continues at coordinate 106,005,644 of CM037092.1, read as the reverse complement.
GGGTTTTTCTCAATGTTGACGGTAGTGTTTTAAGCAACCCGTGTAGTGTTGGTTTTGGGGGGTTGATCCAAGATTCCATGGGGAATTTTCTGAAAGGCTTCTATTGCTTTTCCCACGCACCTCCTATTCAAAACACACCTCATAAGAGTGTGAAATGACCAAAAGACCAGCCAAAACATTTTTTTTCAAGAAATTTCACGTGTTCGAACACGGACCTTCAAATCCGTTCGAACGACACCGTTCGCGTGAGTTAAATATTGACTTCACACCCTCTTGTGCGTAATTTCACCTATTCGAACGAGGTCATTCGAACGTGTTCGCATAACCTTGTTCGAACTCGTTCGAACGACATCGTTCGCGTGAGTTAAATATTGACTTCACAGCCTCTTGTGCGTAATTTCACCTGTTCGAACGAGGTCATTCGAACGTGTTCGAACAAGGTCGTTCGAACCGTCGTTAAACACGTCCTCACAGCGTTTCACGTGAGACTATTTTTGGAATAAAATTTGTTAAGGGGTGTGAAAGAGTAGGAGGGGGAGTGGGAAAAGCAAAACCCTTCGGAATATTCTTCATGAGACGTCTTGAGCTTTGTTTTGGGTTATAGGCATATAGTTTGTCATACAAACTCATTACAAACAGTGGAGTTGGTGGGTAATGCAAACCGAAATTATCACAGGTATGGAAATGTTGTTGCTTTGTTGAAACATCTTTTGAGTCAAGATTGAGAGCTGTATCTTCAACATTCTTTTAGGGAGGCAAATTTCTGTGTGGATTTCCTTGCGAAGCTAGGCACTACTTGTAGTTATAGTATGGTTCTTTTAGAAGTTCTTCCTATTGGGTTTCATGTGCATCTTAATGCTGATGCATTAGGTCTTTCTTTTGTCCAGGCTTAGCCGTGTTTTCATTTTAATCTTTTGTAACCCAAAAAGATATTGTACATCACATGATAAGTGTGCTTAGGTAGTGTAGCCTATACTTGAATGACTCCATGATGAGTGGAACCATTACAACTCTTTATAGAAGGGTATGATTTGAATGAATATGACTATTCATGATTAAATATGATGAACTATTGTAATCCTACATTAAAGGGTGGATCCCATCTACAGTTTCTCTACAAAACTTGAGAAAGAGGGGACAATCCTATTCTATATCATTGATATTCATGATTATTTAAGTGTATCAAATCACTTTAAGTAGAGTTACATTAAAAGATTAATATTTTATCCCTTTTTATTATTTATATATCGTCCAAAAAGTCATGCAACTATCATTTTGGGCTAATATTCATAACATGAGATTATGATCCATATTTTTTTGTTCTGGGAAATGAGATTATAAATCATATTATTATATTATTGTCACGATATTTAATTTATTTTTACACAAAGCTCAATATGCAGCTACATGAACTGAATAAGAGATACTTGGCAAGTTATGTATTGCTGGGTAGAATTTCGCTTGAACCAAGCATTTTCCAATTTATTAGAACATTTATTTCTTACTTCAATATATTAGCTCAAAAAGTTATTAAAAAATACCAAATAAATTAAAAGTAATATCCTTGCATTGCTACAGAGATTGGGCAGTTAAGTTAGGACACGGGCTTAAGTATGGCATTCAGAACAGCTTCCTTTGTAGGCAATGCTGGTATTGCACCTCTTTCGGTCACAGTCAATGCACCACATGCATTGGCAAATTTGAGAGAGTCTCTTAATTGATCCTCTTTCTGCATGTCAAAACCATATATCATTACATTTCTTTGATAATTCAAACAATAATAGATGCTAAACACTATACAAAGTTCTGTGGTTGTTTTATTTAAAAAGGAAATATATTTTGGTCACCTGAAGTAATGAAAGATCCACAGCTAACTGTGATAATATTCCAGCCACAAAAGCATCACCAGCTCCAGTGGTGTCAACTGCATCCACCCTCAACCCCTCTACTCTACCACTGAATTCCTGCACGGAAATAGATAGGACCAATGCTATTAACACGGACAAGGGACGAATGTGTTGGAAATTTAAGTGTGAGTGATTAATCTCACATCGACAAAAAATTGGCTAAATAAAAGATATATTAAGAGAAGTGATTCATATACAATTATATAATGCCTTATCTTGCTTACGAACACAAGTTGAGATGAATTTTAGAAAATAAATAACATCTTTAGAAGGCATACCTTGGTGTAATACCTGCAGCCATCTGGACCTTCGGTAACGAGGAGCAGCTTAAGGTTTGGATGGAATAATTTACGAACAACAGCATCATCAAATGGGTCTTCACCATTTGTAAGAAAAGAAATCTCTTCTTCACTTATCTGAAAATAATTATCAGATTGTTTCTGTTAGAGATGGCATTGTTTGTCATCTATTTTACATTCCACTGTAATTGGGAACAAAATGAACCTTAATGATATCTGCAGTCTCCCATATACTCAGGATTCCTTCTCTAGCACTATCTGCAGAAGGCCATAATGGAAGCCTCAGATTGGGGTCATAAGACAGAACTACACCAGCATCTTTTGCAGCTTTTGCTGCAGCTATGTGTGCTGATTTGCATGGTTCTGTTATAAGACTTATAGAACCATAATGGAAGATCTTGGCCTGCCAGAAATAAATAACACTACAATATTACTGCAATAATTTATGCATCAAGTATAGAGTTAAAGGGGAAAACACTAAAAGAAGATAGACTCTGCAAGAATTTTGAAGTTTTGCCGATGATATTAAGGAAATCTAAGGGAGTTCCTAAACTATAGAAACAATTCTATACTCTGAAACACCGACACAGACACGGACATTAGACACCAAACATGACACTGACATTGGTAATAATTTGAGAAAATTGGAGTGATTGAATGCAACTACATGTATCAGTGTCGTGTCGGTGTCTGACACAAACACATGTTGGACACCGAATACACCTTCAATCTAAAGTGTTGATTCTATATCAACAATCAAAATGATGGTTTAGATCCTTATACAGTCAGTCATTGTATTTAAACAAACTCACAAACTACCAATTGAATGAAGTGATTTTGAGTAACTGAACAAAGTTAGAAATAACCTAGAAAAGTGCAACAGAAAGAATACCAAACAACTTGCTCAATAGTGGCTTGATTTCCCTTTTATATATTTTGCTCTAGTTTGACTAGCACAAATTGCAGCTATGTTTTTACCTTTGTGATTAAGTCCAAATCTAGTTCATCTTCTTGAAGCAGCATATCGGCACTGGGATTACGATAAAACATGAATTCTCTTTCTCCATCACTCCTCAATGTAACAAATGCTAAGGCAGTACGTGCACCAGGGTCGAAACGCACCCCTTGGTTGTTTACATTATTTTCCTTGAGTATATCAGCAAGCATATATCCAAATTCATCCTCACCAACCTGTTCATATTGAACAACGCATGATTCTCCTTGATTCAATAATAGTAATTCCTTTCTGAATCAGTTGAATCTTTCACATTAAGCCCTTGTTGAAATGGAGTTTGGAAGATAATCTTTAAATATAATTCATGGAAATTAAAATAAAGTAATACCAAACAGCAGAAATTACAAAGTAAGGGGCACCATTGAAGATTAGTTGTAACCACATATTTATGGACATACTATATAACATGAATATCAGGTAGTTCTTGTAATATGGAGTTGCTCACCAAACCAGCAAGTAAAGGCATAAAAAACCAAGTATTTTAATAACTAAAGATAAAAGTTTTGGAACCTTACACAAAACCCAAATAAAGGGGTGAGTTAGTAAATCCAGTCAAAAATTGATAAAGTTGATAAATTTAGACGATTCAAGATGCTAATGAAAGGGGGTCTCTGATTGTTAGATGATCACTGAAGAAATTATACATGTTTACACAATCAAATTTCAGCTTCACAAGGAAACATATTTCTTCTATACTCTATAAGTTGTAACCTCTAGAACAAATTTCATGCTTGCAGGTTCAGTCATCGTCATTAAGGAGATCCTTTTCTAGGTTCACATGCGTGTTCACGTATTGCTACAAGTTGATAAAGGACAATGCCAGAGCTCACAAAAACCATAACTGCATACCAGTTCGTAGGATTTTTATACAGAAGGTCGAGGATTTATTACATTACACAAGTATAGAAACAACAATATTTCTGCTCATTATTAGATCAATCGAGTTAAGCTCCATTTTCATACCCAAAAGCCAAAAGATTAACAAGACATCATATTAGTCCTTGAAAGGTTTGTATCATCAGTCTAACTCCTTAAAGATAAAATGTGTTTCATGTCAGTCATCTGTCAGCTTTTATCAGAAATACCACTAATGGAGTTTGATATGGCTCATTAAATGTTGAAGTGGGCATGTTGAATACCACCTAAGAATCCATGTGGCAATGCCTCCTAAACATACACGGGGCACACATGCTGCAAAAGGAACTAATCTGATGATATGTAAAGTGATGGCACGCGAATCTCTGAGAAAAAAATGTGGTGGATTTTATCTATATTCCAACTTCCAATGTGGTTGTGAGTAGTATCATTATATTGTTGTAAATTGATTGTTTCTGATTTTGTGTGAGTTGGCTAGTAGTTGTTAATCACTACAAATGCACAAACAACCCTCAGCATAATACTGAGCCTCAAGCCAAGTCAACCACCAAGAATCACTAACTAGAAAAACCAAAACTAATTCAAGAACTCAGATCATTACAGGAACAGTTAAAAAAACTTCAAACACAAATCCCACTGTAAACAGACTCAACAGAGCATTAAATCCCCAAGAGAAGGAAAGATCCTACCAGTTTCAAGTGAATATAACTGCAAGACCAACATATATAATACCTAGAAAACAACCACAGAACCCAGAAAACTCACAGCTCAAACACCAATACAGTAGCCAGAAAACAACCACAAAACCCAAACCAATCACCAATGCAATTCAATTTGTTTGGAAAAGCAATTCAAATTTTCAAACAATGTTGCGAGTGAATAATTCTAGTGAATTGTAAATTCTAATTTACCAAGTTAGTGGAATTCAATATTTGACTGTTGAGAGTTCACATTTATCCTTGAAAAAAAGGGATGATACTTTTCAATGGCTTTGAAAGATGAGATAAGTTAATATTCACTATTCTTGAAAAGATAAGACATTTGATATCTACTATCCCTTCTTAAAAGAATTCGTCACATCCCCTTCTATATAATCTAAGGTGGTAATGTGAAGAATTGAAGCATTAAAGCACAGAACCATGCCAACTAGGCACTTGCACATGCGATTAACGGCTGTTGGATCGACCACTTTTCCAGGGATCGAACTCTAACTCGATTGTTTGGCATTAAGCTCTAGCACTTTAAGATTCTTGCTCTGAGTCTTGAGTTTAGTGCGTCGGTTGTAGTCTTTATTTGAGCGGGGTATCCTCAAATGGTAAGTTAAGCTCTACACCGTCCCTTAGATTGGGAAGGATCATCAATTTCACACCTAAGCATAAGCTCTTCAAATCGAGCCAAATAGTCGACGACGCCGATTGCCTAAGATTTCACAAACTGTTCAACCGATTTACTCCTATAGTAGGTGGGGAGGTATTTTTCCTTCCACTTCTGCTTCATGACTGCCCACTCGAGTGATGGGTGGTTCACAAAACCAGACCTCGGTCGAGTCACTTTCTTTCACTCGCCTTACAAGGACCTCTGGGACTATCGGCTTTCTATAGTCATCTTCCTCTCCCTTTTCACTCGCTTCCTCCCCTTCTTTTACTTTTTTTCGAGTAGCTCTTCTCGGTTGCTCAACCCTGCTCCTTGTCCATTCTGCTTTCGTTATTTCGGATTCCAGGGTGCCCCTAAGCGGACCCTTAGGTGGAATTTAACAGGTCACATTAGCACTTAAGTCACTTAACAAGTCATGTTGGAATCCATAGGTGGTGTTTCTAATGGAGGATTTTTTTTAATTGAGGGACAATAACGATGACACAAATCTTTCAATGACTAATCTAGCATCCCATAGATATTTCATGGAACAAAACATGGAAACTTTATATTCTTCTTCTTCTTCTTCATAAAAACTAATTTTGAAAACAAATATGATGAGATAGCAAAGTAAGGGCCTTATTTTGGGGAATGGATTCACTAGAATATGATATTCAAGGACAATTTCAGGTCAAGCAAAGTCAAAGCTGGCTGTAAGCCTAAGTTGCACATTAGAGTACAATGTTTCCTTCCCCTTTCCAGAGTAAAGAACGAACCTTGAGAAGTATTTATACAATACCTTTCCAATAAAAGCCGACGAACCTCCTAATCGTGCTATACCTACAGCAACATTAGCAGGGGCACCCCCTGGAGCCTTTTTAAATGCAGGTGCATCAGCCAAAGACAGGCCATTAGTAGTTGGAACAAAATCAATGAGCAATTCCCCAAAACAAACTACATGAGGTGATTCCTTCGTTTCAGGTGTCCCATTACCAGTCAATGCCTTTCCTATAACAAAGAAAAGTTGCTTGATATCTCCATAACTAGTAAAACTAAAAAATGAAGCAATAAAATGTTTAAAATCAAAAGCTCAAATACATCCCAAAATAATGCAAAGTTGCAAATGCAAACAGAAATAGAAAGCAGTAGCTCATCTTTGTACCACCTTTACTGTGCCAAATTATCCACATGCATAAGATTTGGATTTTCAAATGTAAGAAAACTAATTTCCCTCACTCAATGGTTTACAGTTCTAGGTAATAATTAACATGCAATGATGCAAGTCATCATGCAACAAGTACAAACAAGCACATCATCAATCAGCATAAAGAAAAAACAGAAATTGGAAGAGAACCCAGAATTGTATTACCTTTGACATTTAATCGAACACTTGGAGGGGAAAGAGGGGAAGGAAATGCTGAAGCTTTGACACTTGGCTGATTGAACTTGACTGAACAAGGAGGGTAAGAAGCCACACTTCTGAAGCATAAAGCACCACAATGAAGAGCCATGAAATGAAACAAAGAAAATCACTACACAGCCTTAGAACAACGTTGATTCTTGAAAACCTTTCTAACTCTTGTTTCAACCAAATCAAATCACCAGAAACTTTATTGTGGGAAAATCTGATCACTTCTGTGATAGAGGATTCGAAATATGTTGGGGGTGAGAATTGAAGGGTTCTTCAGCGTGGAAATTATTGGTTTTTGAGGAGCAAGCCAAGCTACTATAAAACGATGTTTTTGTTTAGTCTGTTGGCAGTTTCTCTGCTACTACCAAAGCAACAAAAGACAGCATTTATTATTATATTTTATTGTCTGTTAATTATCAGAAAATCACGTTTTACTGTTTTAGTGTTGTTAAAGCGCGGTAGAAACAACGGTGTTAGAAATTCTCACTTTTCCCTCCTCCTATTTTCTTTGTACTATAAGAAGACAAAAAGAAGGTTTTATTTTTTGGTTAACAGATTAACTAACTATTTGGATTTTGGACTGCTTAGTGCTGACGCTAGCCAACTAAGTATAAAGAATAATGAAATGCGGGAAAAATAATAGTATCATCTGCGCGCAACTGCAGAGATTAATCTCTCGAGCCGAGTAAGACCACAATGGACGACAAAACTCTCCCTCAAGAGATTTAACACTACTGCAATTCTGCAAGCAACTGCAGAGACTAATCCCTCGAGCCGCGTAGAACCATAATGGGCGGCAAAGCTATTTCTCAACAGATTTAACACTACTGCATACTTGAGGCCGAAGAGACCCTACCATCTTGTGCTCTTGGATTTAAAATTATAAAATTAACTGTATGCCGTCTGCTCAACAGTTCAAAAACAGTTAGTAACTGATTGCATATGAATTTTTTTTGAGTAGTTTGGGTTAGTGCAAAATTGGGTGACCGTTAATTTAGTTGAGTTAGAACTTAGAATGCTAACTAATTGTGTATATAATGTATTCGGTACATAATTAGATACATTCAATTAAATTCGGACAATAATAATGGACAATTAGTATTTAGTAGGCATCTAAGTCTAAATGTTTTTCTTACATATTTAATCATTAATCATTAATTTTTAATTAAATGTATGTCTAATTCTAAACAGTATACAAGTTTAGCAGATTTAATCATTGAACCGATTCGATACCAAAACGCCTGAACTTCTTAATATATGAGAAGAGAGTGAGGGAAGAAGAAAGATGAGAGGACTGTGAGAGTTTTTTTTTGAATGTTAGGAGATATTTTAGTATTTTCACATAATAAGGGGATGTTTGGAGAGGTACAGAGGGAGTGCCAAAAGTCTACCATCTTCTCAGACAACCCTCAAGCTCTACTCAAGAGAACCTTATTTTTGGTGTGAAAAGACCAAAAGCCCTTACTGAAATTTAATTTTTTTTATAGATTTTGCACGGTTTGGCTCACGGTTGATCGACCATGGTTGAATCTCACAGCGCCGAACCTGTCAATCATTTGTCAGACACCCCAGATTGACTTAAATTCATTTGACCAAGTTCGATCCAGTGAGGGTCAACCATGGTCGATCAACCGTGCGCCGAACAGTCCCCACCGTTCAGTTTGGCGCCCAAAATTCAATTTTTTTGGAAATTTTGTCCAATAGTTATAAATAGAGTTTCACTCTTTAGTGATTTTCACACTTCACTTATTCTCACTCTCCCTCTTCGTTGTTTTTCACTAAAATGGAAGATCTAAATTAATTGCAGTTGTGTCCAACCCAGAGATCGCTAATAGTTTCGTTTATTTTCACTAATTTTAATTTTATGTTGTTTTATTTTCATGTATGCACCGGTATTCACAATGAAAAAAAAATAAAAACATCAACAATGGATAACAAATTAAACTACAAATAAAGAACAAATAGAGACATTAAAATTTCATTCATTAATATTCAAGTTAAATAAACTACAAATAAAGAACGCTCATAACTCATCATCGGAGTCAGAAGACTCAGTGTCAGAAGACTCAGTGCCAGAAGAGTCACCGCCAGAGCTGACGCAGACTCGGGGACTTCGCTGACACTGAAGCGATCCCCACCCATGTAGGTAATCACGAGTAACATCACAAACGATCGTTGCGCCCCACCGTATCGCGCGACAAACTCTCCGTTGTCACAAGATATCCCGCCAAGCCCCGTTGTAGCCATAGACTCGCCCCAATATCCATCATAAAAATCAATGTGTGCGGCAATGAGTCCAAAGACATCTGGGAAGCAAATCTCCCCAGTGTACCTATCAATGGTGAAGGTGAAAGTAGACATCCCTGAAAAAACAAGTAAAAAACACATAATCAGACCCATTCGGCCTTTCCAGAATCGAACAACTGATCGGCGCACGCCAGATCAAAGTAGATCGGCGCACGCTCGATCGATCTGTTGTGAAACAGATCTAACACAAGGCAACGCAGACTGTTCGGCGCACGCCTGGTCGTTCGTGGTCGACCTCTGCAGCGTCGAACAGTCTGCAAACAGTGAAAAAAATTGGGAAAATGGAAGATAGAGAAGGAGAAATGGAAGCTTACCAATAGGAGGAGGAGGAGGTCGGTGGGAGGAGGATGAATGAGAGGGGTGTTTTTTTTTGGGGGGGGGGGGGTTCTAGTGTGGAGGAGGAAGAATGGGGGCTCTAGTGTGGTGAAGGGGGTTTTTAAAGGAAAAAGACAAAAATATCTTGGGGGCATTTTGGGGATATTTGGACGGTAGGGGGTTCTACTGAGTAGGAGAGGGGTTGTACGAAGCATGGGCCAAAAAGTCCATGAACATAACTTATCCAACAAGTTTGGGCCTCGCCCCTGAGATAAAAAATGGGGTTGTTTTTTTTGGAAATCCCACCTTCTTTTCCTATACCCTCGCCTTTTTTATTTTCCAAATTTACCCCTTACATAAATCCAAAATGGATTTATGTTATCAAAAGCACAAATTCATTTTTTAAAATTTTGGTCAACAGAACTATGGTAAGTCCAAGCGAGCTTATAATTTGGCCAACAAATTTATCTCATAAAAAGATAAATCCGTAGTTGTAATTTAACAAAACAAATTTATCTTTTTATGAGATAAATCTGTTGGCCAAAAATATAACAACGGATTTATCTCTCAAAAAGATAAATTCGCTTTGTTAAACTAGAAAAACATATTTATCTTTTTTGAGAGATAAATCTGTTATTTAAAAAACCCAAATCTAACGGTCAGGATACGACCGATAGTTTTAATCAACGGTGCAAAATCGAAGACCATTGCTATAAATACCCACCACTTATCCTAGTTTCCTTCACACCAACACACTGCATTAGTTCTTTCCACCTACCATGTCGAAAATAGATACTTATTCAACTCAGTACTCAAGAGACAACACACTTACTGTTGTTCATCATCGTGGCCAAATCACCAAGGGAAAAGAAGGTGTATTTTTCTCCTGCCCAAATCCTATTTTATGCATGCTCAAGGACGATATTAGCTTCCTTTCGTTGAAAGACAAACTAGAGCGTAAGGTTCAAGTGGAGGGTGATGAACGAGAGGTTGTTAGTATCACTTTTCGCAAACCCAGTTTTGGAGATGATGGCTGTGTTTACTGGTCCTCCAGGCAGGTGAAGACTGACATTGACGTAAAGTAGAGATATTGATAGCCCTTTAGAGCTGTATTTGTTTCTGTTATGTTTGACTTGTTATGTTTCGTTGTGTTGTGTTGTTGTTTCAATGTAATTCGTTTTTGCATAAATTAAAATGAATGTTTAGTGTAACAAATTTAAATTGTGAAAAATCTAAAAAGTCATAAAAGAACTAAAAATAAATAAATAAATCCACAAATGTTCAAACAATTAAATGCTACCCAATCAATAATCAAGGGGACCTCCTCCTCGCCAAATGAATCGCGCTTCTAGATTTGTCTCAGACGACGCAGAGCCTCGAGGAATCTCTCCTACCGTAGCACACTACATAAACGTTGAGCTTGAGCAACAGTCATCAATCTCTTCTCAGGACCCAAGACTCCTGGTGCTGCTGGAGGTGATAGATGGGGAACTGATATGGACAAGTACCATGGCATGTAAGGCCCATGAACCTCACTGACATACCTGGCTGTCCTAGTGGCGCTGATAGCTTCTGCAACTCTGGTACTCCAGTTGGCAAGCTGAATCATGACCTCTCTATAGCATGGACAACCTCAAGCGGAAGACGGGGATGGTCCATGTAAGGAAACGATAATGGTATCACCTAATGAAGCCCCTATTTAAAGAGAAAGGATCAAACTCTTTAATCTATTGATGGTCCTCAAAGTGGTCTCCAAATAACGAACTCTGCTGCATCAAATCATCCAACCTCGCACGATATTGTTCAAGCTTAATCAGTATCAATCTTCCCCTCTTCCACTTCCCACAACACGCCAGAACTCTATTGATAGTTTCATGCATACACGGTTGTTGGGGAAATAGTCAAAAATGCATAATTCAACTAGTCATACAGATATGATAGTCAATCTTACCATATTGTAGCGTAAGAAAAAATCGGGAAAAGATTCTTGAAGTTCGAAAGAAGCGCCACCAAATTATAGTTTAAGGGCAAATTCGAAAAATCCTTTGGGTTTTAGGACAAAGCATTGTTAGGGTTCGAGTCGTTCGTTATGTGGGGTATTAGCACCCCACGACATCCATCGTCTAATTAATTTAGATTTATTTAATAATTACCCTTTTATTTGTAGAAAAGACTTATTTAAATTTTTTGGCTTTTAGTGCTTGACAAGAGTTGAATCTTGCTCCTACGTACCTCCAGATGCAATGGAGGAATCAAAGCCACGTAGTTCTTCCTGAAAAAGTTTGTGGGTTGGTGTTTTTTAGTGTAGGGATCCTAGGATTCCTTGAACTGTACAGCTCACTGATTCCTAGGACGCTGACTAACCCGATTGTACAACCGACTTAGTCCCCTACTTTTTGAAAATAATTTTAGAGTTTTTTGAAAGAAAGTGGTTTGGTGTGAGGTGGGTCTGTTTTAGAATAGGTATTCTAGAACTCCTGAACTGTACAGCTCATTAGTTCTAGAACGCTGACTAACCCGGTTGTACAACCGACTTAATCCCCTATTTTTTAGGAAAATGGTTTGCTCGTATTTATTAGGTTTGTAGGGTTACTGAACTGTACAACTCATTGGCCCTAAAATAATGACTAACCCGGTTGTACAACCGACTTAGCCGTTTATTTTTTAGAAAAATAGTTTATTCGTATTTGTTAGGCTTGTAGGGTTACTGAACTGTACAGCTCATTGGCCCTAAAATAATGACTAACCCGGTTGTACAACCGACTTAGCCGTTTATTTAATTTCGCGAGAAAGATTATTTACGTTTGAGTTGGAAAAGAATTAAAAACTAAAACAGGGGGTGCAGATTGTAAATTTGGGTTTTATTAATAGCAGGGTGTTGTATAATTAATAAGGGGTGCAAAGAGGAAAGCCCAGTTCGCATAGGAGAGCTTAGTATGCGAAACTGGGCTTAAGTGAGGGAGGGGTGCGTGCGTGAATAAGAGGGGTGTAATTAATAATCTGAATATTAAAAAAATTAAAAAAAGGGAAACGGGTATATAACCCTAAGCCCAATAAACCGAACCCTAAAAATCTTTCAACCCTTCCCCTTCACCTTGCAGCCGCGGCGCGCTAGAGAGAGAACGAGATCACCGGCGAGATCTCTGCCGGTTCCCGCGCGAGAGAGAGAAAAATCCGGCGCGGTTTGCGCCGGTTTCCATGGAAGACGAAACTGAAGCTTGGGTTCGCGATGAGAGAGGGGAGAAGGCCACGACGTTTGTGGCGGTGAAGGTGACGGCATTGACGCCGTGAAGCGGAACCCCACGGTTTTGAGTTCGCTTTTTCTCTGGTTTTTGTTTCGCTTTTCGGTTCCTTCTCTTTTTTCTCTCGTTGTTTAAAAAGAAAGCTGTTGATCTGTATTTTTGGGTGAAACCGTGGCGGCTAGGACTCGTTTTGGGGAGAGAGTGGGAGGATGATGAAATGGGTTCGACCATGGGGTGGTTGTTTGGTTTCTAAGGACGTCACGAGCTCTTGTCGGAGAAGACGACCGAGCTCTCGGACGAGCTTAAGGTCGGTTTTCTTTTCTTATTCTACGTGCTTTTTTTACTCTTTCTCCGTCCGATTGGTATCTCATGTTTCTTTGGGATTTCTATGTATATGTTCTTGTAACTTGTTATTTGTACCTTATGTTCACCGATTTCCTACTCATAAAGAAGACTATTTGATTTTAAACCATGACAAGCGAAACAGAGCTTTGAAATAAACCTAACTCGATCTTATTTGTTTTTCACGCATTCGAAACTTGAATATAATCAAAGATACACGTTTTTGACATAAACAGATCACATGAAGTTTGAACATTACTACATTGATTTGAGAATTAAGAACATATTTGACAAAACCTACCTTCACCTCCACCCTCTTTTGGTTTCCTTGCGTGTTTGTTTGAGTAATAGTAACCAAGCGCGCAATCGTTGTCGCTTTCTCGACCACCGCCGCCAGTTACTCTCTTCTAACTCGATTTTAGAATCAGTGTTTTTTTGGATTAGGGTTTCGATGTGAAACTCTAATCCTATTTTTCTTGTGATTTTAGCAGCTTTTTCTGTGTTGATTTCTGTGTGTCCTCTGTCTGCTGATTGACTGCTTATTTATAGTCTAAAACTAGGTTAAGGCATTAATTGACTTTTGACTGGGTTTTGTATAATTTTCAGGTCTTGATCCAAGCCTATCACACTGCAGCAGCGGCTGAAGCACGCCTGAACCCTATTTTCTTTCATTTAATTTGTTATTTTCGGATTTGTGTATTTTTTACATATTTTGTATTACTATTTTTGTGTTTTTGGACTTTTTGGACTCTTAAGAGCTTTAAAATTGTAAAATTAACTAAATAGCAATTTTTTTGACATTTTTTGGACTGTTATAGTGTTTTTAAATTGTAAATTAAATTAAATTGAATTTTTTGACATTTTTAGACATATTGGACTCTTAAACATTGTAAATTAAATTAAATTGAATTTTTGACATTTTTGGACTTATTGGACTCTTAAACATTGTAAATTAAACTAAATTGAATTTTTGACATTTTTAAATTGTACGTATGCTTAAATAATATATTAAATAAACAAAATAAGGATAAAAATAATAATAATAAAAGGGAGCCAGGCCAAATACAAGGATGAGACCGGACCGGACTTGACAACTGCGCTAAGACTAGACCAAAAATAGAAGAAATGGGAATGTTAAAAAATTAGCTCGGAATCGCGTTCTTAAGTCTGAATTTAAGCCAACTTCTGACAAAATGAACTTTGGTAGACCTGTTCACGTACGACTAAACCCGAATACAGACATTAAATCGAAGAACGCACGAAAAGATCGATCATTCGCACGCGTGCCTAATTTAAAAACGGTATTTCGAGTTAGTTTGAACGGAGCGACTGGAACTAGCTTGGGTTGGTAACCGAGACTCTACAGGAGTATAATTCTCGAAATCATGTGACTTCGAAACACGCCCTTACTAAAAATAACGACTAGAACAAGAAAAAGAAGACAGACAAAATTGGGGTATAACACATATAAAAACAAATAATGAATTTAAAGGATGCACTTGCCACAACAATAGTCAATCTTACCATAACTAGTGTTGCGTGCATCGGCCAGCGACTCTCCGTAAAAAATGCATAATTTAGCTGGTCGTGCAGATATGCCAATGCAACTGAACCCCACGCTCATGAACCAATTTGGTCCATGTCCTCCAATACCAACAACCACTTAGCCTCCACTTTGTTACCCGTCTTGCTGCAAAAGATGTCCATCCCTAGCAATAGCAATAGGAAGGCCCTAGCAACAAAAACCTCACGAGTAGCCTCCTCTAGAGTTAGGGTTAGGGTTATAACTGGTCCCTTACTCACTCCTCAACCTAATGTTTAACTCTATTATCTTGATAATAAGACTTTCATAAATAAAATATTCGATTTGAAATATTTGTTAGTTTAAGTTGAAACATTATTGTAAAGTAATATGGTAAAAGTCATGTTTCGAGTTTGAATACATGATAAAATACTAAAAAAAATTCAATTTATATTTTTTAGTCATACTTGAGTAATCACCTTATAATTTTGTTTCAACTGTCATTCGAGCCAACCCGATCTCGTCCAAAATAGATCTGGTCTTACTTTGACCTTAAGAACATCGAGTTTCGGGTCTAAGAATCAATTAGGGTCTAAAAATGACCCCATAAATATTTAAGACCGAATAAGAGATAAGTGTAACACGTCCCAACGCGCGTCCCTTGCTAACCCTAAGTGCATATATGTATTCTTCAAATTTTAAAAGCGCTCAACAACCTAAAGTGAATGCAGATGGACTTTTTAAAAATTCACTGGAAATTTCATTTACTTGTCTATGAATAGGTTGGTTGACACTAACCAGTAGCCACCTCCCTAGAAAAGAGAATTTGCTTCTTATATGGGAGGTAATTAAAGGTCCCTCCAAGAGTAAAGATGATGTTGTGGGCTTTAATAGAAATTGTTTACCAACTAGATCCCAACAACAAAGGAAAGGAGTTATCGGCCGTATACAACTATTCATTGTGTAATCTATGGAAATGATGTTGAGAACTTGACACACCACCTTCTTTCTAAAATAAAACATAGTGTCAGATCGACTGAACAAAATTTATGGGCTCACATCTCGTTCCACATGCAAATAGCAGACTCCTATAATGAGTTATGCTTTAAGGTGCTATCCTCACTTGATAGCTCGAGGAGATAAGGTTTGTAGCAATTTAGAGCCTTTGGAGTCCAAAAATGATAAATTGTGGGGAGGTAATAATACATCCACTCTCCGTAAAAAAAAAAAAGTTTTTTTTTTTTTACCCCACCCCATCCCCATAAACCCCACCCACCATACCAAAATACTCTGTCTTTTTACAAAATCACCATTTCTTCACATACTTGGTCATACCTACGTTTGACCACCTTCACTCGCATATACGCCCACACAGGGACGTATATACGATCGACCAAAAATCAACCAATCGCATATACCCCACCACAACCCTATATACGACGAGTTGTTTTTTACTCATCGCATATACCCCTTTCAAGGCGTATATGCGATTAGTCAGAATTCACCACTCGCATATACGCCCAGAAGACCCTATATACGACGAGCAAAATAGTAAGCATCGTATATACACCATTTTTGATGTAAATACGATGAGCAATTTAATTTTTTTTTTTACTAATTTTTTTTTCTTTGCTTGCAGTGTCCGGTAGGCATAGAGGGAGACGTGAGGTATCTCCTGTCAGAGAGAGAGGGGAGTCATCTTCTGCTGCACCGAGCACCAGGAGGAGGAGGCATAATCAGCTGCATGCTTCCGCTAGGAGACAGAGACAGGCTGACCCAGCTGAGTATCAGCCTGAGCATCACCCAGCTAATTTTCCGGATGATGGGCAGTTATATCTTGGCGATTATCTGCAGCAGACTCAACAGGAGGATTGGCATAGAGGGAGGCCGGTTCCTCAGTATCATTCTCAGCCTCCTCCTCAGTACCACCCACAGCCTCCTCTTTACCATCCCCAGCCTATTCATTATCATGCTCCGACTCCCGAGTATCAGCAGGAGTAGCCCCAGGCTGATACTTATTACTCAGACCAGTCTATGTATGAGTATCAGGAGGAGCAGCCCCAACAGTTTATTTGTTTTTTGATGTATTGTATTTGATGTTGGCACTTTATTATTAACTTTTTTCGGATGTTTTATTTATTTTACGAGTTTCCATGAATTTTTGATTTCATTGATTCGATAAAACAAAGTTACACAAGCGATAAAACATAAACAACTAGAATAAAAATAGACAGATAAAAATAAAATACAATAGAAACTACTGAGTTGGTGGAGTTAATCGACGAAGGATCTCGACGGTCCTTCTTCGGTTTCGACGGAACAGATGAATGTAACTCTTCCATTTAAACATAATATGATTGGACATCATCTGTCGGAGGTCATCCTCGGTGTTGACATCCACCGGACGGTGAAGACCTCCATCGTCCATTCCGGTTTCCGATAAACGATACGAATTATCTCATGCTCGTCGTTCTCTGGTTGAACCATCCGCATAGTTTCTTCTTAAGAGCAAAGAAATGATATATCGTGTTTTAACCTACACGATACAACATCTCTCCCATCGAAACTTATACCATCATCTTTCAAGATGATGCCCGATGATCCAGCAAACCCATATTAGAATGAACAAGAGTGAGGGAAGAAGGCTCGTAGTATGACATTAGCGAAGGCCTGCATCATCTTCACTTGTGTTGTGTGAGAGAAGGAGGAAGTTGAATTTTTGGTGTGAAAATAGTGATGGTGGGAGTGAGTATTTATAGATGAGGTAAAAGATTATCAACCGTTGATTCCGTTGATCAACTTTGAAATTGAAATCATGACCGTTAAAAATTTTTTTACAAATAAAAATAATAATTTAAGGCTCATCGTATATATATATATATCATTTGGGACATATATACGATGGGTAGTTTTAACACATCGTATATATGCCCTGAAGAAGTATATACGATTGACTGTGTAACGGCCAATCGTATATACTTCTTCAGGGCATATATACGATGTGTTAAAACTACTCATCTTATATATGTCCCAAATGATATATATACGATGAGCCTTTTAAAAAAAAAAAAATTAGATAACAAAGGGCATTTTGGGGATTTCAGTGTGGGTGGGGGTTTAAGGGGAGAGGGTGGGGGTCCAAAAAAAAACCCAAAAAATAATACATCCACTCTGCATTCGGTATCGGGCCTCTACATGTCTTATTGAATGGATTAAAGCAAAGCAATTGGATGGTCATGTTTTACTCTACATAACATGTATTAAGTAAAATATATCTATCCCCTGTTTGGATAGACTTATTTTTAAGATTATGTAAATAAATAAGTTTTTTTTTGTATTATTCATAAGTTTGTCAATATAGTTTATGAAATAAAAAATAGCTTATGGAGATACAACTTTCGTTAGTGAGAACTTATGAATTAACATAAAAACTATTTATTTGCATAAACTATTTTTTATAAGTTTAAAAGTAAGTCAATCCAAACGGGCCCTTAATCACTTTGGTATAAGCTTTTACCTAGCTATGTAGTTTCACCATGTAGTGGATATTTTAGAGGGATTGTAGTTCAATCTTGTTTGGCTTAATTTCTTGCGCAATAAATACATTTGAAATACATAAAATTCTCCTATCATATTTGATTCTACCCGAAAGCACTTGGAAGAAATAATAGGAGTCTCTTCTACCTTAACCAAGGCTTTGCCTTCTATTGTGGTTCTATCCGGGTCGAGGGATTAGTCTCTGCAGTACACATAGGATACCTGATTTGTACTAAAAATGTATTCGATTCTAGTTACACTCTTTTTGCAAAAATTACTTAGCAACTACGCTGCATTAAACAGTTAGAATAAGAATGACATGTATATATAACAAACATACATAATAAACTATATGAGCTTGGTAACCAAAGGTAACTTGCACCGATCCAAAGTATCAAGTATGTAACTCAATTGACAAGTTAAGGGATATCAAACGAGTGCGCTAAAAGAGTGCAAGCAGAAGGTCCGAGTTCAAACTCGGGAAACTAACATTCCCCCCTCTCCCACTAACATTGCCTATTAAAAAAACTTGCACTGAAAAAATAAAAATGGCACAATTAATAAGAATAAGTTTGATGATATTGCTGGATTATTTGCCAGTGGTAAATGTTGTGAAGGAACCAGTAATCTTAACACAGACTTGAGAGCTATTCTTTCTTCTTGCAAAATGTTGTTATCTAATCATCAAAGCTATATGATTAGCTATACTAGGAGACAAACAAATCTCGTTGCGCATTCTCTAACAAGGGCGTCGAGTTTTTATGTTAGCTCCCATATTTTTGATTTTAGGCCGAGTTGTATTGAGACTATTATCATGAATAAAATGCATGGGATGTTTTTCTGTAAAAAAAATTGATACTCTAGTTTTTTTTTAGACTTTTTTAAAACAAGTCAAGATGCTTTTATTCGGAAAATAAGTGAATATATTTAGTTAAAAGTGAAAATGAAGAGAGTGATTAAGAATGACTTTTGCAAAGGACTTTGTTTTGACGAAAACCAAATCACTTCATTTCATTATAAGGAGTATCAAGAATACAGGTTGGAATGTAATAAAAAACATGAGAACAAACAAAAGATATTGAGCCCGTTTGTTATGGCTTATTTTTTTTTTTTAAAAAAATAATTACTTAAGAATGATTTTTTTTAAAAATAATTGATTCTCAGTAACAAACGGGCCCATTGATGCTCTAGCAAGGGAATGAGCAACAACATTGGCTTGCCGCGGGACAAAACTACACCTGTAGTTTTGATGAAAAGATAAAATAGATTTGCAACTAATAATGATAGAGCCTACTTCTATTGTCATGAGATGGTTTTCGTTGATGCCATTAACCACTGGAAGACAATCCAGTTCAATGGTAACTTACTTGCTGGACTCCTAGCTCAATTAGCCACTTGATAGCCTCATACGCACATGTTGCCTCAGCTTCTTGGGGGGTTGGAATGCCACTAAACTTCATGGATTTTGCTGCCACGAATCCACCTTTGTCGTTCCTAAACATAAGCCCAAACCAAACATACCTTGTAATTCAAAAATTGCCGCGTCGACGTTAGATTTCAACTCACTATTTGCTGGCTTCGATCACAATGACCATGCGTAGCGTTGTCTCCCACATTGCAGACTGCCTCCCAATCATACAAGATGTGAATCGCTATTCTGGCTGAGACACTAACTGGCTGGTCCACCTGCTCCCATACTCGATTGTTACGCCGTTTCCAAATACACCAAAACTGCATAGTCGTAGACTTCGCTTGAGGGGTACTACCGCAAGATAGCATCGCAAAGAACACCTCACAGAACCCAACACCAAGCTGCAAGATCTCACTAACAACATTCCAATGACCATCATAACGCCAAACCTCCTCCGCCTTCTTACAACCAAAAAACACATGAAGCTCATCTTCATCAAATTCCTCGCAATGAGGACACATTCGAGGACATTGTACGTGCCGATTCTGAAGATTTCATCTAGTATGAAAGCATCCTCTAGCCATGCGCCAAAGGAGTAATTTGACCTTTTGCGGGATTCGCAACTTCCAAATTATCATCAATTCACCCTCTCTCCTTAAGTGAGTATTGTTGATAATATCCTCCATAATCATGTAATAGGCGGATTGAACTGAATAAACCCCATTCCTGCTCTTGTTCCAAATAAGGGCATCGTTCTCATGGAGGCATAACAAAGGCATACGCTTCATGCAAAGCGGCTTCTTGATGTAGCAAAACCTTATCAACCAAAGTATTGTTCCAACCGCCTCTTTCATTATCAATAAGATCACGAACACGAAGATCCTCGCGACCCAAAACCAATGGAGTACGGACAAAGGGATCTCCTCTACCCCTTATCCAAGGATTCGTCTACACATTGATAAGGTTACCGTTCCCTACTTTCCATCTAGCTCCTGACCTCACTAATACCTGAGAAGCGTGGATATATACTACGCCAAACATAGCTGAGATTATGGCCCAAGCGAGCCCCCATAAAGTCCTCGGTTGGGAAATATTTAGATTTGAAGATGCGTGAAACAATAGTATCATGGTCGGTAGCGAGCTTCCAATCTTGCTTCCCTAGCATATCCAGATTAAAGCCATGAAAAGCTCGTAGTTGGACCTTGGGTTGGGTCGATCGATCCGCCTCTGGTGTGCACCGGTTGGCTCGTCCCTTTTGCCGGCGATGCGCTCCTAGACTGGCCGAGTCGTGCCTCCGGGGCTGTTACTTTGAAGAAATTAGAGTGTTCAAAGCAAGCTTACGCTCTGGAATCCCATACCTCCATGGTCCTTATGCATTGCTAGTCGCTCTTAACTCAGCCACTTAATACCTCCACCAGTCCCACTATTCGTACCCCACTAGAAAGAATTAATAATCCTCTCCAAGTCCTCCCCTTAGGTTTTAGGGAGGAGAAAGAAGCTCATGCAATAAGCTGGAATAAATTGGGCAATTGACTTCACCAGCACTTCTCTACCTGCTTTTGAAAGGTGCCCCCTAACCAATTTTGAATTTCCTCCCAGGTTCTATCCCTTAGATATCCAAAAGCCGCTTCTTGCTTCTTCCTATCATAGAGGGTAGACTCAAGTAGTTACGAGTCCCCAAGCATTCTGAGACAACCAAGATATTTGAAATAGTTTTCTTCATCTCCAGAGCGGTATTCCTGGTAAAGAAAACCTCAAGTTTTTGGAAATTAATAGCTTGCTCGGATGCCTTCTCATAAATAGAAAGGCAATTCTTGAGGGAGGTGCATTCCCTTAGTGGCTCTGCAAAAAAGAAAGCAATCATCAACAAAAAGGAGGTGAGTAACGGTTGGTGCCCCTATAGACATTGATTCCATGAATGTCGCTCGTGCTCTCCTCTCAGCTCGTTTCAAGAGGGAAGTAAGCTCCTCTGCGCACAAAATAAATAGATAAGGTAAAAGGGGGTAGCCTTATCTAAGACCTCTTCCCGAAGAAACCAAACCAACCTTCTCCCCTTTCATCATAACAAAATAATTCACGGTCTCAACACACATTGAGATCCAACCAATCCAAGTATCATTAAAGCCGAACTTCCTCATAGTAAACTAATTTTCTACAAGACTTGGCTACGAGAGGGGATTCTCTCCATTTGACTTTTTACTTGACACTCTCAAGTGTTAAACTAGGGAAATGCCCGTGCGCTGCACGGGTTGATATAAAATATTTTTAATTTTTTTTAGAGTTGATATAATAAAATTCAAATTGCTAAAATAATTTATATATATATATATATATATATATATATATATATATATTAAGAATATAGTATAATATAAAGATTTAGTTGTCATTATTATATAAAAATTATTTATTTGGGACAATATTCTTATATATTGCAGGAATTTTAACATATTAAATTTATGGGTATGAATATTAATAATAGAGACAATTGAATGTGTATATTGAGACTTAAAAAAATTCGTCAATTGCATTACTCACTAACTAATACAAATTATTCTCTTTGCCTTGTTGGCTACATTAGAATTGTCTAGAGCATGAAGCTCAAATACCTTACTTTGCCCTTTCAGTTTCTTCTCTATCCATGACAACTCTATTTTTCCTTCCTAGAGTCCGATTTGAAACCTATAACAAACCCAATACTGAATCATAGTCAATAAAAGCTTATGAAAAAAAATGATTTAGACACCAAAAATTGGAACTCCAACTACTGCATTAATGGCTTCCTTCAAGCCTAAATATTAGTGATGTAAAAACAAAAAAAGTTTACATAAGTTAAGTAACAACCTAACAAAAGTGTTGTAAAAAATGAAAAGATAAGTGATGACCTCTCTTCTTAAGTATTTATAGTATTTCTAAAAGAAGACTTAAAGTGAAGGAAAATGAAAAGTTGTAACTAAACTCTATTAAAAACCAACTATAATAAATAATACTAATCAAAATTATAATTTAGAAACACCAAAAGGCAACCAAAATAAATATACATCCAGTAATGAATTAAGAACAATCAACTAATAAATTTTCATAAATAAATAGATAAATAAGCATAATATTTTTTTTGTTTGATTTATAACTAAATTGCATAATAAAAGGTAAATTATAAGGAGGAAAACATATATGTACTAATAGTAAGCGAAGATGGGCCAATTTATTTTTTGGTGTTAGGTGATTTATTAAGTTCATGGGCATGGGGTTGTAATTGAAAAACCAAATAAATGATAAATATGTTACATTGTAAATGCTTATTATTTCATGGTTTTTATGTTTTATAAATATATGCTTTCATTATCAAATAAATATTTACTAAAATTAAAGGAACAAAAACCGTTGCACTTATTTTAGTTATATTATATTATTCCACTAAGAGAACCATTTAATAAGTTAGTGGTAATTATTTATTTTCTTTAAAATTAAATTCCTCTTCATGTCTAAATTATAAATAAATATTTTAATACATAAAAATATTGAGAATCATAAATAATTATTAATATAGCTAAAAATCTAATTGTAAATAAATGAAGGTGATGTGGAGCATCCTAGAGCTTGGAAAAAAGCTTCCTTTAGATATTTACTAGGGGAAAACCCCGTGCGATGCACGTGTTGCTATAATATTTTTTTTATTAAATCTTATGAAATTTATATATAAAAATATATCATTTTCTAATGCAATATATATATATATATATATATATATATATATATAACTATAAAAACATGAAATCCTTTATTTTTTGCACATTTTATTTTTTTCTTCTGAAAGTCCACTCAAATCCAAAGTTGTCTTCTTTAAATAGTTGTTTGTTGTTACAACTGTTTAAAACTCTACATCTTTCACTCATATTTTACTACCTCTTCCAACTTTGAGTTTTTTTTATTTTATTTTTAAATTACTCCATTATTGATTACTATTAATCTATCAGGTGAGTCTTAATTTTAATTGCCTTTCGGTGGCTCTAAATTAGTATGGTTAGTACTAATTATTTTAGTTGGTTTTAATATAGAGATTGTTACAGCTTTTTTTATTCTATAAACATATCTAAGTTATAAAATTAATAATTAACAAATATTTTAATAGTAAATTCATGGTATTTTAAACCTATTAAAACCCAACATTTTAAACAATAAAAAAATCGAACAATTATTTAATCAACCATAGTGATATTTGTTGCGATAATTGAAACATCTAAAGTTCTAAAAACTAAATCTAATTTTTTCAATCATACAATTTTTGAACTTCTCTTTTCGACCACTTTTTGTTCCGTATAAGTTGACTCATCTTCATTAGATTCAAGTTGCAATTATTTGAAACAAATATTTAATCGATAAATGAAATATAAAGTTGAATATTATGCATTACAAATCACATTCACCTTATTCGACCCTAGGAAAAGTTTCGTGTTGGAAATTTAATAAAACTTTGATAGTTGATCTAATTAAGTCCTTTTATTGTCTTAATTCTCAATATGAAATCTAAATCCTTTATATTGTCTTATTTCTAATTATGAAATTTATGATATTCTATCATGAAATTGTTAGTTGGTCAATAAGAAAATTGAATAGCATAATACAATAAATTTGGTAATACTAAATATTTTACATTCTTGTAATATATTCATGAATCTATGCCATTATTTCTCCCAAAGGAAGTATGTATGTGGCTGGTCTAAAAGGTTTTGAAAAAATTTGAATTAGAAAAGTTTGCAATAAAGTATATTGTAAGAAAGAAAAATTATAGAATTCATACATTCTCGTCAATGAGTAGCAAAGATACTTGAATGAGTCCATTCCGCTTTTTCATGGATGTTGAGAGTGTCCTATGGTCAAAATTATCCTTTTTATTTTGCATGCAGTTTTTGTGGATGATAGATTGTTTAGAAAGAAAACACTATTTTATTTCTGATGGTGAAAATATTTAAAGTGTTTATATAGGAACTTATGTTCAATTGACACCTCCTCTTGTGAGGATGCATTTGAATGGAAATGGTTAACTATATGGTTTAAATAGAAAAGACTGTTCATAAAAGCTTTATTGTTTTATTAAAGAATTATTAAGTTATGTAAGTAGTAGATGGTGGAATATAAACCTTTTGGATGACATCGGTTACTATTTGTATGGAATTTTTAATTGTGTGAATGATTAATATTAAACAACTAATCATGACCCATAAGAATTTTATAGATCAATTTGATGAATGCACAAAAAATGTTAAATTGATGAAAACATTAGGTCAACAAAAGTAATACCAATAGACACATTTTAATATGACAATAGAGATGGTGAGTTAGTTGACTTTTTTTTACGACAAATAAATTGTTTTTCTATACATTCATATGTGTAGATTTTTTTTTCATCAAAGCAATCATATGTATAGATTAGTTCATGGTAACATGAAAAAACACAATGGTAAAACATGATATTGGACGCCAAAGGGGAAAAAATGAGACAGTTCATTTATTTTTACGATAGTATTTTTTTTCTTATAATAAATAATATTTGTTTTTGTGCAATCAAATAGCAAGTAAATAATTTATTATATAATTTTAGTTTCATCTATTTTTAATTTTGATTTTATAAAATATTTTCAATATATTATTAAAAAAAGAAGGATTTGTTGGGTTGATTTTAAATCAAGAAAAAGAAAATATATTGTACTAATTATATTAATTTAGAGACACTAAAAGACAACTAAAATAATAACTACTAATCATAAATATTGAAGAGTTTTGACTAAAAAAAATATTGATGAGTAATCAATAAGAGATACATTTAAAAAAAAAAAAAACAGAGAGAGAGGAAAGGTCACCAACGATCAAGCCTCCTTTATCACTTTTTTTTTAATTTGCACTAAATGTTTTAAAAGACAAATTCATATGATTCTAATCTTTTAAATTGATCTAAACTATTATAATTATAAAAAGTGTTTACAAAACTAATTTATATTAATCTATTTTAGTAATAATATAATTTATTTGCTGTAAGTATGTTGTTTCAAATGGTACATTGATATTTATCTATCTTTAAATTTTTTTGAAAATAAAAAAATTAAATGTAAGTAAAAACTTCATCTCATTAATTTATAATGAATAATAATTAACAAATTTATTATTAATATTAAATTGTACAAAAAATAAAAATAATAAAATCTTAATATCATTAGTTTAGAAGGGACATTAACGAACATGCATTTGTGAATGTTCAAAGAACATATTATAAAAACTTTTAGATACAAAGCCTCATCCAATTTCATGGAACCTATTAAAACTAAAAAAAAAAATTGAAGAACAATATTAAAATTTAAAATAATCCATACATGTCAATAGCTTGACAAAAAATTGTTCCTCAACTGCATTACTCACTAACTAATCCAAATTATTATGTCTATAACTTTTGACAACATTACTCACTAAACAATTGTTCCTCAACCGCATTACTCACTAAAAATTGTTCCTCAACCTGTATGTCTATGTCTATAACTTTTGACAACATTAGAATTGTCTACAACATGAAGCTCAAATCCTTTGATTTGCCTTTCCAATTTCTCCTATCCATGTAAACTTCATTTTTCCTCCTTGATTGCAATTTGGAACCTATAACAAACTCAATACCTAATCAACAATCAATAAAAGCTTAAGAATAAAAGACAAATTTATACAACTTTTTGGAACTCCATCTACTACAATACATTTCTTCAAGCTAGAATATTGATGATGTAAAACCAATAAAAAAAGCAGTCACATAAGTGATGTAACACTCAAAAAAGTGATGTAAAAATGAAAAGATGAGGGTGACCTCTCTTCTTAGGTATATATAGTATTTTGAAAAGAAGAATTTAAGTGATGAAAAATGAAAGGATTGTAACTAATCTCTATTAAAACCAACACTAATAATTAGTACTAATGAAAATAATAATTTAGAGACACCAAAAGGCAAAAAAATCAAAACATCAAGTAATTAATTAAGAGTAATCAATAAGGGAGAAATTTTTTAAAATAAAAATAACAAAGGAAGAAAAACTCACAATTCAATAGTCAAGTTTGTGTGTAGAAAATTATGTATAAATAAGTACTTGTTGTAATAATAATGAAAATTCGTTATGAAAATATTTAGAGGAATAAATTTGGTCTACTAAAGTTCACAATATAGACATAGAATTTCATTTTTTTGTAGGGAAAAGAAATGAAGTTTATAGAAAATGTAGTATTTAGTTAACATCTTTTAATGTTTTTAATAAAATGAATTTAATATTTGCTAAATGTTTATAAAAAAATTAAAATCAAGAAAAAGATAATATGAATATTTTTGGTTGAGAAAAGTTAATTGAAATATATATATATATATATATATATATATATATATATATATATATATATATATTGTGATGTTTAAGAAGTATTGATAAAGTTAGATTTATATTGATTTAAAAATTGAATGTCATAAAGGTTTAGTGGATATTAATTAAGTAAAAAAAGAATGTTGAGATTTAACTTGGAAAATAAATTGAAATGATGTGAAAGATCCAGAGAAACTTAAAAAAAGCTTCATTTAGATATTTATATAGATATAGATCTGCACCGTTAAATTCTCTCTCTCTCTCCCCCTTCTTTTAATATTTTTCTCTAATTTTTTATGTAAATGTTGTTGTCAAAAAAGTTTAAACAAATTTTTCGGCTATAAAATTGTTTTCATGACGGTTTCATTCTCCCACTCACATGGCATGAATGAATGAATAACAGTACAATTGTCTAACAAACTTCTCGTGCACTCCATCACGTGCAATCGTGCAACAAAAGTTGACACGCGTCCTACTCTTACTGGTAAAACGTCCCATCCGTATACCTTCCAGTATAGTAATCAAGTTCTCTTCCTAACTAATGACGCGTTGCAGAAGAAACCGCGTGAAACGGTGTACTATTCACTTATAAATATACATAAATGACGTCGTTTCATTCCGCGTGAAATAAACCAATAAAAACCCAAAAACCCTAACAATTCAAAAAGAGAGCTGAACTTTCATTCTCTCCCTCTCGTCGAAAGGTAAAACGCCATGAACGACGAGGTGCGCGAGATTTTCAACAAGTTCGATAAGAACGGTGATGGAAAGATCTCGTGTTCGGAGTTGAAAGAGATGCTTCTCACACTCGGATCCAAAACGACATCTGAAGAAGTGAAACGCATGATGGAAGAAATTGATCAGAATAAAGACGGGTACATTGATCTTAAGGAGTTTGCTGATTTCCACTGCAACGATGACGGTAGAGATGATTCTAAGGAGCTTCGTGATGCTTTTGATCTCTATGATATCGATAAGAACGGTCTCATCTCTGCTAACGAGTTGCACGCTGTGTTAAAGAAACTCGGTGAGAAGTGCTCCCTTGGTGACTGCCGGAGAATGATCAGTAACGTTGACGCTGATGGTGATGGAAGCGTAAACTTCGAGGAGTTCAAAAAGATGATGTCTCGTTCTTAGATTCTGATCAAAACTCCGTTCTAAACGGTGCGTTTACGTTTAATTTCTACACGCTGTTATGGTAGGGTTTGCGATTAAGAACTAAGATTTTAGTTAGGTAAGAATTGCACATAAAGTAGTTACTTATTAGTTAACCTCTTCTCTATATTCTTTGTGCCTTGTTTGGTTATAACCTTTAGGTTAGGACTGAAGAAGTAGCTTTAGACTTTAGTAGTAGTGGTAGAACGCCGTTTAAGTTGATTAGAATTATTTGTAGGATGAATCTGTTTTAAGGTTAAAAGCCGATAACTTGATTCATGGAAAACTTATAATTACTTTTGCTGTTTCCGTTGTCACTGAAATCTACTTGATTATCATCTTTGTGCACTGCTTGATTTGCAATCTTATCTTTGATTTTATTTTTCTTGAAGCATCGATTCTTATTCTTATTCTGCAACTGCAATCCCGATTCTTCGAGAACTAAGAAATAAGATATTATTTAATTAATAATGGAGTAATTAATTAACGCGTAATGGAGGTTTTAGTTTGATTGAATATTTTTTCCGTAAATCATAAGAAATAGTAGTGGTTGGCAACACGCTCCCACGATATCTCCAGCGAGGATTTATCGGAATGGAAAATTAATATAAAATTTCCGGAACAGAAAAGGCAACAGAAAACGCGTTAGTCGTCATGTTGTGATGTGAGGGGAGTGGGGGTAGGGTAGCGGTGAGCTCAACGCGGAGTTTGAATAGAGTTGTTGGTTGAGATAGTCAAAAGACTCATAACTTTATTATTCCTGCACCAGTGGGTGTCAAGGTTTTGACTAGAAAATGAGGAAAGTACAAAAGTTACCTTTTCTTTTTTTATTTCCTTTTTCAAATTTCTGTCGTGATTTTTTTTTTTGGATCATGGATGTGAAGCGAAGGCATAAGCTCTAACCCGCGAGATCCCAACGCGACAATGACGAAGGACTAATTTGTGCAAGGAATTGTCTATGTAAAAATGAGTCGAGTTGAGTTAGGCTTTACATTATCTAAATTTGGCGTGTATTAAAAATATTAAGTCTGAGTTTGACTTGTGATTTGTAATAGATTGACTTTGAGGCCTTATATGCTCTTTTTAATAGTTTGATAGAGCCTGGAAGTATGTTTAAGAGTCAATTTCACTAAAATTTTAATGAAAGCATGTGATCTCTTAGCATGTAGACTTTTTAAATAGACTAGCGAACTAATAAGTCAGTGAAATTAAGTTCTAATTTGAGAGCTAGCAAAACCATTTTGAGAATTATCTAATTTATTGTTACAAAAAAATTAGGATAAAGAGATGATACACCTCAATACAAAACGGGGAAAACTTCGGACACTTTGGGCTCTTTAATGTGTTCAATTGGTTGTGTCACTATAGGTAAGTCGTAAGTGTATTTGAGCCTAAGGCGACGACAGTGTATTAGTGTGATTAGATTAAGTATTTTTTTTCTAATATTGTAATAAATAAAATGATATATGCAGTTTGGTTTGGTTGCGTGAAAAAATTGTCATTCGAACTAAATCGATCAATTGGATCATAAAGTGATCCAACATCAAAACTAAAGCTATATTTGCGGTTTTGTTTTGATTGATTTCCAGCTTTTGTTTGGATTGGTTTGGATTTAAACACCTAAGTACGAGTAGGTAATCGAGGGGAGAGGATTTGCTCCTGTGAGTGTTTTCTCAAAATTTATCTGGTTTTTAATCTAAACTTAGATCCATTACTTGTCAGGGAGAGGTCTCAAACAAGGAGGCCCCCTCTCCTCTTTTCTTTATCTATGTTGAAGGCCTTACCACTCTCCTAAAAAGGGCAGATGCTTCAGACAATATCCATGGCGCTAAAGTGTGTAGAGGAGCTCCAAACCTCTCTCACTTGTTATTTGCGTATGAGTGTTTCTTGTTTTTCAGGGCTAGTACAGAGGTGGCGACAAAATTGAAGGACATTTTGAACACGTATGAGCAAGCTTTTGGCTATCAATCTTTAGAAGTCAGAGATTTACTTTAGCAAGAACACCACACAGGAGGTCCGCGATAATATTGCTGCCCTCTTTGGAGTTACCAAAAGTCTTGGTACCGGGAAGTATCTTGGTCCTACCTCTATGATTGGTAGAAACGATAAGTCTGTTTTCAACTATCTTCGTGACCGTCTGTGGAATAAATTACATAGCTAGTCCGGAAAACATCTTTCAAAAGCAAGAAAGGAAATCATGGTTAAATCTACTGCACAAGCCATCCCTACTTATTGCATGAGCACGTTCCTCCTCCCTAGTTCTCTCGGGGGAGGAACTAGAGAAGATGATAAACTCCTTCTGATGGGGTTTGAGCCGTAGTCAAACCAAAAGTATTAATTGGATGAGGTGGGAGAAACTTGCTGTTAGAAAATAGCATGAAGGTATGAGTTTTCGTCACTTTTATGGTTTCAATATTGCAATACTAGGGAAACAGAGTTGGCGATTGCTAACCAATACTGATGCTATAGTAGCAAGAGTCTTCAAGCCAAATACTACCCAGACGGTGATTTTTTGGGGCCCCGGTTGGGTCATAACCCCAGTTATGTGTGGCATAGCATCCTTTGTTCCCAAGTGTTGGTAACAAGAGGCCTTAAATGGAGAATTAGTGATGGAAAAAATATTAATGTTTGGTCACAACCTTGGTTGCGCGATAATAATCACTCCATGATTATTACAACGTCGGGCCTAGCGAACCGTGACATGCGTGTAGCGAATTTAATAAACACAGGTTTGAATGAATGTGATTACAATTTGGTAGATGCAACATTCCTTGATCAAGATGTGCAACGCATTAAACAAATCCCTCTGCTGAATATTAACAGTGAAGATGTACATATGTGGAGCTTTAATCCTGATGGCAACTACTCTGTGTGCAACACATATAGACTGTTAATGGAATACATCATCGATAATCATCACCTGAGAGTTGCTGGCAATTGGTATTCCATGTGGAACATAAATGTCCCTAGTCGAGTAAATATGCTTTATTGGAAAGCTATACGAAACTGTCCACCTAGTAGATTTAATTTACAATCAAAAAGGGTGGAGTGTTTCGAACTATGCCCTCACTGTGACCATGGTATAGAGGATAATCAACATATATTTTTTGGCTGCATCCATTTCTGAGCCTGCTGAATGGAAAGTGGACTACTACAAACCATAATGCCTCTCATGTATCCTACAACCAAATTTACTAAGCAAATGTTCTCTATTCTGGACAACTTGCAAGGTGAGAAGAAGCATGATTTTCTTCCTGGGCTAATTGGCGTCGCCGTAACAACAAGCTTTGGGAGGGACGATGCGAATTTCCCATAATTGCTATTAGACGTACATTTAATTATTTGAGAGAATGGGAACAAGCAAGTAAGGAGGGAGTTGGTCAGCAACGACAAATTCACAACCTGGGCACACCGTTATGGCAACCACCACCGTATGGTCGCCTTAAGTTGTTTTGGTTATGGCTATTTCATTCGGGATACAACAAGGTTTTTCATCAAAACCATGACCAAACTCAGAAAGGAAATCCTTCACCGAAGCGAGAGGCCAAGCGCCCAGATTGTCAGTAGGCCTTTGCGGCTTTGAGACGAAGGCTACCACAACTTGGACATCGAAGTTGATTGCAAAATAGTTGTAGACACTCTCTCAAATGATAGTAGAATAATTCTGATTTTGGGGGTATAATAGAAAGATGCAAGGAGGTCCTAGGCACCACAATAAGCTTTATTCGGAGACAAGCTAATCAAGTGTCCCACTCTTTAGCCCGAAATTTGCTAGATCTTATGCTATCTCCATAGTTTTTAATTATTAATTATGTTCCAAATTGTACTGTGACAAGTTATTTGATTGGAATGAATTGATTTGCTTTTGGTCAAAAAAACCTAAAAATCATCGCCATTTATATAAAAATGATAATAAATGTTTTTTTTAATCTACTCATCATATATTTAAAATGATGATTTCGGCAAGTTATGTGACAAGTATGAGGAAGAAGATGAATTTTGAGAAATAGGTAAATGTGTTTTCTTCTTAGTAAAAAAATAAATAAATGTGACTCTAATAATAGATTAGTGGCTGAATTCAAACTCCATTGATGAATTTCGTTTCCTCAAGCATTTCTCTGTGACAGTCCATCCTTCAAAGGCTCCGTCTATTGTTGCTTCACCTAGCATAAACCTTTGTGAGGTTAGGTTAAACGCAATTAGGACGGGGCATCCCGTGGTAATCCCGATCCTGCAGCATATGGTGGTTTGTTTCGTGACTCGAGTGGGGCAATTATGGGTTGGTTCTCATACTATGTAGGCATTGCTACCGCTTTTGAGGTGGAATCTTGACTGTTATTAAGTCGACTGAAGTTGTTTTTAAGAGAGGATGGTGCAAGCGTTGGGTTGAATGTGATTCTGCTCTTGTAGTGGCATCTTATAAGTCCACTGGTTTAGTTCCATGAAGGCTAAAAAATAGATGGCGTAATCAGGGGCGAATCCAGGAATTTAAAATAGGGTGTTCCATTTTTTTCAATTGTACGATTTTACAAAAAAAACAACAACGTTAAAGTAATGTTTCAAAAAAAATCAACTATAAAATAATGTTCCAAAATAAAATACCTTTTAATCCAAGTCTAATCAGATTTTCCTTTTTATCATAGTTTGGAAGCGTTTGTATATACAGTTTAAGAAAAAAATAACTTTGGTCGTTTATAAAAAATATATTAGCGTATATACGACATATAGTTTAAACTTGTAGATTGAATAACATTAATAACAAATGGTTCAGTGGTTATGTCTATTGTTTGGTGCCTCATGAGCATGGTAGGTTCGATTCTCTTGAAATTCATTTTTTGTGACCATTTCTTTTATTATAAGAGGACAAAATCTAAATAATTATTTTTTGAAAAACGGCCGTAGGGGAATCGAACCCTGTAGATAATGCTCCAACTAAGAACTCCATCCGCTGCACCAAACAACTATTTGATTAAAACATGCGCAAATTTATTATATATTTAATATCCGATATTATAATGTAGGTACTTAGTAATTTTAGATGAATTTTTGGGTGTTCCAGAGAATACGGGGAACACCCCCTAAATCCGCCCTTAGGCGTAATTACTATAACCAAGAGGATGAATTTCTTGATTTCTCATACCAATAGAGAAGGAAACACTTGTGCTAATAAGCTAGCCAACTATGTCTTTATTAGTCAGGGTTTCAATTAGTGGGAGTTGTTGCCTAATTTTGTTTTAGAGGATTTTACCCGTAATAGGCTAGGTCTTCCGTATTACCGTTTTCCTTGACATTATTTTCCTACCAATGATTTTGGTGTAGTCCCCACTCCCCCCTTAGACTCTCTGTTACTCTCTTTCTTTTTTCTCTCTTTTTTAATGATAACAGGGGGATTACTATTTCCTTTTAGATGATTTTCCTTAAGGAGGATTTGCATCAATGAGTTTTAACGAAACTCTCTTTCTTCTTTGCTAAAAAGAAAAAAGATTAGTGGCCACATCGACAAATGCTTCGAAAAAACCACATGTGCTTTTTCGAAATGAGTTGGACAGAATATCATAAAAATGTTTGCCATATTAGCATTTTGAAATTTAAAAGACTAATTTGAAGAAAAAAAGACAAATGAACAATTTGATATTTTAAATTAAAATAAAGAACCGGAGAAGTAGTTTTGCCAAATATTTGACTAAATAAAAACATTTAAAATATTAGTAGTTGAATATAGTGTTTATTTGGCTATTCATTTTGAGTTATATAGACTAATTTCTGATTTTTTTAAACAAATTAGAAATTAGTCTATTTAGATATTTTTAAGAAAGACAAATTTTTTGGTTTGTTTGTGTAACATAGTTAAAAGTTACGCCTTTAAAAAATTATTTTATAATTTTTTTTTTGTGAGAAGCTACCTAATATTTTTTTTTTAGTTTCAAGCATTTTTTACATTATTTTTAGATTGTCATTTTTTCTACAATAGATTATCATTTTTTAAAAAGCTGTGATTTTTTTTTTTGGGTTTTTTTTGGACCATACTCCCATCCACCCTGTGAAAAGATCAAAATACCCCTGTGTTTTTACAAAATCACAATTTCTTCACATTATTGGTCATACCTACGATTGACCATCAGCCACTCGCATATACGATTGCCCTGAAATTCCACCACTCGCATATACCCCACCACCAGCCTATATACGATCAGCAATTTTTTTCCCATCGTATATACCCTTTTCCAAGCGTATATACGATTACCCAGATTTCAGCCACTCGCATATACGCCCAGCAGACCCTATATACGACGCGTTAAAGAGTAAACATCGTATATACCCCCATTTATATGTAAATACGATGAGCAAATTTTTTTTACTAATTTTTTCCTTTGCTTGCAGTGTCCGGTAGGCATAGAGGGAGATGGGAGGTATCTCCTATCGGAGAGAGAGGGGAGTCATCTTCGGCTGCTCCGAGCACGAGGACGAGGAGGCATAATCAGCTGCATGCTTCCGCTAGGAGACAGAGACAGGCTGACCCAGCTGAGTATCAGCCTGAGCCACCCCGGTATGATGAGCAGCATCACCCAGCTCATTTTCAAGATGATGGGCAGTTTTATCTTGGGGATTATCTGCAGCAGACTCAGCAGGAGGATTGGCATAGAGGGAGGCCGGTTCCTCAGTATCATTCTCAGCCTCCTCCTCAGTACCATCCACAGCCTCCTCTTTACCATCCCCAACCTATTCATTACCATGCCCCGCCTCCCGAGTATCAGCAGGAGCAGCCTCAGGCTGATATGTATTACTCAGACCAGTCTATGTCTGAGTATCAGGGGCATCAGGAGGATCAGCCTCAACATCAGCCTCAGCATCAGCCCTCTCTCTTCACTGACATGGCAGATCATGTATGCGATTCGATCTCATTGACCGATAAGTTTTGCTTTTTTGCTTAAATAATTTATTTAACTCACATAGTCCGCACTTTTGCTTACATCATTTATTTAATTTTAATTCAGGAGTATCCGCGTGTTGTCAAAGTATGGGCTCATGGCAACAAAGTCCATACCAGACTCCATTTACATTACCCGACCCTACTTCAGCGTATCACAGTGGTCAGGGACTCCAAACTGGCCCCACTTCTCCAGACTGGCCACGCCACAGTAGACCATGAGTTGCTGTCGGCTTTTATTGAGAGATGACACTCAGATACTTCGTCATTTCACTTGCCATTTAGTGAAATGACGATCACTCTGGATGATATATCCTGCCTGCTGCACCTTCCCATCCAGGGGAACTATGCCACACCTCCCACCATCACTGTGAGCTCAGAGTATGCCACACAGCTTGCAGAGACATATCTAGGTGTGTCACGGGTTGAGGCTGCTAACAACACCCGTGGGGGTCCGTATTACAGCTTCAAATGGCTGGAGCAGGTTTATGAGCGTAATTTGGAGGAGGGGGTGACATTACAGTTGTTGTGAGGGCTTATCTCGCTTTGGCCGACCCACAAAGTATCTTCACTACGAAGACCGGAGACGGGCGGAGGCTAAGTGGGTGATCTACCTGCATGATCTGAGTGCAGATGTTCTTGGAGGCTATGCATGGGGTGCAGGTGCACTAGCTGCCATGTATGAGTCCTTGAACACTGCGTCTTTGAGGGAGACAACGCAGTGTGGAGGGTATGCCAGCCTATTTCAGGTACACATTCTAACTTCATTTTTTTTGTTAAATCACACTGACTTTGGGTAAATTTTTTTGAATTAAATATGTTGTTTATTTTTGCATTTCAGGCCTGGATTATGTGGTATTTCCCTCGGATGGCGGAGAGGTTGCCCGGTCATATCCAGGGTGCGGAGCCACTGGCTGGGCGCTTTAGGAAGAAGAAGTCAGACCACCTGAAGCTCAACCACTACAGGAGAATGATTGATGAGCTGAGGCCAGAGGATGTCTGTTGATGGCCATTTGAGAGCACAGTGTGTGGTAGACCACTGAGCGATCTCCTACAGAGGCTTCATCGGTGGGTGACTTGAGTTCCTACATGCACGATAGGTGCTGCGGCGGTTTGGGTACGTTCAGATCATCCCGCGTGACCCTCTCAGAGGTCGTCCGAGTCATACTAAGTGCGTCTTTCAGATCACCCACTTCATGGCATCTGTGGATGACATCCTGCGCACTACTCGGTTTGCTCAGCGGCCGGATGAGACTGTACGTAGGTACTTACGATGATGGTACGCGTCGTGCATTTATCCCCGGACTATTCCGGCTCCACCATCACCGATGGCCGAGGCTGGACACCCTCCCGGTGGCTACGACACGGCGATCTTTGAGTGGGTGAGGAGGTTGTGGATCGCTTGTAGGGAGGGGATTCGTGATGGCGAGATCACGCGTGGCAGTCGGGCGTATAGGACACTCCATAGGCTGGTGGGGATGTTAGCACCGGATAACATTTCTGGGGAACTTAGACGACGGGGACGAGGACGAGGGCGACGACGTTAGGGATTTTGTATTTGTGCTTTGATGTATTTGTACTCATATTACTTTGATGTTGGCACTTTATTTTTACTTTTTTTCAAGTGTTATATTTTACGAGTTTCCAAATTTTATTGATTTTATTGATTCGATAAAACAAAGTTACACAAGCGATTTAACATAAACAACTAAAATAAAAATAGACAGATAAAAAGAAAATTCAATAGAAACTCTTCGAAATTGGTGGAGTTAATCGACGACGAAGGATCTCGTGACGGTCTTACGGTTTCGACGCATGGATGAATGTAACTCTTCCATTTAAACATAATATGATTGGACATCATCCAGCCGGAGGTCATCCTCGTTGTTGACATCCACGGCAGACCAGTAAAGACCTCCATCGGTCCATTCCGGTTTCCGATAAACGATACGAATTATCTCATGCTCGTCGTTCTCTGGTTGAACCATCCGCATGAGAGTTTCGTTTAAGAGCAGCAAATGATATGCAGTGTTTCAACCTACACGATAAAACATCTCTCCCATCGAAACATATACCATCATCTTGCAAGATGATGCCCTGATGATCAGCAAACCCCATATTAAAATGAACGAGAGTGAGGGAAGAAGGCTCGTAGTATGACATTAGCGAAGCCTGTATCATCTTGACTTGTATTGTGTGAGAGAAGAAAGTTGAATTTTTGGTGTGAAAATAGTGATGGTGGGAGTGGGTATTTATAGTTGAGGTAAAAGATTATCAACAGTTGATTTTGTTGTGCAATCCACACCGTTGATCAACTTTGAAAGTGAAATCATGACCGTTGAATTTTTTTTTTTCAATATAAAAAAAAATACAAATTTCAAACTCATCGTATATATGTCATTTGGGACATATATACGATGCAGAATTTACCACATCGTATATATGCCCTTAAAAGGTATATACGATTGGCCAGTGTAAGATGCAATCGTATATACCTCTTAAGGGCATATATACGATGTGGTAAAACTACACATCGTATATATGTCCCAAATGACATATATATCTGATGAGCCCAAAAAAAAAAAAAAAAGATTACTAAGGGCATTTTGGGATTTTGATTTTGGGTGGGGGTATGAGGGGAAAGGGTGGGGGTCCAAAAAAAAAATCCTTTTTTTTGTGAAGTAAAGGGCCAAAGGCCCAACTGAATCAATTACTCATAACTGGGCTAACAGCCCCAAGTTTGTCAACAGAAACGATTTACCAAAAGTCTAGTAAAATATCAAAAATTACAAAAGTATCCTCGCTATCATAAGCTGTTGGATGCCAACTTGTCGCCCACCACATTGATTCCACGCAATGTCGATACCATGATAAATTCCCCAAAACTCTGCCTCCAAAGAAGAACACGGCTCCAACTTGTGCATGAAAGCAAATTCCATATCACCATTGCAATTGCGCAAAATTCCTGCACAGGAATGGCTTTGTTGTTGAAAACAAGTTCATTACGCATTTTTGGATCGAATCGAGTATGTAATCAACAAAGAATTTTGCCAATTACTATCTTCATTCTTGGGTGACCGACTTAATCGAGTTAGTTTCAAGCCAATTTCCCCAATTATCATTGTTGAAGAACTGATACATATTTCGTACTTTAAAACTCATCCAAATTCTCAAACTATTTATGCAGTCTCTGAAGCAATGGAATTGAGATTCATCCTCTTCATTGCACATCAAACAAGTAGCAATTGGAGTCATTTTCCTACGTTTCCTCTCCAAATTTGTCATCAGGACACCATGACCAAGTTTCCAGAGTAATATTTTAATTCTTTCTGCTCCTTGCCATTTCCATATCACATTGAAAATAGATTGACTAGGACTATTGGAAAAACCTGCTATCGTTGCATAAGCAGATTTTGAGGTGAAGACTCCATCTGGAGTAACACCCCATTTGAAATCATCTTCCTGATTTAGAGCAGAAGGAGGCCTAACCGAATATAAGGCCTGAATGACATTAGTAGGAAGCAATCCTTCTAAAGTAGAGAAATCCCATTCACCATTATAAGCAACATAATGGTTTATAGTTTGTAGCATTAAGGTTTCATTGTCTCTGTTACTACATAAGTCAGCAAGGACCTCAAAGTCTTCAAACCAATTATCCTTCCAGAATCTTATATGATCACTGATCGTACCTGACCAATAGAGATAAAGTTGTCGTTCTTGCCTCGCTGCCCGGTCGCTGTGAGTGAGCTTGGACCGGTCTTGAGAGCGCCTCGGGTGGTACCTGCAAAGACACTCCGACGCCCTAGTCAGTGGTGTGCGACGGGCAGGCCACAAGGTAGAAATGACGTACCTGATTCTCGGAATTTGTGCCCCCTTTATAGCAACAGTATTGGGCCATATTGGGCCTTCTAAGCAATAGTGGGCTTCGAGCCCACTCCGGAACAATCACCATCACCAATTTTCCAATTGAGATTGTCTCTAAAGGCATCCCAGGTGTTTCTTAAACCATTCCAGAAAATAGAACCAATCTTCTTACAGTTGATTTTGGGGAATTCTTTCCTCCCACAACTATACTTGCTTCTGATCACTTTGGTCCACATACTAGTAGATCTCAATCCGAGGCCTCCACACTTTTTTTGTTTGCAAAGCTTGTCCCAGCTGAGAAGATGAATTTTCCTGTGATCCTCCTCATCCCCCCAGATAAAGCTTCTGCATACTTTATCCACTTCATCACAAGTACTCCTAGGCAACACAGTAGACTGAATTACATAAGTTGGCATGGCTTGAATAACAGACTTAGCAAGAGTAATCCTTCCAGCAAAAGAGAGAGTTCTAGCTTTCCAGGAACTTAACCTTTGTTTAACTTTATCCACAATGAACTTAAAGGTATTGCTCCCCACTTTCTTGTGGAATATTGTAATTCCCAAGTATTTTCCAAGATCGTCAGTGGAACTAAAACCAATGATTTGACAGATATCATTCCTTAACGACCAAGGAACATTCTTAGAGTAGAACACTCTAGTTTTTTCTTGGCTGACTTTTTGACCAGAACTGAGACTAAAATTGAGAACAGATTGATGAATTAACTTAGCTTGATCTGTGGTAGCTTCTGCAAACAGCAGCAAATCATCAGCAAAAGCTAAGTGCGATATTTTAGGCCCCCTCTAGACAGTTGGATCGGTTTCCAACTTTTGTTGTCCACTTCCAATTCAATAACTTGGAACAATCTCTCAATACATAGCACAAAGAGATAAGGAGAGATAAGATCTCCTTGTCTAATACCTCTAGTAGGGTTGAAGACTTCCAAAGCTTCTCCATTCCATGAACTTGCAATGTAAGAGTAGACACACAATACCAGATAATTTGGATTAATTTTTGAGGTATACCAATGTCTTCCAAAGTATCTCTCACAAATTCCCATCTAAGCCTATCATAAGCCTTTTCCAAGTCAATTTTAATGGCCATCCACCCTTTCTTTCCTTTTTTGCTCCTCATGGAATGAAAAATTTCCCGAGCAATGATAATATTGTCATGAATTTGTATTTTGGGAATAAAAGAAGCCTGAGCAGGGCCTATTAGCTTCTGTAAGGAATCTCTGAGCCTACCAGTTATCAACTTGGTGATGGTCTTATAGGCAACATTACATAAGCCAATAGGTCTAAATTGCTTCATAGAAGTGACGTGATCAACTTTAGGAATGAGAACAAGATAAGTAGAATTCAACTCTTTTATCTTCCAAGGATTATCCCAATACTCCTTGATCATATTGCAGAAAGAATTACCCACTGTTTCCCATTAACTATGAAAGAAAATAGCTTGGAATCCATCAGGTCCCGGAGCCTATAGGCACCAATATTTCTAACGACACTGTGAATCTCCTCATTAGTAATATTTCTAATCAAATCATTAGTTATATGATCCTCCAAAAAAGGAAAGTGTCCTTCTAACACATAAGGAACAAGAGGCTCATTAGCAGAGAAGAGATCTTTAAAATAGTTAGTAGCCACCAACTCAAGCTCAATAGGATCATTCACCCAAATTCCTTCACTGTTAAGCAAAGTTTTGACTTGATTTCTTTTCCTTCTAACAGTAGTAACTCCATGGAAGTACCTAGTATTTTTATCCCCAAACTCCAACCACTTGGGACAAGATTTTTTTTACCACAAAACCTCCTCTTTGGCTAAAATATCTTCATAGAGTTTCCAAGTAGATTTCTGCGGCTCCAACAAATAATCAGACCAATTAACTTGTAACTTTCTGTCAATACTCTTGAGCTTCTTCAAGAGCTCTTTCTTTTCGACAAAAATGTTACCAAAAACATCACGATTCCAAGTCTTGAGCACACCTTGAAATTCTTGGAGTTGTTGGGGGAAATTATGCAAGTTAGGTCTCCAATTCTCCTTAACAAGAATATTAAAAGAGGGGTGGGACAGCCAAATAGCTTCAAATATAAAAGGACGCCTCCTTCTATTGATAGGCCTATTCTCATCAAAATACATGAGGAGAGGACAATGGTCAGATTTCAATTTAGGAAGATGAGAGATACCCACTTCAGGAAATTTGAGGCACCAATCAAGGTTACAAAGAGCACGATCAAGTCTCTTTCTAGTAGCACCTCTAGCCCAAGTATAAGGATCACCACTAAAACCAACATCAATAAGCTCACAAACATCCAAGTAACTTGGAATCTAGTCTCAGCTATACGGGTTTTAGCGAGTTGAGGTCCTACTCTCTCACAATCATTAAGAGTAGCATTGAAATCCCCTAAAAGAGCCCAAGGACCATCCATATCAAGCATGAAAGTCCTGAATATCATCCCAAAGTTCTTGTCTTTGAGTGTAATGAGGATTACCATAAACCACAGTGAGATACCAACCCGAGGAATTAGAGTTACCAATTTGCATGTGAACAAATTGATTAGTATCTTTCAAAATAATAATTTCCCATTGAGCAGAACCCCAAAGAAGCCATATTCCCCCAGCTTGACCTCTAGCATCTTTGATAAATTGATTATCAAATCCCGTTCTTTTGGCAATTCTTGTAGCAAGACTGCCACTAGTATCTGTCTCAAGTAAAGCAATAAATGAAGCAGAAAATTCTCTCT
This sequence comes from Oxytropis ochrocephala, assembly GCA_020916435.1. NCBI lineage: Eukaryota > Viridiplantae > Streptophyta > Magnoliopsida > Fabales > Fabaceae > Oxytropis > Oxytropis ochrocephala. The sequence goes on along the minus strand of CM037092.1, from coordinate 105,964,032 downwards.
GACTCTCTTCATATCTTTAATCAAACCAGTGAACCCTTTGGAAGTTGTGCCTCTACAGTTCCAACATATCAGATTCATTGATTGGAAAGGTTTGGGGGATTTTGAAGGTCTACACCTTCTGAGACTTCCATAGGAATTGCAACACTATCATGTTCCACCTTCATTTTAGAATCAGTAGGTTTCAAACTAATCTTCTCATCTATATTAGCAAGTTCAATTCTACCTTCTTCCTTACCATGGACTTTGGTAAGCAAACTAGTCCCAAAGGACTCATTCATTGCTTTCATATAAGCAAGAATAGCTAACTCCTCAAAGATTAACTTTAACTCCAACATCTTTGGATTTAATCACAAAAGAATTAGAAGAAGAAGATGCAATGTTCTCCTTCACATGAACTTGTTTAATTTCTCGACACGTAAATTTTCACAATAGGTTGCACATTACTAACTTTAATGCCATTGTTTCTCATCATTTCTTTGTCCTTTCTTTATTGCGGTGTTTGAGGATTCCTTCCTCCGAGAGCATTACGCACTTTAGGTTTGGCGGGAGGCTTGGCTTTTGGAACATCCTCTCTCGGTCCTGCATTCTGTTAAGACATTTCTAGAACGAGCCAGCCACATGAGTGTGAGAACTCACAAGAATAACAATGATTTTGAGTTAGCAGCAGAGATCTTTGATCGGTTTAGGTGAGTGTTATTCTTAGGAGCATTATTCCTCTTATTATTTTTAGCAACATACTTGGAATACTCCAAGGTCCTATAGCACATACCTCTTGCTCGGGAATGTTATCCACATGAATAGTCTCTTCTTTGTTCACAACCTCTATATCGAGGAGTCATAACCCCTTATCATTTTCTTTGCAAAAGCGTTTTGACCACCATCTCCACATCCACATTAGTTTCTATAGGTTCTTGAGGACTTCAAGTAATTCCTCTGCATTGATCTTTCTTATGGCCATACTTCCCACATCTAAAGCAAATTGAATGAAGACCTTCATATTCAAGACATAGCTTCATCCCCAAATGCTAAAGTGAGATAAAAGAGGTTTATCTAAATCTATCTCCACACAAATGCGAGCAAACTTACCTCTAGAACGGATAGTTGTAAAGTTATCGATACAGAGGTATTCTAACCTAAACGGCCACTTTCTTGGTAAGGGGGCATTAAGGGAAAACAGAGGTCTCCACCTTTGAAATATTAAATAGTGATCAACAATCTTCCAAGGACCTTCAAATAGAGCATGTTTATAGTCCTCTATGTTAGACAGGTTGGATAATGTAGAAATCCTCAACCAAATCTGTTATCAGAAGATCACCATGAAGTAACCAAATCCTTCTTAGTTTGTTTTCAATCATTTTGTAACTTACTTTCTTACCCAATAGTTTAACTATCAAGGTATTGCGCCAAGGCTTGGACCAAGCATCAAATTCATCTCTAGAAAGATTAACAGGTGGACACGTTGAGAATTAGGTTTAGAGATTACCTCACAGTTCTTTGTTTCTATATTCTTCTCTTGTTTCTCTTGACAATTTCCTCGGCTATTAGGTCTCCCCAACATTCAACTAGGTCATCATCCCCATATACTTTCAATAGAGCATCTTTGAATGACTTAGAAGAAGTTTCAGAGTTGGGTTTTTCAACATTCACATCATTTATTTCCTCTTCAACAATTTTTTTTTCAGTTACTTTGACATTGAGTATCTTATGTTTCTTGCTTTTTCCTTGTAGAGATTCATCATGTGGAGGAGGAGGACCACCTCCAGGAGGCGTTGCTGCCATGAGCCCTAGTAGAGGCGCGAAATATTTTTTTACTATTCACTTAAAGACGAAATATCTTTTTCCAACGCCTTTTTAAAAAGCTGTGATAAACAGATGAGAACCTTCTAAAATTTATTATTTTCTTAAAAAAAACTATAAAAAATGGGCGCATAGTTATCAATATTAAGTTTTAAAATTTTGTTTTCATTTTTAAATTTATTTTTTAATCGCGTATGTTTTTTCTTTTGAATTTTTATTGTTTCATTATAGTAGCATCCTTGGTGGTGTATTTGACTAGCAAGAAATAACATCTTATTTAAGGGGATGAAGCTAATGTAGATTGTACCGCTACTAATATTAAATGTATTTTTTGTAGATGGTTCATTTACGAGGAGGGTAAACATTCTAGCTATTATGTTACCTCTTAGTGGAATAATGCTCTTTTGTGCATTAACAATGTATAATCCCGCCTTTTTCCTCTGGTTTGAGCACACTTAGTGCTCCATCAATGAATAATTGTTTATCGAAAAAAAACTAATAGTAACTCTTGTGTAAAAAAAAACTAATACTAACCCTTTTAACCAAAAAAAATCAATACCAACCCGTGGATCACATGTAGAGGTGTTCAGTGGTTCGGGGGAATCCAAATCGACCCACAATCCAATCTAAACATATATATTTGGTTCATATATTTTTCGTGTTCGAACCAAACTCGAACCAACTCAAATCAACCCATAATTGTTTGATTCAGACAACCAATTTTAGAAAACAAACCTACGAATCCAAACCAACCCATAATAGGTCATACTAGTTCTGTAATTTTAGACGCACGAGATTTTACCTTAATAATTTATGATCAAATGGTAAAATTTTAATACTATGAGTTTGATGACTATTGATGAATTTTAGTTTGATTTGGCATAATTTTTAAATTCTAGAAATTTTGTTTCGCTTTAAGTGTTGGAATATAACAAAAAAGTGTTGTCTTTTATATTTAGAGAAAATTAATATTTTAGTGCATGACCCTAGAGTTTAATCCTAACCAATTCGTCCAATATAATATTTGGTTTGGTTCAGAGTTTGGAAGAAAAACCATAAAGTCCGAACAAACCTAAATCAAATCATTGTAATTTGTTTAGATAACAAGTTTAACCAAATCCGATCCAAATCGAACCGCAAACAAAATACACGGAGTTAAGGGCTATTTTTATTTTCTTTTTACAACTGGTCTTTAATAATAGTCTTTATCATGTAAAAAATATAATAGTCTTTATTTATTTCATCTGCGGCTAATGTGTCGTTAGCAATGTTTTGTTTGGGTCAAAGGTGATTGACTAGTGTGTCTCTAACCTAAGAGAGAAGAGAACTTACTATGAAGAGATGAAGGAAGTTGAGTGAAATAGAAGTGGTGGACGACGATGGATGCCGGAAGAGAAGTTATCGCTGGAGTTGGTGAGGGAGAAAATGAGAGAATGTGGTGTGAGAGGGGGAGAGGGAGAGGGTTTGACGGTTTAGGTTAGAGATGGGGTGTGTGGGTGTGTTTGAGAGGGAGAGGGATTAGAAATGGGTAATTTTAAATTAGGGGCATTTTGGAAATTGTGGGGGTTGGTTAGTGTGTCTTTATTTATTTCACCTACTCGTCACAAACTAACCAACCACCGTGTCTGGTGTTGAAGAGCTGGGACAGGTATCAATCATTTTTAACTTGTGATTAAAGTTAACTGTTTTTAAAATTTTCACTATTTTAATTACTGTATTTTTGTGTTTCGTAGAGTATACCAGAGATGGAGTACCTCTATGCTGAGATGGAGAGTGTGCTAGATGGTAAGGTCCCTCGGGGTACCCCGTGCATTCATTAACAGGCTGAAGACATTGGCGAGGCCAATAACACGGGGGCTGAGGAAGTTTAGTTGTGCCAGCCAGGAGACAGATGCTATGCCATAGTAGTTATATTTTTGTTGTTTGTTTTAGTAGGTTTTTATTTTATTTTATTTTATTTATTTTTATTTTTATGTTTTACTGAACAAATTTGACATTGTAGACTTTTTAACTATAATTATTCCGTTCATTCCCAATTCTTTTTGCGTAATTGAGACAAATTTGAGAACGAGAGTGAAGTGTGAGAGCCTCGTTTGGATTGATTTTAACGCGTGCAAAAATAACATCAAATCTGTCTCATTAACAGTGGTTCGGACTTTAACTATCGAACTGGTTCATTAATTAACTATCGAACTACTGTTAGACAAATTTGGGGTGTGCAGCATAATTTAGAGAACTCACTACTTTACTATCGAACTGGTTGGATGGTTAACTATCGAACCGTCCTAAAATTCCAAAAAATAAAATAAAACGTTGTGTTTCATTAAGGGCAGTATTGTCTTCATGCGTTTGTGTAGTGTGTGATAGAGGGGGTGTGTAAGAAGCATGGGCCTAGTTTTTGGAGTAAACAAAGCCCAATATGTAGAAGGCCCATCTTCATAGGTTTCTGGTCCAAGATATGAATGTTATTTTAATGGGTTTTCCATTTCTTAGCCCCAAACCTTTTTTCCCAATTATATTCTTGTCATGTTTCAGCAAAAGCCATATACAGATCTTCAATTGGACTGCAGTCCGATTAAGCTGGGTTGAACTGTCAATTGCATTGCTCAAATATATATATATATATATATATATATATATATATATATATATATATATATATATATATATTTATTTATTTTATAATTTAGCCTTTCCTCAAAATTTAATATTTTTTATTATTTATTTATTTATTTATCTATCAATAATTTGTTTCAACAATGATTGAACCGAATGAACAAAATGAACTATGACTCAAAAATCTTACCGGTTCAATCTGTGATCTGATTTTAGAAACATGTTGTCGGCTTCATGTGAGAACATGTTGTTACAACTACTACTTTGGTGTTCACTTCCCACAAATTTCAAGGAAATACCTCTTAATATGAAAAAGATATTGAAAATCTTTGTTGCAATCTTTCGCAATACGTCAAATTGGCTAAAAAAGAGCGTCACCATGAGCAGCGTTTTGTCTTAAAACGCTGGTTTAGGCCATAACAAGTAAACAATGAGCAGTGTTTCCTCATAGAGTGCTGCCTATCAAGAAAACACGTTAGCCAATAAGAAGCGCTTCTACAAAAAGCGTTGTCCATCCGCCAATGCGCTAACCCAATACCCAACGCTTTTTAACAAACGCCGCCTAAAGCTAAATGCGCTAACCCAATACCCAGCGCTTTTTGACAACCGCTTCCCATCCGCCTTTAATAAAATTTACGTCTCTCTCTCTGTAGCTCGTTCTCTCATGTACGTAGCTCGATTGTTCTCCCTCTCTCGATTCAGCCTCAGTTCAGCCACTCTCACTCCCTCTTGTTCTCTCCAAACCCACTCTCACTCACTCTTGTTCTCTCCAAACCCACTCTCCTTCTCTGAAAACCCCAAACAAAAAACCCATAGAAAACCCCAAACCCACTCTCGTTCTCTCACCTCTCCCTCACTCTCGTTCTCAAAGGTTAGTCCTTTAATGTTTTTTGTTTTTTAGGTTTTTTGTTAGGTTAGAGATGAATGTAGTTTGCTAGGAGAGGAATATGTTGAATGTAGTTAAATGTGTTTGATATGTGTAACATTAGTTGAATGTGTTTGGCAGTGATGTGTAAAATTAGTTGAATGTGTTTGTGCATACAAGGTGTTTGAGAAAAAACCAAAGTGAAGTAACTGTTAAATTAAAACTTCCACACTAAAAAAGCATAATTTCCATATTTTTATGTTGCTATTCTGCTGGATAAAATGTGGCCTCTTTATGCACTGACATTAGATGAAATTAATTAGCTATTGATCTTAGGATCTTAGGATTATCTGATTTCATAGACACCTTATGATTATGAATGGGTTGCACTTGTACTGAAAATGTTGTATACTTTCTTGTATAGATTCCTATCACTAAGAAGATCAAGAAAGAACGTTACTAGGAGGAGTTAGAGGAGCGTATTGTGTCACTGGTTGCTTCATTATTTGGTAAGCAGGCAAGTGATGTTGTGTTTGAGTTTTGACATTGTCTATCTTACTTTGCGATTGAGTTACTAGTATTCTGATTCCCAGCTTATACACATAATTTATGTTTATTTTTTTAAAATCTGTCATGATCAAGTTGTTTCCTTGTGCTAGTTGCACTACAAGTACAGAGTGCATCATGCATAGAGGAGAGTTTTTGCTCTAGTGGGTTACTGAAAATATGGTTTTTACTTTTCAAAATGATTTTGATCCATCTATCTGATGTCATCTAGTCAGAAAAAGCCGGATTGTTGTTGAAATTGCCACTCATTCGCCCATGTCCGGAATGTGATACATGCCTTTATGGATTAGAATGTCGTTGGCATCTTTACTTACATGTTATTTATATATGAAAGTATCAAAGTAACTTGCAGCTTTTAAGTTTTTCAAACTGTCATTGGAAGCATGAAATTTAAATATGCATTTTAGTGAGACATGATATAAATGTACTAAACTTTTCCCTTTTGTAATTTTGAATTGAACTATATTTTCCCAACGGAATCTTGAGTTGTTTTAGGGGAGCAAACTTGTGAAGTAAATTTGTTGAAATGAGTATGAAAAGTCAGACATTTGCTTTTCAAAGTGACACTAAGTGCATCCCTGCAAGAAATTGAACTTTGCATTTTAGTGAGACATGATGTATGTATAATATAATTTTTCCCTTTATAGATGTTGAACTTCAGTACTCTATATCTTTCCAGGTGGAATCTTAAGAGGCTCTAGGAGAGATAGAGTGTTAAGTAAATTTGTTGAAAATGAGTGCGAAAAGATAGATAGGCTAATGGAACTATATACATCAGGTACATTGAACTTCTCCTCTTATCTTTGTGAAATTGATGATTAGTGAGAGATTTTACCTATTCTTATAAAGCATGAATTTTTTAAACAGTAGTCAATTATTTATTCCAAATTTTATTTTGTAGGGAACATTGGGTTCTGTTTGCAATTAATCCTAGCAAAGAAATGGTGTATTACCTTGACTCGTTGCAAAATCATTACCAAAACCACACCGAGATGGTGGGGATTTTTAATAGGTGTGTTTATTTCAATCATTTTACATATTTCTTAGTTTTACTTATATATGTATGTATTCTTATTAATATAATTATATGACATTCTGTTCAGTTGTTTGAGCACATATTGGGGAGTGGAAAAATTAATGGTCAAATGGTTACCTATAATTGTAAGTTTGTAACTAATACATTTAATTACATTATTTTGTCAAAAAATGTATTCAATTAAATTTAACAATTAACTAATCTTTTGTTTTGTAGTGTCCTAAACAATTCAATAACATTGATTGTGGGTATTACATCATCAAATTTATTACCCACAAAACAACTATCCCTCGTCAGGTATCTAGCTACTTACAATATATTTTTTTAATATGATTTTGATTTAATAGTAGTTATTTCTTTTTAACCATTTCAATTCTAATTTTATTTATTTATATAATTTCAGTATTTTCTTGATTGTGAGTGCCGGACATACTCTGTTGAGCAGCTTGCTGAGCTTAAGGGAGAGTGGTGCGGTTATGTCTTCCCACTACGCCAGAATTGTAAAAAGAGATCGCCACCTTTAGTAGCGTTTATAAAAAACGCGCTAGCCATTTTAATAACACGCTACACCATTAGTAGCGTTTTAAAGTAAAACGCTACCTATTAGGTAACACGCTAGACGGATCCTAGCGCTTTTACTCAAAACGCTAGCAAATTAGAAAACACGCTAGACGGATCCTAGCGCTTTTATTCAAAGCGCTAGCCAATTAGAAAACACGCTAGATAGATCCTAGCGTTTTTAGAAAGCGCTAGCTATTTAGAAAACACGCTAGACGGATCCCTAGCGCTTTTATTCAAAACGCTAGCCAATTAGAAAACACGCTAGATAGATCCTAGCGTTTTTATAAAACGCTAGGTATTTAGTAAACACTCTAGACATATCCTAGCGCTTTTACTCAAAGCGCTAGGTATTTAGAAAACACGCTAGATAGATCCTAGCGTTTTTTAGAAAACGCTAGGTATGGTTAAATAATTTTTTTGTTTCCCATTGAGCTACTTCCCTTTCTTCATTAACACTCTCTTTTGAAGCGCAAAATCACTCACCCGTAAAGCATAAAACCCTAACACCCTAACTCAAATTAACATCATCTCTCTCAACGAAAATCATCTCTCTCGGTGAACATCATCTCTCTCACTCGGACAACATTGGTGAGTTTTACATTTCTGTCTCTGTTTCTTGTTAGATATTAATTGTGGGTTCTAGTTTAGAAATATATTAGTTTTGTCACTTGTGCACACTAGACTCTTCTTCTTTTTTTTCACCACTAGCCTCTTCTTGTTACACATAAATTAATTGTTTGGAAGACTAGACTATATGGTTCCTTTGTCTTGACCAAAGGACCGAGAATAGAAATAGAATATGATATAGATATATAGCTTGGGAAAATAAGGAGTGGAATTGAAAAAAAAATTTAAAAGAGGAAATTTTGTTTGTTTTTTTATATGAATTGATTCTTCATTATATTGAATTGCTTGATGGGTCATATGTTAAAGTTCTCTTCTCGAGGATTTTATTATAAATATTTGGCAATTATGGATAGAAATTGGATGTCGCCAATCGTGCATCCAAGGAGTATGCATTTGGAGTGGATTATTTTGTGAAATTTGTCTTTGTTGAGCGTTTAGGGACTTCTAGTGGTATGAAATGTCCTTGTTTAAGGTGTTGTTATGTAAAATCGATTCATTGCAGAGGAGTTGACCACGACATTTAAAGCGAATGGAATTGATCAAAGTTACACTTGTTGGATAATGCACGGTGAGAAAAAGGTGAATCTTCAAATATGAATGATATTAGTAAGAGATATGCGCCGCGGTTGACACGGAACACATTCATTTGATGCGAACGAATTTGAAGAGATGGCAAAGGTGGTTGAAGAGGATCTTAATGATTGTCCCGAAATGTTTGAGAAGTTGATAAGCGATGCGAGAGACACCATTGTATATCGCGGGTTGTAATGAATTCACAAAATTATTGCTTGTGATCAAGTTGTATAACTTGAAAACTCGCCACGGATGGGACGGATAAGAGCTTTCCGATTTACTCTCACTTACGAAAGAAATGTTGCCGAATGATAATGTGCTTCCTTCTCGGACGTATGATGCAAAGCATGTTGGGGTCTATTGGCTTGAACTATGAGAAGATACACGCTTGTCCAGAATGATTGCATTTTATTTCGGAATGAACATGCGTTGTTAAAGTCGTGTCCTAAATGTAATGCACCGTGATATAAGAAGAAAAGTACGCTCCACAAAAGGTGTTGTGGTATTTTCCTATAATTCCTCGATTTAGGCGCATGTATCGTAGTTCGGAAGATGCAAAACACTTGACATGGCATGAGGATGAAAGGATTAAAGATGGTATGCTACGACGACACGGCGTGATTCTCCATGATGGAAAAAATCAATATTGAGTATCCTAATTTGGGGATGACCCGAGAAACCTACGCCTTGCATTGTCTGGTGATGGATTTAACCCATACGGTATCGAGTAGCTCCCACGATACATGGCCCGTGATTTTGGCGATTTATAACTTACACGTAGTGGCTTTGCATGAAACGCAAATATATGATCTTTGTCTTTGTTAATTTCAGGCCCAAACAACCGAGAAATGATATTGATGTATACTTGGCTCCTTTAATTGAAGACTTGAAGCAAATGTGGGAGATTGGGGTAGAGGTGTATGATGGGTTCAGAGAAGAAAGTTTCACCCCGAGGGCTATGATCTTTGGCACATTGCGACTTTTTCTGCATACGACAATCTATGCAGATGCGATAACAAAGGCGGTGTGCATGCCCTATATGTGAAGATAACACAGTTGGATGTGGTTGGAACATGGTAAGAAGAATATCTATCTTGGTCATCGTAGATTTTTGCCATCAACTCATCACTATCGATTGTGGAGAAAGACATTTGATGGGAATCTGAGAAACACGTAGAGCTCCCCGCCTTTGACGAGGCGACGGGTATTTGAAAAGGTGGAAGATTTGAACATTAAATTTGGGAAGCCTTTTGCGGGAGAGATTGCCAAGCGGGGTGGAAGAAAAGTCGATTTTCTTTGAGTTGCCATCTTTGGAAGTCATTATATGTAAGGCATTTCATTGATGTGATGCATGTTGAAAGAATGTCTTGAAAGTGTCATTGGTACCTTACTCAATATGCTTGGGTAAGACTAAAGATACCATCAACTCAAGGTTGGATTTGGTTAGTATGGGTTTGAGACTGAATTGGGTCAGGTAAAGAAGGGTACACGTACATATCTACCTCCGGCACTCATACTCTATCTAGAAAGGAGAAGATGCATCTTTTGTGAGTTTCTTCATGGAGTTAAAGTTCCGGAGGATACTCTTCAAATGTGGCGACTCTTGTATCGATTAAAGACCTCAAGTTAAAGTCTCTAAAGTCCCACGATTGTCATGTTCTCATGGAGAATTTGCTACCCATTGGTATACGATCCATTTTGCCTAAGAAAGTGCGTGAGACCTTAACCAAACTTTGTTTATTCTTTAAGGCGATTTGTAGTAGAGTGATTGACCACTGGAAAGTTGCCAACATTGCAAAGAGAAATTCTTGTCACTTTGTGTGAGCTTGAGATGTATTTCCCACCTTCCTTTTTCGACATAATGATTCATCTAATAGTTCATGCGGTTAGAGAGACACAATTGTGTGGCCCGTGTTACATGAGATGGATGTATCCGTTTGAGCGTTACATGAAGATATTAAAAGGATATGTGAAAAATCGATCACGACACGAGGTTGTATTGTTGAGCGCTACATAGTTGAGGAGGCTATTGAGTTTTTGCGGGCTGCTCTATCTAGTCTTGAATATTACGTGGGATTTTGAAGGTCTCGTCATGCGGGAAGGATTAGTAAAGGGATGACGGGAACTAAATTAGTGATGGTATCAAGGAAAGAACTAGAGCAAGCACACACTTGCACGTTCTTCACAATGATAGTGAGGTTGATTCATATGTTGCCAAGCACAAGGAGATTCTTAAGAGTCAATTCAGGGAAAGAAGCAAGTTTGGTTAGCAAAAGAACACAATAGGAGTTTCATAGTGTGGCTAAAACATCACATTGATGGTGAGTGTGTTTGAATCCTACTTGATTTCAAAAAGATTGAGATGGTTAGCAAAAGGTCCAAATATACATGTCTTCTCTTACAATGACTATCTAATGAGCGAGTGCACTTTCTATACAAAAGAACAAGATGATCGAGTAAAATGCAAAATAGTGGGGTGACTCTTGTAGCTCATTCTATGCATGCATCCGATTGCAAAGATAGAAATCCCATATATGCGAATATGTCTTACTTTGGCTTCATTGAACACATATGGGAGTTGGATTACAATATGTTTGAGGAGCACGTGTTCAAATGTGAATGGGTTGACAATAATCTTGGTTTCTGATTGATGAATTAGGGTTCATGCGGGTGAATTTCAACAAGTTAGGATATAAAGATGAACCTTTTATTTTAGCATCGCAAGCTCAACAAGTGTTTTATGTCATCGATCCGATTAATATCAATTGGTCTATTGTTCTATTGGTGACAAAAAATTTGTGTATAACAACGATGATGATGAAGCACCCGATGATGTTGGTGTTGAGGGCGACCCTTTCTTGAGAACATCGGAACCAATAATAGGGAAAATACTTCTATAGAGGATGTTGTATATTTTAGAAAAGATCATAATGATGGAATTATTATTCGTCGGAAAAAAAATACCAAGACGCGAATTGCAAACAAAATTTTATCTAGGAAAAGGAAAAGGTAATATAGACTTAATGATATATCGTTATTTTTATTAATAGATAATATTTATATTGTTTTTGTAAATTTAACAATAACATGGATTATATATGTTATATTGCAGAGTCGGATGGCATCACTTAGTGATCATGAGATCTAGTGGTCAAGGCAGTAGTCATTGAGGGTTGTCTTTATTATATATGTTTCTAGCTTTAATTTGTAGCTACTTTTGAGTTTCATAATCTAAGTTACTTATTATGTTGTATGATTTGGATATATATTAATTATGTTGTAAGTAATTGTTAGTTTAATATGGTCTTTTAATTTGGTGATATGTACATATGTGTGTATCTATATATTGGTTTGTAATGATATATTGGCTGAATTTTGTTGGAATGTATTTTCTGAATTTTGTTGGAAGGAATGAATTTATAGGTTGTAATTAAAATGGAGAACAAACCAAAATAAAAAAATATTTAAAAAAATTCAGTCAATAGGTAGCGTTTTAAAGTGAAAACGCTAGAAATGAAGTTAAAAAATTCATTCAATACCTAGCGTTTTAAAAATAAAGCGCTAGGAATTTAAAAGAGGAGCTAGAGGATCCCTAGCGTTTCTAAAACGCTAGGAATGGTAGTAAAAGGTGCTATAGCATCCCCAGCGTTTTTACATAAAGCGCTAGGAATGTTAGTAAAAAGGTGCTATAGCATCCCTAGCGTTTTTATATAAAACGCTAGGAATGTTAGTAAAAAGGTGCTATAGCAAGCGTTTTAATATAAAACGCTAGGAATGTTAGTAAAAATGTGCTATAGCATCCCTAGCGTTTTACAGAAAACGCTAGGAATTGTAAAAAGGCTCTATAGCATCCCTAGCGTTTTTATATAAAACGCTAGGAATGGTAGTAAAAATTTTAATAGCATCCCTAGCGTTTTACAGAAAACGCTAGGAATTGTAGTAAAAATTTTAATAGCATCCCTAGCGTTTTAACTTAAAACGCTAGGAATGGTAAACATGCGCTAGATGATCCCTAGCGTTTTATGTAAAAACGCTAGGAATGCTATTAAAATTTTTACAAGGCGCGCTCTCTCATCTCCCTCACACACTCACGTAGACGTCTCTTCATCTACCTAACTTCTCTCCACGACCCAGGAAACCCTCCACGAACAACCCAAAACCCAGAACAACCCACACCAGAACCCAGAAAAACCCAGAACACACTCACGTAGAAGTCTCGTTCATCTACCCTCTTCGTTCATCGTACCGTTGCGAACCTCCACGACCCAGGAAACCCTCTTCGTTCATCTTCGTTCATCTCCACGCTGCGTACCAGCTCTCCTCTCTCTCCTTGGTGCTACGACCCCAGAAACCCTCCCATTTGTCTCCTTTTTCTTCACTCTCTCCCTTTCAAAAGGTATTTACGAACTCACGTACTCTCCACCTCTCTCTCACTTTGCAATGACTATTTGTTATGGTTTTTATGGTTTGTTATGTATCTTTTGTATGGCTTTCTCTGTTATTTAGCTCAATGTTGTATCTAATTAGTTGTTAGATTAGTCTAGCTTAGATAGCATTATTAACTTGACTAGTGCATGGCTTTCCTAGTGCATGGCTTTCTCTGTTTACTCTAGGTTATATACTTAGTGCATGGCTTTCCTATGTATGTTTACTCTAGGTTACTTAGTGCATGGCTTTCTCTGTTTTAGTGCATGGCTTTCATATATATGTTTACTCTAGGTTATATACTTAGTGCATGTCTTTCCTATGTATGTTTACTCTAGGTTACTTAGTGCATGGCTTTCTTTGTTACTTAGTGCATGGCTTCTTCTATATTTTGTTAAGTGTTTGTTGGTTCTCAACAATTAGAAAGCTAAAACTCACTTTGAGTCTATTTCATTTGGGTCATTGCAAGTCGATGGCATCACATAGTGATCACGAGAGTAGTCGGGGTGGTGATGGGGTGATAGAAACACAAAGAAGTTCACTCCCAGGAATTACATCGAAAAAGAATATCGTCCATCGGATAAGTAAAGGACACGAGAAATATAAGGTAAGTTAATTACTAATTATTAATGTTGTTCTCTACCTTTCCAAGTTATCTAATTATTTAATGATTTAATTATTTAAGGTCAGATGGAGTGTTAAAGGTTTGCCAATTGGAGACAACGGCACAAATTTAATTAGCTTTATTGGTACTAAGGTGAAACAAATCTTTCCAATTTCAATAAAAGTTGGAATGAGAAAGATAATATCTGATTTTGCCTAAACCGAAAGATGATTTTTGGTCCTTAATACGGGTATATAATTTTAGACCTCTTTAATAATCTTATTTAGTGAATTTTTAGTTGTATTTATTTAATCCATTTTTATGTATAAGTAGAAACACTTTGATGTCGATGATACCAGAAGAGATTGGATACTCAAGGAAGCGGGAAGGTTGCATCGGGCATATAGAAGCGATGTGGGGAAAAAGTATCAGAAACGGCTGATGGGACCATCGGGACAGAGCCTCAAACCTTCGTATCTTAGGAATTATAACTAAGGAGGATTGGACCAAATTTGTAGATATACGCACTACAGATCCGGATTTCTGGTTAGTATATTAATTATTTAAGTTATATATATATATATATATATATATATATATATATATATATATATATATATATATATATATATATATATATATATATTTCACAACAAGATATCATTCATTAATGTATACTTATGTTTTTAAATAGAAAAAGCAAAGCCAATAAAGTGAGAGCTTCTAATCCCGAGTACCCTTATAGAGGAGGTTCAAGTGGATATCAAATTCTTGAAGAAAGATTGGTAAGACACAATTAGTTTAATTTATTATGATTTAATGAATCTTTTAATTTCTGATTGATTAATTATTAAACTTAAATAGTTCTTGAAGAGGGGAAAGATCCAACTCAAGAATCCCTTGATCGTTGTCTTTATGCGGTTAGAGGCCCGACAAAACAAGGATGGGGAGATTGTGGATCCGAAAACTAAGGAGGTCAAGGACAAAATTGTAAGTATTCCCTTTGACACTTGTTTATTATTTTTATCCGTTACTCGATTTTTTTGACACGTGAACATATTTTTATTGTCGATTAAATTTCTTTGACACTTGTTTATTATTTTTATCCGTTACTCGATTTTTTTGACACGTGAACATATTTTTTATTGTCGATTAAATTTCTTTGACACTTGTTTATTATTTTTATCCGTTACTCGATTTTTTTGACACGTGAACATATATTTTTATTGTCGATTAAATTTCTTTGACACTTGTTTATTATTTTTATCCGTTACTCGATTTTTTTGACACGTGGACATATTTTTATTGTCGATTAAATTTCTCTTGACACTTGTTTATTAATTTTATCCGTTATTTATGTTTGTGCATCGCCAAAGCATATCACAATCAGTATCACAAGGAGATTTAACAGATTGTGATGGTCAACAAGATGTCCTTGCTCGTGCCTTGGGAAGGGAAGAGAGAGCAGGGTCGGATTAGAGGTTATGGATATGGGATTTCCTCCTACAAGCGTGTTTGGGCCAAAGAGCCAAAGCAAGGGGTGCGGGGATTGTAAAGTCATGGCGGCAAAGTATGACGAGCTATCCAAGAATGTTCTTTGTGTTAATGGAAGAGAGCGGATGTTTAAGCGACTCTTGGCACAAAGGATTGGTGCACCATCCCTTTGCACCACCCCCTGCTTGAACCTATTGAGCCCGCTTTGCACCCCATAGCGCCCGAGATAGCTGCACCATCCTTCAACACACGGTATTTAACAAAACTCGACTGCTTTTTTGTACATATGTATTTGATAAAATTATCATGTATATTTATTTTTCTTTATAATTGATTTAGGATAGCTGTGAATGTGAGCTATATATTGCAAACCCACATCGAAAGGTTGCGTGGGTTTGATATGTAACCAATTGAGTGCCACATCGCACAATCAGGCCATGCACGAAAACCATTTGAGAGTTAGGGTAGACTATTCAATAGAGGGTGCACCATTGCTGCTCCAATTGCTAATGCGGATATATTTATCGTGGATCAAGCACTTAGTACTTTTGTGGCATGCTTCGAACAACTTGTCGTTGTAAGTGACAATATTTTTGTTAATAAGTTGATGACTATAATGTGTGTTAACTAACTAATTAATCATTTTTTTAATATATACTAGGTACCCCAAGTGTCCCGACCTTCCCTTCAATAAAAGTGTCCCGACCTTCCCTTCCACTACCAAACTCTCCCGACCATCTACTTCTATACTGGCCAGTCCAACATGTTGGTCAATATCCCATTGATGAATTTTGAAGTACATCGATTCTCTAAAGGTCCACATTCAAAAAATGAACCAGACGACCAAATTTTTTACCGCCCGATAACATTGTGGGCTGGAGCAGATTGGTAATGATCAACATCGAGGATATGAAAGCTATAGTTGAGATGGATTGGGCCATCGCCATCGATATTAGAGTATACGGAGGTATGTATTAAATTATTTGTACACAATAGTTGTTTATATTAGAGTATATATTAGAGTATATATATGAGGATCTGAAAGTTGTATATATATTATTTATAGGTTTTTGTACAATCGTCTTCGGTCCCTTCTCAACGGACACGTAGTATTTCTTCTTGTGTCCGGCGTGTATCGTTGTTGTGTTTAAGCAAGGTATCTACAGAGGAACGTATTATGGCTATTAAGAGTGAAGTACAAAGTTATATCCATTCACGCTTCATGGAAGCCAAGCATTTGAAGGGCGACTCTTTATTTTTGGCACCACTCAATAATGGGTGAAATTTAGTCTTCAATCACTTGTTTAATTATTTTGAGGATTGTATTATAGTGTAAATTAATGTGTACTCATTCGTGATTCATTTACTTGCAGGCAACATTGGGTACTCTTTGCAATAAACCCTAAGCAAAATGTTGTCTACTATCCGGATTCACTTCAAGGCCATTACAACGTCTCACGAGACTTCAGAGAATCGGTTGAGAGGTGTGTATGTGTAACCCTCTCATTTTAATTTGTATAATTTAATATATGTATTTTGTTCAACTTAACATTATATATATATATATATATATATATATATATATATATGTATGATATGGCAACTGATTGCTTTGAAAGAATACTTGGGATTATCTACGAGTAAAACAAGATGGCTACCCATAACTGTAAGCTTTTTAATCATTCTTATAATTTTAATTGAATTTTTGGTCATAAAAATGTGACAATTAAGTTATAATGATCTTTTGCTTTGTAGTGTCCTAAACAACCAAACAACAATGATTGTGGGTACTACGTTATGAGGTTTATGAAAGAGATTATCACTCATGACAAAGTAACAATCCCAACCAAGGTAACTACTTAGATTTCTTTTTTATATTGATATTATATATAATACTTACTCACATTTAATAAACATTTTAATTCTAATTTTATTTCATTTTATTTTTCAAGATTTTTCCCGGCTTTAAAAATATCCAGAATTACTCTCTTTGAACAACTTACACAGCAGTAAGGGGAGTGGTGCGTTTTGTTTCTAGCTTTTTGTAGCAAGTTTTGAGATAATTTCATAATAGTTAGTTGTTGTATATATTGTATTGGAATGATATTGGATTGGATTGGAATGTATTTTCTGAATTTTGTTACTTTGTAGCTTTTTGAATGATATTGGATTGGGTTGGATTGGATTGGAATGTATTTTCATAATAGCTTTTTGTAGCAAGTTTTGAATTTTGTTTGAATGATATTGGATTGGAATGTATTTTCTGAATTTTGTTGGAAGGGAATGAATTTATAGGTTGTAATTAAAATGGAGAACAAACCAAAATAAAAAAAATATTTAAAAAAAAATTCAGTCAATACCTAGCGTTTTATAGATAAAACGCTAGGAATTGTAAAGAGGAGCTAGAGGATCCCTAACGTTTTACAGAAAAAACGCTAGGAATGCTAATAAAAGGTGCTATAGCATCCCTAGCGTTTTATGTAAAAACGCTAGGAATGCTAATAAAAGGTGCTATAGCATCCCTAGCGTTTTACATAAAACGCTAGGTATGGTAGTAAAAGGGCTATAGTATCCCTAGCGTTTTACATAAAACGCTAGGTATGGTAGTAAAAGGGTTATAGTATCCCTAGCGTTTTAATTTAAAACGCTAGGAATGGTAGTAAAAAGAGCTATGGGATCCCTAGCGTTACGTAAAACGCCAGGAATTGTAAAAAGCGCTGGTCAATGGCTAGCGTTTTATATAAAACGCCACGTATGTCTAAAACACGCTGGGTCAATGGCTAGCGTTTTATATAAAACGCTACGTATGTCTAAAACACGCTGGGTCAATGGCTAGCGTTTTTTAAAACGCTACTAATGGGGTGTACGCATTAGTAGCGCCAGCTTCTCTAGCGTTTTAAAACGCTACCAATGCCCAAAAAAAACGCTAGCCATCCTAATACGCTGGCGTAGTTTCCGTTTTTTTAGAGTTTGATTTGGATACTATTAAGTTTGTTAGCTAGCTAGCTTTGGACAAATGAATTAGATGATGTAACTTGTTAGCTACTTTGTTTTGGTTCATCTTATGTTGACATATTAGTGTATTTGGATATAGAGAGTTTGTTTCGGTTATGTATTGTAATTTGTTAGCTAATGATATATATGTGTGTGTGTGTGTTTAAGTATACATATATGAATTTGATTGGATTGTATTGGCTGCATATGACCAGGTAAATTGTAGATATAAAAGGGAAAATACACAAAACAGAAAAAAAATTTAGGCAATGGGCAACGCTTTTAATGAAGTGCTGCCTATAGGAGGACAGGTTTGGACAATAGACAGCACTTTCAAGGGAGTGCTGCGTATCAGAGAAAACGTTTGGGCAATGGGTAACGCCTTTTAGGAAGCGCTGCCTATCTGAGGACGTGTTTGGCAATGGGTGGAGCTTTTTAAGGAGCGCTGCCTATCTGAGGACGCGTTTGGCAATGGGTGGCGCTTTTTAGGGAGTGCTGTCTATCTGAGAACGCGTTTGGTAATGGGTGGCGCTTTTTAGGGAGCGCTGCCCATTGTTGGAGTGGAATCAGCAGCGCCACATTCAGCAGCGCTCAAAAGCGCTGCCTAGATTTGTTGTAGTGACAGCGTTAGAAGAGGGGGCATCTAGCTGAGTCGTGGGGGATTGGATTGAAGAAGAATGAGCCTCTTCCAAAGAGTCAGAAAGCGAGTCAAGCCTTGTTATAGTTCACTTGGAAAGCACTTATTTGATATAACTTTTGGAATTTAAAAAGTGCTATTATAGGTTCTATTGACAACATTTTTGTCTTATAAAGCGATTTTATAACTCATGTTTGATGGCATTTATAAATTATTACAAGTTTTGTTATAGAATTTTTGGCATTACCTACGACACAACTTCAAAGCTGTAAGAGCTATCAAAGCTAACTTATGAAACCACTCGATGACACAATAAGATGTCATAAGAAAACTTTTAACAATTGCATCATATAAACACCGTCAACTCATAATGTTCTTTTATTACATATATAAAGAAATTGTAAAACACGTAAAACACAGTTTGCAGAATTCAATTAATAATTTTAATTTGTATGGATGATCTCTAGCACATCCAAAATTAAAATGAAACTTCAATAATACAAATTCAAAATTGCAACCAAAATTGCCCCGACATACACAAAGACTTTTGCTCCTCAAATAACGAAATCCATATACATGGCTATATCAATTTGGAAAGTGTAGAAACGGCCAAAGTCAATAAACGAGAAATCAACTTGATGCATTCGTAAATGTGTTAAATGGAAAAAATAAAACTATCACGCATAATTATCATATTGCACAAATGACAATAATTTAAATTTAATTACATGGAACTCAACTTGTACAAAATTATATATCATATTATTCTTAGTCCGAGCACATATTCTATAGGGACTAAAAATAAATTTAACTCTTAATTTTATTGTATTTAAAACATATGTTAAAATAAAGTTTGGCTTACAAACCTATGACAGCGCTTTTGTAATATAGCGCTATTAAAGAAGCGTTGTAAAAGATCAAAGCTATAAAAGTGCTTTTTGTAATAAAGCGTCGTTGGAGGAATCCTTCTTGAAAAGCCTCACACATAGAGACCTATGAGCAGTGGCGGACCCAGCACCCAAGGTCGGGGGTTGCAAACTTTTTCATCAGAAAAAGTGTGCACCTTTCTGAATTTAAGTTTGAATTTAAGTTAAATCATCGAATTTCAATGGTTGTCATCTTCTATATATTAGTTAACTACTATTTATAAACAAATACTAAAAAATGAGACTAAAATAAGAATATTAACACCAATTTAAGTATGCTTCTAATACAAGTTGGTGCAAATTGACCAAAATAAGGACCACAAAAAGCGTGCTAGTAGTAAATAATTAATAATACACTAATAAAAAATTAATAAAAAAGAAAGAAACATTATATAAAATACAAAAACATAAAATATAAAAAAGAAAAGAGAAAAATGAAGAGGGTTGGTGCGAGTACCTGTTAGAGCGTGGTACTCGCAAAAAAAAAATAAGAAAAGCAAATATAGCTTGATTTTCCTTTGTGATTTGGTAGTGACGAAACTAAATGGATTAAATAGATACTTGTGATTTGTAGTGATCAAACTAAATGAATTCAATAAATATTTCTGATTTGGTAGTGAGCGAATTAAATTGATTCAAATACTAAATAGCGAGACTAAACTAAAATTTAAACACAAATTTAAATATGCTTCTAGTACTACCAGGTTGTGCAAAATGACAAAAATAAGAACCATAAAGAATAATGTGCGAATAATAAATTAGTAATGCTTACAATCAAATACTAAAAAGAAACACTAAAATAAAAACAAAAACAAAAACAAAAATCTAAGTATACTTTTAATATCAGTCGGTGCCATTTAGAATTGAATATTTGACATAATTAATTTAGAATTGAATATAAAGTAATTTTTAAATGTTACTTTCATTAATTTTGTCCTGATTCTATTTATTAATTGCAGTTATCATTTTGAATAAAACAAAATTTATAGACGGTTTCACTATATAAATATTTAATATTTTTAATTAAGAAATGAATATACAATAACTTTTAAATGTTGCTTCCATGTTTTCTTGATTCAATTTAATAGTTTTTTTAGCTTTCTGAATAAAATTAAATCTATAGACAGTTTCACAATTTAATTGTGCACCCTTTCAAAAAAAGTTGAATTTAATTTTTTTTTGATAGAAGTTGTATTTAAATTTATTGAATGACAAAACGACAAAATATGCACTCTTGGGATGGCCACCAAGTTCACTATAAATATGGGCAGCATGAAAGCTCATACACACAACCATCACTCACAAAGCTTCCATATTCATCACTTTTTAATAGCTAGTCATGGAGTTTGTACATCCCTCTGTTTTGGTTCTCTGTTGTGTAAGTTATTCTATTTTTATGCTTCATCAATTAACATTGTCTCAAATTTGGAAGATTTTATTTTTCATCACTAACCTGCATGATGTGTTCAACAATTTATGCATAGAGGTTTTTCTCTAGAAACCATTATATAACTATTTTGGACATTTTTACGTAGATGGTTTTAATGGGAGCTAAT
Organism: Oxytropis ochrocephala; assembly: GCA_020916435.1. Classification (NCBI taxonomy): domain Eukaryota; kingdom Viridiplantae; phylum Streptophyta; class Magnoliopsida; order Fabales; family Fabaceae; genus Oxytropis; species Oxytropis ochrocephala. Next base: position 105,942,754 of record CM037092.1, on the reverse strand, counting down.
GCATCACCACCATCCTCGGATTTTTGGCAATTTGTTTGGCCAAACACTGCCCTACCCAAGGCTTTCTATGATCTACTTGAACCTTGTGAGTATAATAATATCTATGTTTCATATTGGATGTTTGTTTGTGTGCGTGTGTCTGTTTTTAGTTATCATTTTTTTTTCATGTTTTATCACTCAGTTCAATTAATAAAAATCCAGGAATGGATCCTCTCAAGTGACCTTATGGTGCAGTGGAATCTCGACCATCAATTGAATAAGACAAAAAGTTAAAGAGATACATTAAAAAATGAAAGTAAGCGATTGAATGGCTGAGATTGAACACTTGACACTATCAAGTGAAAACTCCACTTGAGAGAATCCCCTTGCACCCTATACGATTATAGAAGCTCTACTGACATCAAAGAGATTAATTGGATCCCCCTTGCACCCTATATGATTAAGTGAAACACTGATGGCGCTACTAAGAGTTGTCTGGGTCCTGCCGCCTGTGGTGGTATTTTTAGAGACCGTAGCGCTGCTTTTCTTGGTTGCTTCTCTGCCTCCATTGGCACTAGTTTTTCCTCCATGCTGAAATTGTTGGGGCTATGATGGCCATCAAGTTTGCTTTTGATAAAGGTTGGAGGTACCTGTGGTTGGAGTGCGATTCTCAATTAGTGGTTTCCGCCTTCAAGAATTGCAAAATTGTCCCTTGGAAACTTAGAAATAGATGGAATAACTTACATTTGACGAGTCAGATGACCTTTGTTTGTACTCATATTTATAGAGAAGCTAACACCTGTGCTGATAAGCTTGTCGGGCCTGGTATTAATAAAACTGGTTTTGTTTGGTGGGATCTACCTTCTAGGTTCATTGTGGACGATTTCTTCAGAAACATGTTAGGTTTGCCTAGCTATAGGTTCTGCTGATTCTCTGTTTCATGGTTTTAGTCTCCTCTTGGCCTTTTGTTTCTGATGTGCTGCAAATGGTTGTTAGTGACTCTGGTGCCAACCTGGTTGGGATGATATACAGGCATTATAGTGATGCTTTTGCATGCCAATTTCATTTTTCTTTGGACTAAATTCCATGTAATAGGATTGTTCATTTTTCTTTTTGGTAATGTCGCTTTACTCATGGGTATTGGCCTAGTCCCCCCATGTCTTTTGTTTTTTTTTTCCACTTTTTTTTAATAATTGTAGGTGGGGTACTCATTCCTTCTTGATGGTTTTTCCCTAAGGAGGGTTTTCCATTAGAAGGTTTTAACGAGGCTCCATGAACGATTCTTTTGTTTAAAAAACTTATAATTCTTAAATATAATGTGTGTTTTTATGGAACACAAAAATCAATGTACAGATCAATAATAAAACCAAAAAAGCCACAACTCAAGAAATCATCATAAGCAGCACAAAACCCTTCGACCAAGCAGAACCACAAAAAATTACTCATATCCTCTGAAAATACATTCCAGCGGGGTCACACACCACTTATAGAAAAGACAATGATTTGATTTAGTCTTAGCCAAAATCCACTTCCATTGATACATCTTAGCCTAAAATAAAGATCTCAGACAGGTCAAGAGTCTTATTAGAGAAAACCACCCCAATTCTAGTCTCCCAAATCACCCAGGTACAGAATGTCAAAGCATCAATAGACTCCTCCTTCCTTTTTACGACTATCCCCTAACTATGTATATACATATATTCATATATAGCGAAGAAAGACTAATTGTACCATGGGTTGAGGCACCCCTTGTGCCCCTATTAATTTTTTTTTTTAAAATGGGGAAGAGGAAATTTTATTAAAGTGACACTAATTATAATTTTACAACTCTCCCCGAGGGGATTTGACCTCAGCACATTGAGGATACAAGGCTAAGCTCTTACCATTGAGCTAACACCTCAAGTGTAAGCCTATTAATTCAATTTGACTTATCAAAAAAAAATATAGTGAAGAAAGAAGAAAGATTCGTTTTTTATAAGTCAGAAAGACTCGTTAAAACCTTTTGATCCAAAAAGCAAGAAGAAAAAAGAGTGCTTCCTCAAGATTTTATTAAAAAATAAAAAAAAGCACAGAGGACAAAGGAGAATCCAATGGAGTACTAGACCAATATCATTGGCAAGAAAAGAAATTAGGGTTTTTTTTTAATACCCCCACCCCATCCCCTCCCACCCCCACCCATTACTGTTATTCCAATTTTACCCCTGCCATAATTCCAATTTTGACTTTCATTAATTTCACTCTGACCGGGACCCACAAGTTAACGCATCGTATATACCTCCATGGAAGGTATATACGATTACATTAATTAATCAACGCTGACCTGGAAAACTACTCATCGTATATATGTCCTTCAAGACATATATACGATTGCACTATTTAATGCTTTGTTGACTAACCGTCGTATATATGTCCTTTAAGACATATATACGATTGCATTATTAAATGCTTCGTTGACTACCCATCGTATATAGGTTATATACGAGTGGGCTTTGAAGATCCAATCGTATATACATCTGGGTCATGTATATACGATGTGAAAAAAATACCCATCGTATATACATGGTTGAGGAGGTATATACGACTGGGCTATTTTTTTCTTTTTTTACTGAGTTGCTATCTGTTTTGTTGGAACAGATATTGACCCGCCTACAGCAGCAGATGCCGACTCTCAGTTGGCTCCTGTTGATATTGATACTACATTGACTTTCACGACGGATACGGTATATTTTTGTTACTCAAGTTTGGTAAATGGAATTAATTTACTTAAGTACTTAATAAGTTATATATTTTGTAGATATTTTCTACACGACAGGCTGTGGAGGAGTGGGCCAAAGCTGTTGGTAGAACTATCGGTGTAGTTGTTGTTATTGTGAGATCTGAGAAAGCAGCTGGAAAGAGTGGAAGGCGGGATAAGATTGTTTTTGGCTGCGAGAAACATGGCGAGTTTACTAATGATTCAAGGGTTTTCGGTTCTAAAAGGAGAGGCTGTCCTTTTAGATTGAAGGCTACTTGCACTATTAGCCGTGGGGTTGGTGTGTGAGAGTTAAATGTGGTAGACACACACGACGAGTTGCTCAAAACTTCCATTGGTACTTGTTTTTCAAGGCGTCGTCTGGCGCGCAAAGGATCCGTTAACCAAAGATGCGGATCTTGATGTCGGACCAAAAGCTACTATTATCGCTTTGAAGAAGCTAGATCAGGAGAATGTGACTAGTCTTCGTCAAGTTTATAGGCAATGCACAAACACCAGGTCTACAAAGAGGGTCCTAGAACGGACATTCGGGAGGTGTTGAGATTGATTGAATCCCATAATTATCTATGTTGGTCTAGAAAGATTCCGCAACTGATGTCGTCAGTGATATCATGTGGGCTCATCCCACTTCTATAAAGTTGCTCAAAGTTGTTTCCCAAAGTTCTCATTCTTGACTCAACCTACAAGACCAACAGATATAATTTGCCTCTTCTACTGATTGTGGGAGTCACAAACACCGAGATAAGCTTCCACGTTGCATTTGCTTATATTGGGCAGGAGCTTGCTATTCATTTTCTTGGGTATTGGAGCAGTGCGAGGTATATGTGAGTTGCATTCTATTCATCCTCAGTTTTCTTGATGATGCAGATCTCTAATTTGTATGTCCGCTATTCTTGATGTCTTTCCCTTTGCTACAAATTTATTGTGTCATTGGCATGTTACAAAAATGTCAAAGCCAAGATTAAGGAGTTGGTTCACAAGGATAGACGGGAGGAGGTCGAATCTCTCTCGGCTATGGATTATTGATTCGTTGATGAGTCACACTATCTATCTAATCGAAGTTTTTTGAGGTCGCTTGCTCGATAAACCCGCTCTCATTAAATACGTGCACGACACATGGTTGACACCGCATAAGGAGCGATTTATCTCAAAGATGGACTAACCGGATCCCACACTTGGGGAATTGCACGACCAGCGTGTATTTCTATCCGTTACTTGATTTTTTTGACACGTGGACATATTTTTTTCGTCAATTAAATTTCTTTGACACTTGTTTATTATTTATATCCGTTACTTGATTTTTTTGACACGTGGACATATTTTTTTCGTCGATTAAATTTCTTTGACACTTGTTTATTATTTATATCCGTTACTTGATTTTTTTTGACACGTGGACATATTTTTTTTCGTCGATTAAATTTCTTTAACACTTGTTTATTATTTCTATCCGTTACTCGATTTTTTTTGACACGTGGACATATTTTTTTTCGTCGATTAAATTTCTTTAACACTTGTTTATTATTTCTATCCGTTACTCGATTTTTTTGACACTTGTTTATTATTTCAGAGCGGAATCCTTGCATTGGTCTTTGAAAAGACAGTTGAAGACTTCAAAGGGTGATTTATCAAAATGTTTGGTATCTATTGATGACATGCTGGCAATACATTTTGATCAAATTATCGGGTCTTTTCAACGAAGTATCAATGAATTGAAGTCAAGTCCAATATTCCTTTGTTTAAAAATCTTCAAGGACTTGTTTCTTTATCGCAGACCGAGACACATGGTTAAGGAGTTTGAAAGATCGAAACGGGGTTGGATACGACAAAGGGCGATGCTTGAGGTGCATTCAAAGGAAGACACATCTACTTCCTTGTGCTTGTGAGATAGGTATTTTTCATGCTTAGGTAATTCTATTCCGCTCAATGTTGTTGATGATCATGGAAACATTTGAGCTTGGATGCGATGAGATGATAAATCCACTCGGGATAAATCATCTACTTGTGATATTTCTTACCGTTCGATGCTATCCGGGCGATTTGATAAAGTGAGTGAGGAGGAGAAATTTCTTATCAAGAGGCAAATGAATGAGATAGCTTTTTTCTTCTACTTCTTCTATGGTTGCACCTAAATCAAAAGTCGAACGAAAGGTGCACCAAAGAAGAAAAAAGGAAATTTTTTGATGCTAAGCGTGATCCTTACGGGTGGGAGCACGTGGATGAGAGGGTAAACAGATCAAGAAACCGGGGCTTCCAAAATTCCTACACAATGGTCAACCAAATTATCTCGTGGTGCTTCTAGAGTATTATCATCACAGCATAGTGAGACTAAAATCCACTTACCGTTTCTTCCAAAGACACATGCACAACTATGTTGAAAAAATTGTTGATGTTGAAGGTGACGGTAGAATCGCGGTTTTAGAGCGATCGGGGTTGGACTTGACATGGGTGAGGACTCTCGCCTCCGATTAGGCAAGCTTTGATTCAGAAACAAAGGACAGGGAACCTTGTATTCGGACATGTTTGGGAAGAACCGATCGTTAGAGCTTCGCAAAGCTTTAACTATTGAGTCATACGGACGCCACCGAGTCAAAGTGGTTTGATTTGCTCGAGATGGGGTATATGGTTGCAACCGGTATAATGTTGCATTGGTTCGCTTTTCTTTATCTATGAATTTCACTTATCCGCCTTTGAGAGGCACGCATGATTCATCTAAGTTGAAAATCATATCCATTTCGAACGAGCAAAATGTACAATGGTTGAATCTTTCAATCTCTCCCACTTGTCCATTGCCTCCTATTGCCCCACGGTGGTACCAAAGACTACTTACTGAGTCTCCGCTTCATGGTTGCATCCGTATGCCGGACGTTTTACCCTATGGCGATCTATGTGTCCTCCCGCATGACCTCTCACTCACACCGATGCGCCTAGATGTATAGATTTAGCCGATGATTCTATTGACAATGACTTGTAGATAGATTCACACATTTTTGTATTACACGCGTGTATATATGATTATAGCGCGTTTTTGTAATTATACGCGTTTATTTTGTCCAATATATATGTACGCGTTTATTCAAATCACGAGATCGTAAATTATAAATCAGTAATAAAATGTAATCATAAAAAAAAGCCCATCGTATATATCTCGTTTGGGGCATATATACGATGTGCATTTTTAACGCATCGTAAATAGGTTCCTCCGGCGTATATACGATTGACTTAAAACGCATCAATCGTATATACGCCCAATGAACATATCTACGATGTCAAAATTGTACCCATCGTATATAGGCCCCAAAAAAGATATATACGATGGGTGTAATTTAGTGAAAAAAACAGATTTTTTGAAGGGCATTTTGGGAATTACAAGGTGGGTGGGGGTGGGAAGGGATGGGGTGGGGGTACAAAAAAAAAACCCAAGAAATTATAATCAAAACAGTAATAAGGAGCCCACTAACAAGACCCGCGAAGAGAATCCATCATAGAGACAAACTAAATGGTGAAAATTTAGCCATATCAAAAAGAAACAAAGACACAATTTGCCTTGTTGCAAGTATTATAGCTTTCAAAATGGTGAAAATTTAGTCATATCAAAACGAGACAGAAACATAATTTGCCTTGGAACAAAATTTCTTTTTTTGTTGAAATTTATTCTTTTTTGTCTTGGACACAACTCATTCAAAGTTATCATCCTACGCAACTATTCCTCGAGTTTCATCATCCGTAAGATCAGCAACATCATCTAACATATCACCCCAGCGCTTTCCTAAACTTTCTGAATATCAACTCCACTACTTAAATTTTCTGAACCTGTCAGATGGATTTAATTAAAACTTACCAATATTTTATGTCACAAAAATATAATAATTTTTTAGGCTTAAATATTAGTTACCCCCTGCAAATATCACAATTATCCATTTACCCCCCTGTAAAAAAAAGTTTTAAAATCAACCTTGCAAATATTAAGTGGTTACAGTTACCCCCCTCAGTTAACTTTCCATCCAACAATAAGTGACGTGGCAAACAACGCTGACATCAGCGTTGACTTTTCTGCCACATGTCACCATATCATTGGACCTTATGTGTGCCACGCAAGACCGACACGCCACGTCATCACCCATGTCATCATTGACACATGACACTGACAGGTGCCACGTCAGCAGCCAATAGATGGCTGCCACGTGGCGCTCGCGTGGAATGTGGGGGTCATGCTTACTTAAAAAAATTATCATTTTGTTGTAGGTGAGAGTTGAACGCACAACCACAAACTTATCAACAAACACTCTTACCACTTGGCTACTTGAGTGGTTGTTAATATTTACCCAACTATACAGATATATTACATAAAAGTTAGTAAAAAAATAAAAAAAAAACTGAAATCATGGTTCATCTTCTTCTTCTCACCCTTGAAGAAAAATAACCCAGAAACTTATACCTTCTATCCAAAACGAAATCGATTTGCAAAGGAAAAAGGAAAACGAAATCATTTGGAAACGAAAATAGAAAAAAAAATTGATTTGTAAACGAAATCAATTTGGTTGCGAAAATAGAAAACGAAATTGATTTAGAATGAAAATAGATCCAATATTTCCCATAAACACTCAAATGATCCTTCAAAATTTTCATGGGGTTTCTTCTTAGATCTTGATTACAAACAAAATGCACCTAAATTTGTTGGATTTCGTTGCCTATTCTATGAGAACGAAACGGGTCTCCAACCGGGTTTCTAGCGACCCGTTTCTGTGATTTGTTTCTAGATCTGAGCGAAAATCAAACTTGCATCTTCTTAGATCTGAACCACATCGATTTGTCTGCAAATTTCTTATGAAGATGATGAATTGTGGCTTAAATCTGGACCTTTGATGATGATTTGTTTTTTTTTGACGTGGTGAACCTTTTGATGATGATGATAAACGTTTGATGATGATGAACTGCAAATTCCAAATTTTTATTCTTTTTACTAACTTTTATGTAATATATTTCTATAGTTGGGTAAATATTAACAGCCGCTCAGGTAGCCAAGTGGTAAGAGGGTTTGTTGGTAAGTTAGGAGTTGTGGGTTGAACTCTCACCTACAACAAAATGATAATTTTTTTTAAGTAAGCATGACCCCCACATTCCACGTGAGCGCCACGTGGCAACCCATTTATCGGCTGGCGACGTGGCACTGTCGAGCACTCATGTGTCAATGATGACATGGGTGATGACGTGGCGTCGCGCAAAGCACGCCACGCACATGCGCCCAATGATATGGTGACATACGGCGTAAAAGTCAAAGTTCGATGTCGTCGTCGTTTGCCACGCCACTTATTGTTGGATGGAAAGTTAATCGAGGAGGTGAATCAGAACCACTTAATATTTACAAGGTTGATTTTAAAACTTTTTTTTTGCAGGGGGGTAAATGGATAATTGTGATATTTGCAGGGGAGTAACTAATATTTAAGCCAATTTTTTATTTTTATTTTTTGAAATGCAAACATAACCATATATAGATAGCCGAGCACATGCACTCAACACATATACAAAATCATGGTGTCAAGCTCCAAAAGGAAGGAAAAAAAGAAAAGAAAAGCGACTACTTCCTAAATAAACAATCAATAGGATCGAGATCAACAAATCACTCATAAAAAAAGAAAGAAGGAGAATTTCTCCAAACCTAAAACTAACGTCTAGATAAAGATAACATCATGTCAAGAGATCTCCCAATATTTGATATACCTCCTCTTAGAATCACTACGCCAATAACCAGGATGGTAGCGCTTTTTTTTAGGCATTGGTAGATTTTAAAACGCCAGAGAAAGTTTGGCGCTACTAATGCGCACACCCCATTAGTAGCGTTTTTAAAAACGCTAGCCATTTCCCCAATGTGTTTTAGACATACGTACGTGGCTTTATATAAAACGCTAGCCATCGACCCAGCGCTTTTTACAATTCCTGGCGTCAGAAAAACGCTAGGGATCCCATAGCTCATTTTATTACCATTCCTAGCGTTTTAAATAAAAACGCTTAGGATCCCATAGCCTCCTTTTTAGTACCATTCCTAGCGTTTTAAATTAAAACGCCAGGATCTATAGCCCTTTTTACTACCATACCTAGCGTTTTATATAAAAACGCCAGAGGATGCTTATAGCACATTTTTACTAGCATTCCTAGCGCTTTATATAAAACGCCAGGATGCTATAAAGACCTTTTATTAGCATTCCTAGCGTTTTTCAGAAAAACGCGCTAGGGATCCTCTAGCTCTTCTTTACAATTCCTAGCGTTTTATCTTTAAAACGCTAGGTATTGAATGAATTTTTAACTTCATTTCTAGCGTTTTCACTCTAAAACGCTACCTATTGACTGAATTTTTTTAAATATTTTTTTATTTTGGTTTGTTCTCCATTTTAATTACAACCTATAAATTCATTCCTTTTCAACAAATTCGTAAAATACATTCCAATCCAATATATCATTCAAACAAAATTCAATCAACAAAATTCATCAAATAATATTTCCAATCCAATATATATCATTCTAAGAAGTACTTAAAACATAATATAAATCCAATATATACAACATAAATAATAACTAAACTATTATGAATCTCAAAACTTGCTACAAAAAGCTAGAAACAAAATGGCACCACTCCCCCTTATCTTTGTAAGTTGTTGTGAGAGTAATTTGGATTTTTTGAAGTGGGAAAAATCTTGAAAAAAAATGAAATAAAATTAGAATTAAAATGTTTATTAAATGTGAGTAAGTATTATAATATCAATATAAAAATAAATCTAAGTAGTTACCTTGGTTGGGATTGTTACTTTGTCATGAGTGATAATCTCTTTCATATACCTCATAACATAGTACCCACAATCATTGCTATTTGGTTGTTTAGGACACTACAAAGCAAAAGATTATAACTTAATTGTCACATTTTATGACCAAAAATCAATTAAAATTATAAGAATGATTCTTAAAAAGCTTACGATTATGGGTAGCCATCTTGTTTTAGTCGTAGATAATCCCAAGTATTCTTTCAAAGCATCGTAACGTCATACATATATATATAACGTTAAGTTGAACAAAATACATATATTAAATTATACAAATTAAAATGAGAGGGTTACACATACACACCTCTCAACCATCCTGCACTAAGTCTTCGTGAGACGTTGTAATGGCCTTGAAGTGAATCCGGATAATAGACAACATTTTGCTTAGGGTTTATTGCAAAGAGTACCCAATGTTGCCTGCAAGTAAATGAAGAACGAATGAGTACACATTAATTTACACTATAATACAATCCTCAAAATAATTAAACAAGTGATTGAAGACTAAATTTCTCACCCATTATTGAGTGGTGCCAAAAATAAAGATTTGCCCTTCAAATGCTTGGCATCCATGAAGCGTGAAAGGATATAACTTTGTATTTCACTCTTTATAGCCGTATCGCGCTCCTCTGTGTTACCTTTATGAAACACAACTATACAATTTGGACACAAGAAGAAATACTTCTGTGTCCGTTGAGAAGGGACCAGAAGATGATTGTACAAATACCTATAAATAATATATATACAACTTTCAGATCCTCATATATATACTCTAATATATACTCTAATATAAACAACTATTGTGTACAAATAATTTAATACATACCTCCGTATACTCGATATCGATGCAAGTGGCCCAATCCATTTCAACTATAGCTTTAAGATCCTCCATGTTGATCATTACCAAATCTGCTCCAGCCCACAATGTTATCGGCCGGTAAAAAAATTTGGTCGTCCGGGTTCATTTTTTGAATGTGGACCTTTAGAGAGTCGATGTAGTTCTGGAATTCATCAATGGGAAATTGACCAACATGTTGGACTGGCTGTATAGAAGATGGTCGGGAGAGTTTGGTAGTGGAAGGGAAGGTTGGGACACTTTTATGGAAGGGAAGGTCGGGACACATGGGGTACCTAGTATATATTAAAAAAATGATTAATTAGCTAGTTAGTTAACACACATTATAGTCATTTAATTATTAACAAAAATATTGTCACTTACAACGACAAGTTGTTCGTGCCATGCCACAAAAGTACTAAGTGCTTGATCCACGAAGAAATATATCCGCATTAGCAATTGGAATGGTGCAATGGTGTGCACCCTCTATTGAATAGTCTACCCTAACTCTCAAATGGTTTTCAGCATGGCACGATTGTGCGAGTGTGGCACTCAATTGGTTACATATCAAACCCATCGCAACCTTTCGATGTGGGTTTGCAATATATAGCTCACATTCACAATTATCCTAAATCAATTATAAAGAAAAATAAATATACATGATAATTTTATCAAATACATATGTACAAAAAACAGGTCGAGTTTTGTTAAATACCTGTGTTGAAGGGATGGTGCAGCTATCTCGGGCGCTATGGGGGGGTGCAGCAGGCTCAATAGGTTCAGCAGGGGGTGGTGCAGCAGGGGATGGTGCACCAATCCTTTGTGCCAAGAGCTGCTTAAACATCCTGTCTCTCTTCCATTAACACAAAGAACATTCTTGGATAGCTCGTCATACTTTGCCGCCATGACTTTACAATCCCGCACCCTTGCTTTGGCTCTTCTTTGGCCCAAACACAGTTGTAGGAGGAATCCCATATCCATAACCTCTAATCCGACCCTGTCTCTCTTCCCTTCCCAAGGCACGAGCAAGGACATCTTGTTGACCATCACAATCTGTTAAATCTCCTTGTGATACAGATTGTGATATGCTTTATTCGATGCACAAACATAAATAACGGATAAAATTAATAAACAAGTGTCAAGAGAAATTTAATCGACAATAAAAATATGTCCACGTGTCAAAAAAATCGAGTAACGGATAAAAATAATAAACAAGTGTCAAAGAAATTTAATCGACAATAAAAATATGTCCACGTGTCAAAAAAATCGAGTAACGGATAAAAATAATAAACAAGTGTCAAAGAAATTTAATCGACAATAAAAAATATGTCCACGTGTCAAAAAAATCGAGTAACGGATAGAAATAATAAACAAGTGTCAACGAAATTTAATCGACAATAAAAATATGTTCACGTGTCAAAAAAATCGAGTAACGGATTAAAAAATATAGTCGACACAAATTCCAACTTGCAATTTTGTCATGAATTTTGGAATACTTACAATTTTGTCCTTGACCTCCTTAGTTTTCGGATCCACAATCTCCCCATCCTTGTTTTGTCGGGCCTCTAACTGCATAATAAATGCGATCAAGGGATTCTTGAGTTGGATCTTTCCCTCTTCCAAAGAGCTATTTAAGTTTAATAATTGTTAATCAAGCTGTAAATTAAAATATTCATTAAATCATAATAAATTAAACTAATTGTGTCTTACCAATCTTTCTTCAAGAATTTGATATCCACTTGAACCTCCTCTATAAGGGTACTCGGGATTAGAAGCTCTCACTTTATTGGCTTTGCTTTTTTTCTATTTAAAAACATAAGTATACATTAATGAATGATATCTACTTGTGAAATATATATATATAACTTAAATAATTAATATACTAACCAGAAATCCGGATCAGAGTGCGTATATCTACAAATTTGGTCCAATCCTCCTTAGTTATAATTAGGCATACAAGGTCTTTGGAGGCTCTGTCGATGGTCCCATCAGACGTTTTTGTATACTTTTTCCCACACATTCTGTAAGCCCTATGCAACCTTCCCGCTTCCTTCAAAGATCCAATCTCTTGGGCATCATCGACATCAAAGTGTTTCTACTTATACATAAAAATGGATTAAATAAATATAACTAAAAATCACTAAATAAGAATATTAAAGAGGTCTAAAATTATATATACTGTATTAAGTCCCCAAAATCATCTTTCAGTTTAGGCAAAACTTGATTATCTTTCTCATTCCAACTTTTAATTGAAATTGGAAAGATTTGCTTCACCTTAGTACCAATAAAGCTAATTAAATTTGTGCCGTTGTCTCCAATTGGCAAACCTTTAACACTCCATCGGACCTTAAATAATTAAATCATTAAATAATTAAATACTTGGAAAGGTAGTGAACAACATTAATAATTAGTAATTAACTTACCTTATATTTCTCGTGTCCTTTACTTATCCGATTGACGATATTCTTTTTCGATGTAATTCCTGGGAGTGAACTTCTTTGTGTTTCTATCACCCCATCACCACCATGACTACTCTCGTGATCACTATGTGATGCCATCTGACTTGCAATGACCCAAATGAAATAGACTCAGTGAGTTTTAGCTTTCTAATTGTTTAGAACCAACAAACACTTAACAAAATATAGAAGAAGCCATAGCCCTAAGTAACAAAGTGATGAAAGCCATGCACTAAGTAACCTAGAGTAAACATACATAGGAAAGCCATGCACTAAGTATATAACCTAGAGTAAACATATATATGAAAGCCATGCACTAAACAGAGAAAGCCATGCACTAAGTAACCTAGAGTAAACATACATAGGAAAGCCATGCACTAAGTATATAACCTAGGAAAGCCATGCACTAAAGCAGAGAAAGCCATGCACTAAGTAACCTAGAGTAAACAGAGAAAGCCATACACTAGGAAAGCCATGCACTAGTCAAGTTAATAATGCTATCTAAGTTAGACTAATCTAACAACTAATTAGATACAACATTGAGCTAAGTAACAGAGAAAGCCATACAAAAGATACATAACAAACCATAAAAACCATAACAAATAGTCATTGCGTTGAGAGAGGTGGAGAGTACGTGAGTGCGTAAATACCTTTTGAAAGGAGAGAGAGAGCAGTAAAAGGAAACAAATGGGAGTGAGCTGCGTGGTAAGATAGCACCAACGAGAGAGGATGGGTTTCTGCGTTTTACGCTTTCCCGGGTCGCGTTTATGGTTTTTCGGTCGTAGCACCAAGGAGATGAACGAAGATGAACGAAGGTTTCTGGGTCGTGGAGGTTCGCAAAGGTACGATGAACGAAGATGAACGAAGATGAGTTACGGGTTGTTCGTGGAGAGAAGTTAGGTAGATGAGTTTCGGGTTGTACGTGAGTGTGTGAGGGAGATGAGAGGGCGCGCTTGTAAAAATTTTAATAGCATTCCTAGCGTTTTTACATAAAACGCTAGGGATCAACTAGCTAGCGTGTTTACCATTCCTAGTGTTTTTCAGAAACGCTAGGAATGCTAGTAAAGGTGCTATAGCATTCCTAGCGTTTTATGTAAAAACGCTAGGGATGCTATAGCACCTTTTACTAGCATTCCTAGCGTTTTATGTAAAACGCTAGGGATGCTATAGCACCTTTTACTAGCATTCCTAGCGTTTTATGTAAAACGCTAGGGATGCTATAGCACCTTTATTAGCATTCCTAGCGTTTCAGAAACGCTAGGGATCCTCTAGCTTCTCTTTACAATTCCTAGCGTTTTAACTTTAAAACGCTAGGTATTGAGTGAATTTTTTAACTTCATTTCTAGCGTTTTCACTCTAAAACGCTACCTATTGACTGATTTTTTTTTTTAAATATTTTTTTTTATTTTTGTTTCTAGCGTTTTCACTTTATTAATAGATATTTTTGTTTACAAATCATACAACATAATAAGTAACTTACATTATGAAACTCAAAAGTAGCTACAAATTAAAGCTATACCATATATAACATAAATGACTACCGTCTTGACCACTAGATCTCATGATCACTAAGTGATGCCATCTGACCTGCAATATAACATAATCCATGTTATTGTTAAATTTACAAAAACAATATAATAATTATCTATTAATAAAAAATAACGAGAAATCATTAAGTCTATATTACCTTTTCCTTTTCCTAGATAAAATTTTGTTTGCAATTCTGCGTCTTGGTATTTTTTTCCGATTTAATAGTAATTCCATCATTATGATCTTTTCTAAAATATACAACATCCTCTATAGAAGTATTTTCCCCTATTATTGGTTCCGATGTTCAAGAACGGGTCGCCCTCAACACCAACATCATCGGGTGCTTCATCATCATCGTTGTTATACACAAATTTTTGTCACCAATAGAACAATAGACCAATTGATATTAATCGGATCGGTGACATAAAACACTTGTTGAGCTTGCGATGCTAAAATAAAAGGTTCATCTTTATATCCTAACTTGTTGAAATTCACCCGCATGAACCCTAATTCATCAATCAGAAACCAAGATATTGTCAACCCATTCACATTTGAACACGTGCTCCTGAAACATATTGTAATCCAACTCCCATATGTGTTCAATGAAGCCAAAGTAAGACATATTCGCATATATGGGATTTCTATCTTTGCAATGGATGCATGCATAGAATGAGCTACAAGAGTCACCCCACTATTTTGCATTTTACTCGATCATCTTGTTCTTTTGTATAGAAAGTGCACTGCTCATTAGATAGTGTTGTAAGAGAAGACATGTATATTTGGACCTTTTGCTAACCATCTCAATCTTTTGAAATCGAAGTAGGATTCAAACACACTCACCATCAATGTGATGTTTTAGCCACACTATGAAACTCCTATTGTGTTCTTTTGCTAACCAAACTTGCTTCTTTCAGGGAATTGACTCTTAAGAATCTCCTTGTGCTTGGCAACATATGAATCAACCTCACTATCATTGTGAAGAACGTACAAGTGTGCTTGCTCTAGTTCTTTCCTTGATACCATCACTAATTTATTTCCTGTCATCCCTTTACTAATCCTTCCCCGCATGACGAGACCTTGGCGGTCCACGTAATATTCAAGACTAGATAGATAGCCCGTGCAAAACTCAATAGCCTCTTCAACTATGTAGCGCTCAACAATACAACCTCGTGTCGTGATCGATTTTTCACATATCCTTTTAATATCTTCATGTAACGCTCAAACGGATACATCCATCTCATGTAACATGGGCCACACAATTGTGTCTCTCTAACTGATGAACTATTAGATGAATCATTATGTCGAAAAAGGAAGGTGGGAAATACATCTCAAGCTCACACAAAGTGATGAGTAATTTCTCTTTGCAATGTTGGCAACTTTCCGTGGTCAATCACTCTACTACAAATCGCCTTAAAGAATAAAACAAAGTTTGGTTAAGGTCCGACGCACTTTCTTAGGCAAAATGGATCGTGATACCAATGGGTAGCAAATTCTCCATGAGAACATGACAATCGTGGGACTTTAGAGACTTTAACTTGAGGTCTTTAATCGATACAAGAGTCGCCACATTTGAAGAGTATCCTCTGGAACTTTAACTCCATGAAGAAACTCACAAAAGACAGTCTTCTCCTTTCTAGATAGAGTATGAGTCACGGAGGTAGATATGTACGTGTACCCTTCTTTACTGGGACCCAATTCGTGTCTCAAACCCATACTAACCAAATCCAACCTTGAGTTGATGGTATCTTTAGTCTTACCGGCATATTGAGTAAGGTACCAATGACACTTTCAAGACATTCTTTTCAACATGCATCACATCAATGAAATGCCTTACATATAATGACTTCCAAAGATGGCAACTCAAAGAAAATCGACTTTTTCTTCCACCCCCGTTTGGCAATCTCTCCGCAAAAGGCTTCCCAAATTTAATGTTCAAATCTTCCACCTTTTCAAATACTGCTCGCCCGTCAAAGGCGGGGAGCTCTACGTGTTTTCAGTATTCCCATCAAATGCCTTTCTCCACAATCGATAGTGATGAGTTGATGGCAAAAATCTACGATGACCAAGATAGATATTCTTCTTACCATGTTCCAACCACATCCAACTGTGTTATCTTCACATATAGGGCATGCACACCGCCTTTGTTACTCGCATCCTGATAGATTGCCGTATGCGGGAAAGTCGTTAATTGTGCCAAAGATCATAGCCCTCGTGGTGAAACTTTCTTCTCTCGAACCCATCATACACCTCTACCCTAGTCTCCCACATTTGCTTCAAGTCTTCAATTAAAGGAGCCAAGTATACATCAATATCATTTCTCGGTTGTTTGGGGCGTAAATTAACAAAGACAAAGATCATATATTTGCGTTTCATGCAAAGCCACGACTGTGAAGTTATAAATCGCCAAAATCACGGGCCATGTATTGTGGGAGCTACTCGATACCGCGGGTTAAATCCATCGCCAGACAATGCAAGGCGAGGTTTCTCGGGTCATCCCCGAAATTAGGATACTCAATATTGATTTTTTCCATTGCGGAGAATCACGTGTCGAGCATACCATCTTTAATCCTTTCATCCTCATGTCATGTCAAGTGTTTTGCATCTTCTGAACTACGATACATGCGCCTAAATCGAGGAATTATAGGAAAATACCACAACACCTTTTGTGGAGCAGACTCTTTCTTCTTATACCGCGGTGCATTACATTTAGGACACAACTTTAACAACGCATGTTCATTCCGAAATAAAATGCAATCATTCGGACAAGCGTGTATCTTCTCATAGTTCAAGCCAATAGACCCCAACATTTGCTTTGCATCATACGTCCGAGAAGGAAGCACATTATCATTCGGCAACATTTCTTTCAGAAGTGAGAGTAAATCGGTAAAGCTCTTATCCGTCCATTCGTGGCGAGTTTTCAAGTTATACAACTTGATCACACGGCCAATAATTTTGTGAATTCATTACAACCCGCATACAATGGTGTCTCGCGATCGCTTATCAACTTCTCAAACATTTCAGACAATCATTAAGATCCTCTTCAACCACCTTTGCCATCTCTTCAAATTCGTTCGTGATCAAATGAATGTGTTCCGGTGTCAACCCGCACGCATATCTCTTACTAATATCATTCATATTTGAAGATTCACCTTTTTCTCACCGTGCATTATCCAACAAGTGTAACTTTGATCAATTCCATTCGCCTTTAAATGTCGTGCCAACTCCTCTCGATAAAGAATCGATTTTACATAACAACACCTTAAACAAGGACATTTCATACCACTAGAAGTCCCTAAACGCTCAACAAAGACAATTTCACAAAATAATCCACTCCAATGTGATATACTCCTTGGATAGACGATTGGCGGACATCCAATTTCTATCCATAATTGCCAAATATTTATAATAAAATCCCGAGAAGAGAACTTTAACATATGACCCATCAAGCAATTCGAATATAATGAAGAATCAATTCATATAAAAAAACAAAGGAACCATATAATCTAGTCTTCCAAATAATTAATTTATGTGTAACAAGAAGAGGCTAGTGGTGAAAAAAATAAGAAGAGTCTAGTGTGCACAAGTGACAAAACTAATATATTTCTAAACTAGCTAGAACCCACAATTAATATCTAACAAGAAACAGCAGAAAGGAAAGTAAAACTCACCAATGTTGTCCGAGTGAGAGAGATGATGTTCACCGAGAGAGATGATTTTCGTTGAGAGAGATGATGTTAATTTGAGTTAGGGTGTTAGGGTTTTGCGCTTTTCGGGTGAGTGATTTTGCGTTTCGGGTAAGAGTGTGTTAATGAAAGAGGAAGTAGCTCAATGGGAAAAAAAATTATTTAACCATACCTAGCGTTTTCTAAAAACGCTAGGGATCTATCTAGCGTGTTTTCTAAATACCTAGCGTTTTGAATAAAAGCGCTAGGATCCCATCTAGAGTGTTTACTAAATACCTAGCGTTTTATAAAAACGCTAGGATCTATCTAGCGTGTTTTCTAATTGGCTAGCGTTTTTGAAAACAAGCGCCAGGATCCGTCTAGCGTGTTTTCTAAATAGCTAGCGCTTTATAAAAACGCGCTAGGATCTATCTAGCGTGTTTTCTAATTGGCTAGCGTTTTTGAATAAAAGCGCTAGGGATCCGTCTAGCGTGTTTTCTAATTTGCTAGCGTTTTTAAGCAAAAAGCGCTAGGATCTGCATCTCAGCGTGTTACCTAATTGGTAGCGTTTTACTTTTAAAAACGCTACTAATGGTGTAGCGTGTTATTAAAATGGGTAGCGTTTTTTTATAAACGCTACTAAAGGTGGCGATCTCTTTTTACAATTCTGGCGTAAATGTGGTTTAAGGCCTAACTCAACCGCACAAAACCGACTTGTAAGGTGTGAGGAGTGCCACCCACTTATAAATTCTTTTTCAGGCCATATCACATATGATGTGGGACTCTTAACACACCCCCCTCACGCCCAGGAACAAACATCTGGTGCGTGGGTTAGCCCAGGAATAGACATCTAGAGCGGGTGGCCCGACAACGGGTGGCCCACCGGATCTTGGATTGGCTTTGATACCATCTTAGAATGTGGTTTAAGGCCTAACTCAACCCCACAAAATCGGCTTGTAAGGTGAGGGATGCCACCCACTTATAAACTCTTTTTCAGGCCATATCACATTCGATGTGGGACTCTTAACACCTCCAGAATAAATACATGAGTTCTTCAGATCCATATAACTCAAAGGATGATATGTCAGTTGAGCATCAAACCACACCTGCATTAAACTGAACCACCTACATCGACAAACTAAACAAACAAGGACGGAAGATCCCAATGCCTCATAAAACGAATAATGAAATTTTTACTGTTTATATTTGACGCGGGAGTAGCATGCATTTTTCCTTTCCCTATTTTAAACATTTCGATGTGAACAAAAGTGGCATTAAAACCTTCTCTGTACATTGACGTTGCATGCAAGGATACTAGAAATGCACGTTAACGGTCTCTGTGCTGTGCCGGGACATTTGATTTGATTCATGTGGCACTCGATCTGTCCATGTGTTGGTTTCAACTACTATTATATATATATATATACGATCATGCCTGTATGTTTCATTTGTACGTAGAAGGTTAAGGAAAGAATATCTACAACCAAGTGCAAATGGAGAAAACCATTGGTGTTAGGAAAGGTGCATGGTCATACGAGGAAGACAAGCTACTGAAGGCTTGTATAAACAAGTACGGTGAAGGAAAATGGCATTTGGTTCCTGCAAGAGCGGGTATAGTGAATGTTCATTAATTATACTAACTATTTGCTTAATTCTTTTTTTAGACGGAGTGACAAGCAGTGGCGGATCCAAGACCCTGGGGTCAGGGGTGTCAAATTTTTTAAATACACAATTTACTAAAAATATAATTAAAAACGACTATAATATATTTAAATAAATAAAAAAATTATACATTTCATAATTCTCCTCTACGTGATTTCATATTCTGAAATCGTTGAATAATAAGCTCAGAGTCAATTTTATTGAATACATCACTCTCAATGTACGTCACCAAACAATTTCATCTATGTATCCCACATCCGATCACGCAACCTTTCTTCACAATATTCATAACAGAGAAGTTATTTCTACATTTACGGTTGCAACTGGCAAAACTAGTGTCAGCTTCAAAAGAAAACTTTATCAGGTTCAACTTGCGTTGCACTAGACCAATACAAATTAAATAGCACAAATTAGTTCCTAAATACAAATTAAATAGCACTAAAAAATCAATATTGTCGCTCCCCTTCCAACTGAGTTTTTGTCACACTCAAAATCCGAACCTGAGACATTGCGATGGGATCTAAGTTACCACTCAAATCAACTGTTGTTGATAAAAAATTCAAATTAAATAGCACTAACACAAAATACAAACTAAATAATACTAACATATTCAAAATTAGGATAATAAGAACAATAATGGATCCAAGGAGATAGAGAGACAAAAACTTTTTTAAAATAAAATATAGTAAGTGTGTGAGTGATTGTGTGAGTGTGGTGCATTAGAGTGGTGCAAAATTAGGAACTTTGGTGCAAAACTAAGAACTTGGGTGCAAAACATATTTTTCAGGGGATGCAAAAACATTTTTCCCTAAAGTATCGGTGCTAATTTTATTATTTGAGGGGGTTCACTTGAACCCCCTCAAATATATGTAGGTCCGCCACTGGTGACAAGTGTCACTTCAAACTCACACACAACTGAGAGGTCTCGGATTCGAACCCGGGACATGATATTCAACCTAACAATTTTGGCAATTGTCAGCTAGGCCTTACAGATTATTTGCTTATTTGTTAGTAACTTAAAAGAACATCTAGAAGCAAATGTAACTGAAAACTATATCCAAAACTTATTTCCAATGATCTTCTCAAAGTTTGTTACACATTTGCAGGATTGAATAGGTGCCGTAAAAGTTGTAGATTGAGGTGGTTGAACTATTTAAACCCTAACATCAAAAGAGGAAGCTTTGCTGAGGATGAAGTTGACATGATTTTAAGGTTACACAAACTCCTCGGGAATAGGCATGTTATCAAAGCCAAAAAAAATTATGCTACCCTTTTAATTAGATAATTGATATCTTAGATATTTACTTATTCATATTATATACATATTTATAATCTATATTTATAATCTATATATAGATGGTCATTGATTGCTGGAAGGCTTCCGGGTAGGACAGCTAATGACGTAAAGAACTACTGGCACACACACTTGCTCAAGAAGGTGGTTCCAAATTCAAACAAGGAAAAACAGAAAGAAAAAGAGGAACCTGAGGAAACCAAGAAAGCTCAGCATCATGAGGTTATAAAACCTCGACCACGAACCTTTTCAGCCAATTCATCATGGTTGAAGGGGAAACGTGGTAATTTCACAAGTGATGTTGGTGTTAGAGACTGATAGCATGTTGGGCCATTCCAAACCCAAAAGAGAGATCAAGAAGTATTTTTGGATGAAACACTTTATTTAATTAGAATATATTCTGTTATGTTTATTTTATTGTAGTAGTTGGGTTTTATATTTTGTGACCGTAGTACTTGAAGTAATTTAGCATTACTTTGCTTTTTACTTTGCTATTTACCTTGTACTAGCTGATAGTACTACTTTTCATTTGCTATTTTTCATTCGATAATGATAGTTGGACAAAAGTTTTCAGTCAAATAACCAACCTACGACATTAATTAACCAAGTTTTTTAGGCTATTAACCAAGTAATCAATTAACCAAGTTTTTAGTCAATAACTTAGAAAACTGTAAAAATGCAGGTCGGTTAATAAACTAAAAAACTTAGTTAATTGGTGTTTTAGATTGATTTTTGGCTATTTTTGGCTGGAGGTATTTGGCTGAATAACATTACTCTTTTTCATTTTAGTATTTTATTCTCATTGTATTACACTTCTTCTAGAAGGTGTATTAAGGGATCTAATGATTATACCAATCTTTACCCAATTAATATCTTCTCCTAGATCCTCTCTTTATTCATCATATTCATTCATATTTCGAGCAGTATTCTCACCATTGGAGCTCCTAGTGTGAAGTAGATCGGATTGTTCACGGAGCTCCCTCCCTTTCAATCCAAATATTGGTGCCAATTGGTGAAATTGGTATCAAAGTATGCAGGCTTGTATACGCACGGTCAGTCGCAACCACTGGCCGATCTAGATCGTAAGATTGATGAGTCAAATGCTCGGTTAGATCGCTTCGAGGAACGCATTCACTAGTGCAAAATGACTTTAGAAAGCACCATTTAGTATCGGTTGTTTAAACAGCCGATACTAAATGTAGACGCGGTGACAATTTTGAAATTAAAGGGAAGTTTTCAATTTTCACGCTTACATTTAGTATCGGTTGTTTAAACAACCGATACTAAAAGTCTGTTCATGGGACGTTTAGCAATTGGAAACGCGTTACTAAAGGGCGTCAAGCACATTTAGTATCGGTTTTATGAACAACCGATACTAAAGACCCCTTTTATTTTGCTAAACGCACGCGTTCTTCTCTCCTTCTCTCCTTCAAACACATTTCATCACTTCTCACCACACTCACTCACCGACGAACGATGCACTCTCTCACCCTTCCTCACGCCGTCTCGCACCACACCCTCCGTCGCCTCTCTCTCAACGAGCACCACCCTCAGCCGCCTCTCTCTCAACGAGCACCACCCTCAGTCACCTCGGTTCTTCTTCTTCTTAATTAAGAGGTTCTCCTTTCTCAGTCACCTCGGTTCTTCTTCTTCTTCTTCTTAAAAGGTTTGGGTTTTTTCTTCTTCTCTAATTCTAGTTAATGTAAATGCCTCCATTGTTGCTTAAATGGAAACCCTAACCCCCAATTTTGCAAAGATTCAACCATAACCCCTCCATTTTTGAATCAAAACCCTAACTTCAATTTTTGCTTTTCTTGTTTATGACTTTCACTTTTATAATGTCTTTGTTATAAATAAACACACTGTTTCAGGGAAGTAAAGAAAAGTCTAATTATGTTAAATGGAGAGAAAATCGACACAAAAAGAAACTTGTTTAAGTGAGTGTGTGGAAATTGTGGTGATATATCAGTTTATGAATAAATGAGAAACAAGGAAGTGATTGAGATTCCAAGTCGCTCAGTTTCTGGTTTCTTCTATTTGATGCACTAAGCAATCGATATAAAAACATTTGCTGTTAATGAGAGCATTGCAAAATTCACTAACATATTAGCTAGCCTATATTCCTTTGATAACAGATACCTCTTTTGTCTACAAAATATGAACTTTAATGTCAAACAATGTAGGGGTTACTGCATTTGCTTATCTGTCATAACCCATGTTCCTTGATTGCATGTTAGGAATTCATGCTATTATTTTTTCTTTTTTTATCAAACAGGACTAATTTGTATTTTGATTGCATTGCTCAGGCTTCAAGAGTGTTAAATTTGGAGAGACATAGTTTGCAATATCTTTTGCAACAATTTTGTGGGGTTACTGCAAACAAAGAGTATGTTGTCTTTATTATTTTTTGAATTACCTCTTTTTGTCTTTCCATTGTATTAAAATAGAAGATTTATTATTTCCTAGTTTTTGTCTATTCCTTTTATTCCGACCTTATTCTGGAAAGTTGACAAGTCAACTCCTTGCAGGTACCAGAATGCAGATTGGAGAGTACGCCCTCTTCCTGATGTGATGATAAGGTGCATCTGTGTTTTAAGCTTGTCACATTTGATCTGATCATTGTTCTTCTCGTGGTTGTTTCCTTTCTCGCTCGTCTTCTATTCTTTCTATAGTCTTTGGCTTTGTGTTAGGAACACGTAGGTTCAATGAGCTAGTGACTTGGACTTAGGTATCCTTGAGCCGATTGTAGGTGTCATTCATTTGCGGCTCATTTTTTGAAAAATCATGATAATTGTCATTAATATGGGATTTGTTTTCCATGAAGTTACTCTATATAGTTTCCTCACACCTACTTGGCTGCTTGCTAACAATGAAGGCATCATGATGGATATGGTTTTGAAATAATGTGTGTGAGAAAGGAATATTAGAATTACAGTAAAATCGGTTTGTATGGAAATGTGGTCTAAGCGAAACATTATTTGGTTGGTGATTTTGTTTATGGTTTTGTAGCAATGTAAGATTTCTATTAACCGAGAACTCTATTCGAAGTTGCAATGACTTGGATTGGGTATTTGCTAGTGTTAGTTGGGTCGACTGTTGTTAGTTGCTATGTACATAGATTCTCTGCCTATGTTTTGAAATTGAGATCGGTAATTAGTTGTTTCGTTCTACTTTATCCTTACTTTTCCCCTCGTTAATCTTTCCCCTATTGTTTGATTTCCTTGTTGTTTTTGGCTGGACTCTCAAAGACATCTTCTACGGATTATTTACATACTGAGTGAGCAAATTTAACTTGTCGCAAGCATTGATGATCTCTAGTGCTATGACAATCTAATTGTGTATAACTCCCCATTCTTCCCAAAAATCACACACTCACAATATATACAATTTGTTGAATATGGTTTGATTTAATATTCACATCTGTTTATAAGTCCGAGGTCTTATGTGATAATGACTTGTTTTACCGTCCCAACAATTTTAATTACTATAATCTAACAAATCGTTGTTCGATGATAGATATGGAAGAGAAGATACACACTATCTCGCTTTATATTTACGATTTATTGAGGATCAAGTTATTTACATTGTCTAAGGAGTCTCAAAGCTCGGATGATCCTCTGTTGGAGGTAAGTTGAGATCATGTTTCAATCATTTCCTCGTGCCATTGGATCCTCCTTTGTTCCTCCGGACTGCTTTATCTCAACTGTTTTACTTTTAAGGATTAAGCATACTGCCAACATGCCATGGTTATTAGTTTATCAAATTTGTTTGACATTTTCTTGCTAATCGAATTTTGAATTATATTTAATCAAATAGCATGACATAACGGAATGGTTGGCTTAATGAATCTATTTTTAAACTCTTGTTAGTTGAATTTTCACTTTAGTGTTTATGGCATACTGAACTATGATGCATACTGCCAATTTAAATTGAGACAAATTAGAAACTAAACTTGAACTTTGAATGTTAATTTGATAAATTGGTAATTTAATTAAAGAAGGGATTACTTGTTATCTAGTTTTTGTTCAATTTTATAACATGCTTCATTTTAAATGTTGCATCTCAAATTATTTTGTTGGTATCATAAATGATTTTAACAACTTGGTTGCTTCCACTTGCTTACTTGTGATATAGCAGGGAAGTTGTTGATTGCAAGTGAGAGTCATTCCATACTTTTCGGGGAAGTTGTTGATTGCAAGTGAGAGTCATTCCATACTTCTGGTTGAGATATTGATCGTTCCCTTCAGCTGCGTAATTGACTTGCAAAACAACCAAAAACCATTGGCCTTCATCAATCAAAATCCCCTAGTAAGTGGTAAGTTCATTCTCTCAATTAAGTTTTCAACTTCGATTGTGCTTCTAAGAAAACCTACTTAAACAATGTGATAGCGTGATTTGACAAGAAATAATCTGCTAAAAAACTTGAATAAAGTTGTTTCTCATCACTAATGATTCAATTGATTGATGTGTATTTCTTATTTTTATGTTTACCAATGTTGTAGCAATCATTGGCAACTGGTTATTCTACTCCCGAAGAAAAATATTGTGGTGTGGATGTGTTCCTTATCTCGCCAACCAAAAAAACCAATCAGAGAAATGTTTAGCAAGTAAGTCAATAACCTGAACTTGGCCAAATCATTTTAGAGTTGTTGTAAATATTTTGAGTTAAAAGATTGAGTGTGTATTACTAATTTATATATATTGTTATTGTTATGTTGTTAGACCTGTCAAAGGAGATTCTACATCGGCCACCAATTGTTTGTACCCTATAGTAAGCAGTTTAAAATATATTATGTTGATACAATTTAAACTGAATTCATATATGATATATATATATATATATATATATATATATATATATATATATATATATATATATATATATATATATATATATATATATATATATATATATATATATATATATATATTATATAATACTCTCTTTTAATTCATTTGTGTAGATGCCAATACAATCGAATGGATATCATTGTGGGTATTATGTGATGAAGTTTATGATAACCATTGTGAGGTCCCGTATTGTTGATAACTGGGAGAAGGTATAAAAGTTGTCTTCACATTTCATTGAATTCTAGAATTGTTTGGTTTCTAAACTTTGGCATCATTTTAGCAATGTACATGATAATAGGAGAGTGTTTGTGTTAGTAATTTTTCTTCACATTTCACTGTCTTCACTTTCCTTCTTGGCCATTGCTAATAGCTTTAGCAATGTACTCACTGTGTTGGTGCTCTGTAAAATCGGTATTTGGTATTGGTTGCTGAAATTGTCGATTCTAATCGGTAACTAATTTGAAACTTGTAGGTATTTGAAAACCCACGTGCATACACCGAACAGAACTTACTGAGATTCGCCAGCTTTGGGCGGAATTCTACTTGAAGCTTCGTACAGAGCAAAATGATACATTATATTCTAACTAGTTTAACTTGTGTTTTAGTAATATTTTGTTGGATATGATCATATAGTGCAACATTATATTCTGACTAGTTTTACTAAAATGTAATATACTAATTTTAATATTGTTCGAAGTATTTTGATAAATAATGCGTTGTTGTCTGAAATGGTTGGTATAACAGGTTTTAAATTTATTGGTGCG
Source organism: Oxytropis ochrocephala (assembly GCA_020916435.1). Lineage (NCBI taxonomy): Eukaryota > Viridiplantae > Streptophyta > Magnoliopsida > Fabales > Fabaceae > Oxytropis > Oxytropis ochrocephala. The sequence goes on along the minus strand of CM037092.1, from coordinate 105,916,160 downwards.
AATTAAAAATATAAAAAAAATCAAAAAAATAAACAACGAATTTAGCATCGGTTATCTTAGATGACCGTTGCTAAAAGTCACCAAAAATGGGGCTTTAGTATCGGTTATTTAAATAACCGATGCTAATAGTATGTTTTCAAGACATAAAAAACACCAAAAAAATGACATTTAGTATCGGTTAATTTAAATAACCGATACTAAATGTCATTTTTAGACAGCAAACACAATGTTGAAAAGACATTTAGTATCGGTTATTTAAATAACCGATACTAAAAGTCACATTTAGTATCGGTTAATTAAATAACTGATACTCAATGTCATTTTTTAGACAGCAAACACAATGTTGAAAAGACATAGTATGTTTTCAAGACATAAAAAACACCAAAAAAACGTCATTTAGTATCGGTTTTTTGAAAATCCGATGCTAAGAGTCACATTTAGTATCGGTTATTTAACCGATACTAAATGTCAGACATTTAGTATCGGTCGAATTAGTATCGACAGATAACCGATACTAAAAGTGCAAAATAACCGATACTAAAAGTCTTTTCTGCACTAGTGATTGATTCCCGTCTTGACGAGCTGCGTAATTTGGTTCTTACGCAAAATCGTTGTCCATCGCAATAGAGCACCATAACATTCCGGTGGGAACGGTGGCGCAAGTAGAGGTTGTAGTTCAACCACAACAGGTGATCGTACCGGAAGTAACCCCTCGTGCTCAACCAAAAGTAGTTCATCGTGGTCAAACAAAAGTATATAAAATCGTTTAAAATAATTAACATTATTAAAATACATAATGACTAAGACGCACATCATATCACAAAAAATACTATTATACTCACACATAAACCAAAAATATATTGATACGAAAATCAGGGTGTTACAGGATGGGCCGCCAATTGTCGGATATGCTCTATAAATTGCAGCATAAAGATCAAAGGCAGAAGTATATAGGTGAGCTTGTTTGGAATCAACTCAAGTATAATTGGGCTACAGAAAAATACAAAAGCAGCGCTGAAAAAGTCAAGAAGAACTGAAATTCAGAAAAAGGTATCTCGCTTCATTGTTGCGGCTCCATCAATTAGGCTCAGCATGCTGTCAAATTGGTAGGTTATTTAAAAAGTTTGTCTGTTATTTTAGTTTAGTTAGGGTGATTAGTTAGCAATCGTTGAAAATGTGTTTTTCATTTTTACAGACTAAGAAGGTCGGACGCCCTGTCACTATTCCTGAGCTGCACAGGGCTACACATGTGAGGAAGGATACTCAAGATTATGTTGATAAACGCTCGAGGAAGACTCAGGTAAATATACAACTTGATTTGTATTATATAGTGTTGTTTTGTTAAAATGGAGAGATAATTATGTTGTGTTTTGTAGTTATGCAAAACAGGAGGAACTTAATGAGATGATAACTCAGGCGATCAGGGGAGCTGAAAACCTGACTCACTTGATCCACTTACCCCCGATATCATAGCTCTGGCAAACCACAATTGGGAGAAGGTGGTAGGTGGGAAGAATAAGGGTTGTTGTATGGTTCAGCCCTTGGCTCCATTTATGCAGTTTGGGGTCGATCACTTCGACATAGTGGAGTTTCTAGCAGTCGACCTCCTCCTCGTTCATCTGAGGTGACAGAGATGATCAGGCAGCAGCTGCAGACTCGGGAGCAGCAGCTGCAAACTCAAAAGCAAACTATCAGGAGTCAGGATCATACTATCAGGAGTATGCAGGAAGACTTCACAAGGATGACCCGTCAGTACGAGAAGCTGTTTAGGTTTTTTAGGAGCATGCGACCAATTGGGTTTGGGCCGTCTGAGTTTGAGACATCCCTTGATGATGTTGATGCCCCCTATTCCGATTTTATTTAATTATTCTCCGAATATTTATGTAATTTTTTTATATATTTTAAATTTTAGTATTTATCAGTAATATAATATTAAATATAAAAAACAGGTTAAAAAATTTAAACCAGTGCCTAATTAGCGATGGAATTGGTCGTCGCTAATGAGGACACATGTCATTTAAGTTACCAATGAATGTTGTTCACTTGCTAATTAGCGACGGAATTGGCTGTCACAAATTAGTGACAAATTCAAAATTCTGTCGCTATGCGTTAGCTACAGAAGTAGGTCGTCGCTAATTCTATCGCAAAAGACTAATAGCGATGTTATTTGTGTTGTTAGCAAGGGAAGAAGTCGTCGTTAATAGACTGTTTTTATGTAGTGCTATTACAAAATACACCAAGTGAATGTCAAAATATTACGAATGAAATATTTAATAACTATTCACAGTTTATCCTTGTTTATTTAGATGATGTGTTAGTATTCTCAAACACAATTAATTAACATTTTGAACATTTAAATAAACTCAATTAATCAACATTTTGAACATTTCAAGCTATAATCATATTCTTAAGATTTGAAGTATTCGAAGGAACAATCCTACACCTTGTTTTCTTCCAAATGGTTGAAAGAATCTAGCATAAGCTCTTGGCTATCAAGCCGGTTAAGAGCTTGAAGAGGCCTAGGTCCCTAATGTTTGAAATTTTAGGTTCCAACTTCTGCTAAAATTTTGTCATCTCTTCCTTTCACTACAAAAAAAGGGCTATTAGAGACGGATTGTTAGCGATCGACTTAATTCGGTCACTAAGTCTTGCAATAGCGACCCACTACACTTCGTTTCGATCATCTTATGTTCTCTGTAGTTGTTACACCTTTCTTTCGAATAGTTCAGTTATCTCTATCTTCTACGAAGAGTTCTCGATGGTGCAGTTGTTGACTTCCAAACTCTTCCAAAAATACTTGAATTTTCTCGTCGGCTAAGCGTCTCTCGTCTAGTATACTTATAGCTTTTGTTGTGTGATGACGCTCAATGAATCAAACAAACCCAAAGTGGTTGGTTATTTTTTCTAGAAGGAAGACATTAGGAAATTTATTTGCATACATAATTGCATGATGTACTAGTTGTTTGCGATTGTAGCACCATGTTGATGCAAGATATCACATCATTTGGCCTTTAAATTTGGTGATGTAATATTAGTTACAAAAATGTTATTTGGACAAATTTTTTTTGACAAAAATAGACAAAAACCAACTTACAACACCAATTAACCAAGTTTTTTAAACAATTAGCCAACCTGCTTTTTCACAGTTTTCGAGGCGTTGATTAAAAATTTGGTTAATTGATCACTTGGCTAATAGTCTAAAAAACTTGGTTAATTGGCGTTGTAAATTGGTTTTTGTCGATTTTTGTCAAAAAATTTCTGTCTGTATAACATTGTTGTATTAGTTACTAGTTTATGGTATTAGTTATTGTGCAGTGTCATACTATCCCCTGTATGATGGTGAGAAACCATTTTTTTTATTAAAAAAACATGATTTTTTAACATCTGTTCTCAAATAACCTGATGTTAAAAATTAATTTTTCATATCGGTTCTTCTAGATAACCGATGCCAAAAGTGATTTTTTTATATTGGTTCAAATAAAAAACCGATCTGAAAAGCACGCTTACATTTCCTAAAAAATCGACTTTTGATAACGGTTCTCTTTGAAACCGATAATAAAAACAGTTTTCGCATCGGTTACACAACCGATATGAAAAGTACCTTTTTTTAATAACACCTTTATCTACATCGGTTCAGTAACCGATATGGAATGTCATTTTTAACCGATATAAAAAATCACTTTACTTATGTATGTATTTTTCCTTGTTTACATACTTTTTCTACAAATCATACAAGGAAAGAAATAAGTTGAAGTTTTTTCTCTCTAGTATATTTTCTTACAAAAAAGTAAAAAGTAATATTAGTATATAGTTTTGTACTCTAACTTTCGTTCTCCTTTCATTCTTTCTTTTCACTCTTTTTATTCTATTTTCCCCTGAACCAAACACAATGTCAAGAAGGAAATGGGGTGATTTTTTTTTTTGGTCAACAAATGGGGTAATTGTTAAATTACAATGGGTTTTTTTTGGTACCCCCACCAAATTTGAAAACCCCAAAATGCCCTTTGTAATCTAATTTTTTTTTTTAAAAAGGCTCATCGTATATATGTAATTTGGGACATATATACGATGCTTATTTTTACCACATCGTATATATGCCCTTAAGAGGTATATACAATTGCATCTTACACGACCAATCGTATATACTTCTTAAGGGCATATATACGATCTGGTAAAAATACGCATCGTATATATTCCCAAATGACATATATACGATGGGTTTGAAATTTGTATTTTTTTTTACAGTAAAAAAAATTTCAACGGTAATGATTTCACTTTCAAAGTTGATCAACGGTGTGGATTGCACGACAAAATCAACGGTTGATAATCTTTTACCTCAACTATAAATACCCACTCCCACCATCACTATTTTCACACCAAAAATTCAACTTCCTTCTCTCACACAACACAAGTCAAGATGATGCAGGCTTCGCTAATGTCATACTACGAGTCTTCTTCCCTCACTCGCTCATTCTAATATGGGGTTTGTTGATCATCGTGGCATCATCTTGCAAGATGATGGTATATGTTTCGATGGGAGAGATGTTTTATCGTGTAGGTTGAAACACTGCATATCACTGCATATGGGGTTAAGCAGAAATTACTGCAGATGGTTCAACCAGAGAACGACGAACATGAGATAATTCGTATCGTTTATCGGAAACCGGAATGGACTGATGGAGGTCTTTACTGGTCTGCCGTGGATGTCAACAACGAGGATGACCTCCGACAGATGATGTCCAATCATATTATGTTTAAATGGAAGAGTTACATTCATCCGCATGCGTCGAAACTAGAAGGACCGTCATTGAGATCCTTCGTCGATTAACTCCACCAATTTCTCGGTAGTTTCTATTGTATTTTCTTTTTACCTGTCTATTTTTATTCTAGTTGTTTATGTTTTATCGCTTGTGTAACTTTGTTTTATCGAATCAATGAAATCAAAAATTTATGGAAACTCCTAAAATAAAACACCCGAAAAAAATAATAATAAAGTGCCAATATCAAAGTAACATGAGTACAAATACATCAAAAAAGTGATAAAAAAATCCCTAACGCCCTCCTCGTCGCCCTCGTCCTCATCCCTATCGTCTATGTTCCTGTGAAATGTCATCCGGTGCTGCCATCCCCACCAGCCTATGGAGTGTCCGATACGCCAGACTGCCACGCGTGATCTCGCCATCACGAATCCCCTCCCTACAAGCGGTCACAATCTCCCTCACCCACTCAGCATCGTCGTATCGTAGCTCTGGGGAGGGTGTCCAGTCCTCAGCTACGGTGATGGTGGAGCCGGTAATAGTTCGGGGATAGATGCACGGACGTACCACTCTAAGTACCTACGTATAGTCTCATCTGCCCGCTGAGCAAACCGAGTAGTGCGCAGGATGTCATCCACAGATGCCATGAAGTGGGTGATCTGAAAGACGCACTCAGTATGACTCGGACGACCTCTGAGAGGGTCACGCGAGATGTACTGACGGTACCCAAACTGTCGCAGACACCTATCGTGCATGTAGGGAACTCGAAGTCACCCGGTGATGAAGCCTCAGATATAGGAGATATGCTCAAAGCGGTCTACCATCCCTGTGCTCCTCAAATGACCGCCAGCATACATCCTCTGGCCTCAGCTCATCAATCATCCTCTTGTAGTGCCTCAGCTTTAGGTGGTCTGACTTCTTCTTCCTAAAGCGCCCTGTAACACCCCCTTCCGATTTAGTCTATTATTTTAATAAATTCGAAAATCAGAGTCTACGAAAAACCTTTAGTGCGACCACTAGAGGGTGCCACATTCACACAACCACATTAAACTCCAAATAATAATTAAAATAACTCCAAAAGGTGATACATAGCACCATAAATCGCGTCTGAGAGATAGAAATCGAGTAAAATGAAATAACAACCGAAATACTGAATGTCTGCTTATCCAAGGAAATTAAAGCATAACATAACATAAACGACAAAATCTAGCTATCCCTTCCCGGTGCTACGTATCGAGCCGACTCGACAAATACTAGCGGAAGGTGCTCACGTCACCTTTAGTCACTGTCACCTGCAGCGTTGCCACATAGGAGCAACATTCCAAGCAGAAAGGGTGAGTTTCATTTCATAGAAAATAGCAAATAAAACATGCAACTCAATAAGATAAGCATTAGCACACCAACACCGTAAAATTCAAACAATTTCATCAATAGTCACACACATCCGAAACAACCGCCAGAAATGTATGCAAGTGCATGAGATGCAGCCCAACGCCAAGGACATATGCATGTGGATCCATCACCAAAAAGGCCCGAAGGCATTCACCAATCACCAAAAAGCCCGAAGGCATTCACCAAAAATATTTTATGAGGCCGAGGCCTATTCACCGGAAATAATGCACATGCCTATGCGACGCATGACTATGCAACACCACACCAAAAATACAACGAGAATAGCACATAGAATATTCACCAATAATTCTATTTGCACCCAATCACCAATAGGGGTCATACACCCTCAATCACCCAAAATGAACTCACCGTTAATTTCATCACCATTAAGACAACCACAATAGCTAAATGCCACACCAAAAAGGACCAATTCAACATCATAATAATTATTTTTGGCACCTAGGGACTAATTTAACACCATAATATTTATTTCAAAGACCTAGGGACTAATTTAACACCATAATATTTATTTGGCACCTAGGGACTAAGTTAACACTCACCTAGGCACCACTTGCACTCCTAGCGCCAAAACAAGCACACGGGGCAGCCAATTGGCGCCCATACACTATTCACCGCATGACACCCAAGAACACGCAGAATGTCACATACCCAGCGCCATTTCAGGAAATCGCGCCCCTGTTACACTACACTACGCACACGGCACACACAGAATACACATACTGTGGCGCCATTTTCAGGATTTTGGCGCCCTTCTCGCCCACACCGCCAACTACATGACTCACACATATTGCACACACAGGCGCCATTTCGTGGGATTTTGGCGCCCCCTCGTCTGCTCGCCCACTACACAGCACACACACACATGCACACACACACGTGGCGCCATTTCAGGATTTTGGCGCCTCCCCGCCCACTGCCGCACCAAAGACTCACAATCTCACTCACCAGCGCCATTTTCAGGGAAAATTGGCGCCCCCTCAAACTTTGTCTATATATTTTCTTTTAAACACGGACAACAACATATATACTGACTTTAAGACACCAACCAAAGAACATGTATATATTTTTACAACCCAAACAGCAACCTATATAGTTGGTAAAACCGCAAAAACAGCCACATATCGATTTTATAAAACACCAACAGCAATTTATACACTTTATAAATGGTGACAAAGAAAGACATATATATGTTCGAAAAACAAAGACAACAAAGAATATGCATATTCTATACCACAAAGAATAGCACCTATACATTCGTAAATCAAGACAAACAAAGAATTATATATTTCATACACAATGACAAAGACCTATACATCCGTAAATCAAGACAATTCAATCCTCCATATCCTAATACTCAATCCTATGGTCCCATGTTTTAGAAACTATTGGCTATAAAAGGAAACTCCCCTTACCTGATAATTGAAGGAGAATTCCACACTTGAGAACCCACCAAAATCACCACCAGCCCAAGCTTCGTTCTTCCTTTCAACTCACGCTGAAATCCTTCTTTCGAACACAAGGAGAACAGCCCAAAAAAATAAGGAGAGGGGTTGAAGATTACAAAGGAGAAGAATGGAGGAGAAAGGGTTAAACGAATTACCTATAAAATTTGAGAGAAATCTCTTCTTCCCCTTCTTCCTTTCTCACGCTGAAACTCCTCCTTCTCTTCTCTCCTACTACTGCGCGTTCACCCCCTCCCGATTCTCACGGCTTCTCTTTTTTTTTCTTTGATGGAATGACACTAACTTGGAGACCCACTAGGTTATTAATAGGAATTGGGCCAACTAATGGGTTTGGGCCCTATTCACACCCCTCCTTTTAATTCAAATCACCTCCTGAAATTAAATAACTCCTAGTTAGTTAATTTATTTAAATAATTATTGTAAACCTCAAATAACTTAATTAAATAATTAATTAAATTATTTCGGGGTGTTACAATCCTCCCCCACTTGGACCTTTCGGCCTCGAAATTACCCGAGTCAAATAACTCCGGATAGGCCTCCTTCATCTTGCTCTCCAATTCCCAAGTCGTGCTTTCGCCCACGGCCCCTAACCAAACCACCTTCACCAGATTGATTTCCTTACCCCTTAGGACCTTCACCTCACGGTCTTCACCCCATCGGCATCGTCTCCACGGTGAGATTCTCTCACCTCCACATCGTCCATCCCGAACCACATGGGATGGGTGGGAACATACTTCCTCGGTTGAGATACATGAAACACGTCATGTAAATTTGATGATTGGGTGGCAAGGCTACTCAGAAGCAACCTTTCCTACTCTCTCCAAAAGATTCGATACGGACCGATAAAACGAGGAGTCAACTTCTTAGACTTGAGCACGCCGACACGATCGTGGGAGTGACTCTCGTAAATACGTGTTCACCACCTTGAAATTCCAAATCCTTCCTCCTCTTATCGTGATAACTCTTCCGCCTACTCTGCGAAGCTTTCATTTTCTCACGGATCATTTTAACCTTCTCTCAGTAGTTTCACGGACTATTTCGGGACCAAGTACCACACTCTCTCCCGACTCATACCAACACAGAGGAGTCCCGCACCTCCTACCATACAATGCTTGAACGGTGCCATCCCAATACTCGAATGATGACTGTTGTTGTAAGTAAACTCGACCAAAGGTAGATGAGAATCCCACGAACCTCCTTGCTTTCGAGAACACACGCCAAAGAAATCTTCTTGAGCGATCGATTAGTTCTCTGCAATCATCCCATCGGTCTGCGGGTGGTACGCCGAACTCAACCTCAATTTAGAACCGTGGCCTCTTGTAAACTCTTCCAAAATTCGAAGTGAATCGGGATCTCTATCGACACAATGCTCATGGGAACACCGTGCGGCTTCACAATCGTCTTCACATAAATTTCTCGCCAACTTTGAACCAGGATAGGTAATATTAATAGGCAAGAAGTGAGCAGACTTCGTCGGTCATCCACAATTACCCAAATAGCGTCAAATCCTCTTGCGGTGCTTGGCAACCCCGTTACAAAATCCATGGAAATGTCATCCCACTTCCATTCCGGATCTCCAACTGGCTGCATCAACCCCGCAGCTTCGATGCTCCACTTTTGACCGGACAGTTAAGCAGCATACACAAACCGAGCCACCTCACGCTTCATACGTGCCACCAAAACAACTTCTTTAAGTCTTGATACATCTTCATAGCTCCCGGGTGTATACTCAACTTACTCCTATGGCCCCCTTCGAGAATTGCCTTTTTAATCTCTTCATTATCAGGTATACAAATCCTCCCACGGTACCTCAATACACCTTGCGCATCGATCTCATAGTCATTATCATCGAATTATCAATCCCATCTGCGATCTCCACCGACCTTAATATCCACGCTTCGAGCTTCTCTAATAACATCCAAGAATTCATTATGGATCTTCAAAGATACCCAATCGACGCTCTTAGGCGTCAGCTCACAAATCAGACTCATATCCCTAAACTGCTCCACTAATTCGAGCTCCTTAACCATCATTGCTGACACGTGCAAGGCCTTCCGACTCAAGGCATCTGCCACCACATTAGCTTTACCCGGATGATAATTTAAGCTGAAATCGTAATCCTTCAACAACTCTAACCATCTCCTTTGCCTCATGTTCAACTCCTTCTGATCAAATAGATATTGCAACCCCTTATGATCACTAAACACCTCAAACCTCGAACCGTACAGGTAATGTCGCCAAATCTTCAATGCAAACACAATTGCCGCTAGCTCCAAATCATGGGTGGGGTAATTCTTCTCATGGACTCTCAATTGCCTAGATGCGTAGGCCACCACCTTACCATTTTGCATAAGGACACCTCCTAGTCCCATCTTAGAAGCGTCACAATACACTACGAAAGGCTCTCCTGATTTTGGTAACGTCAACACAGGCGAAGTGGTCAACCTCCTCTTCAATTCATTGAAACTTTCCTCACAGCGAGAATCCCAAACGAATGCCTTCCCTTTACAAGTCAGCTGAGTTAGCGGAAGTGCCAACTTAGAGAACCCCTCAATGAACCGTCTATAGTAACCGGCTAGCCCCAGAAAGCTTCTAATCTCAGTAACCGACTTAGGAGCCTCCCACTGCACACCCGCATCAACTTTGGATGGATCTACTGCTATACCATCCTCAGAAATGATATGCCCAAGGAAACTTACTTCCTTCAACCAAAAATCACATTTAGATAGCTTAGCATACAACTTCCTATCCCTCAGGATCTCCAATACTGACCTCAAATGCTCGACATGCTCTTCCTCGGACTTGGAATAAATCAGAATGTCGTCGATAAAGACCACCACGGCGATCCGGATACTCATGAAAAATGCGGTTCATGTACTCCATGAACACCCCGAGCATTCGTAATCTAAAGCGGCATCACCGAATACTCGTAGTGCCCATACCGAGTCCTAAACGCTGTCTTCGAATATCTTTATTCCTAACCTTTATCCGATGATATCCCGACCTCAAATCTATCTTTACTGAATACACGAGCACCCACCAGTTGATCCATCAAATCATCGATCCTTGGGAGTGGATACTTATTCTTGATTGTGACCTTGTTCAACCGCCGATAGTCTATGCAAAGCCTCATACTCCCTTTCTTCTTTACCAAAGAACACTTCAGGGCTCCACGGAGATACACTCGGTCTTATGAATTTCTTCTCTAGCAAATCTTCGAGCTGCTTCTTCAATTCCGACAACTCTGCTGCAGACATCCTATACGGTGCCATAGACACGGGTCTAGTGCCAGGCACCAAGTCAATACCAAATTCCACCTCCCTCTCGGGTGGCACATCAGGAATTTCATCAGGAAATACTTCGGAAAAATCCCGCACTACTGGCAACTCGTCAATCTTAGTCTGGCTCTCAAGAGACAGCGACGCCATCAAGGCAAACAACTTAACTTCGTCCCTCATTATCTTATGCAACTGGCCAGCAGGCAACAAAGCAGATTCTCCTTCGACCGGAGGCGTAAATCCTGATTTATTAAAACGGTTGATGTGGACATGGTTGTTCACTAACGACCCATACCTAATATGATATCGAGCCCTCCTAATGGCAAGCAAATTAAATCCACAAGAAACTCTCTATCGAAAACCAATAGAGGACACTTAACACACACGAGAGAGGTAGTCACCGAACCCCTTAGCCGAGTGTCGATGACCATCTCCCTTTTCATGACAGATAATTCTAGGTTCAACTTATCAAGACACGCAGCAGTAAACAAACGAATGTGTGGCACCGAGATCAACTATAGCAAGCAATTGAGTACCCTTAATGAAACACGTACCTCTAATCTCGTTAGCGGTCTCTCGAACTCGCGAGAGCAAACACTTTCCCACTCGCCCCGCTCCTTCTTTGGCTTGGAACACTTAGTACTAATATGCCTGTCTCCCGCATGGTTGTAACATACGACATCCTTCTTATCACGGTTGGAAGATATGTGCCCCACTTTTCCCACACCGATAACACCTCTTCTCATCCTTGCCAGGCGATCTAGACTCTTATGACTGTTTTCCCACACGTGTAGCAAGTAATACCGGCAGTAGCATCTCCCCACTTCGCTTAGGCCCACCAACAAACTTCCCCTCGCACTTACGGCGGGTACCTCATACGGCTTACTCCGACCCGAGAAGTTCTTGTGTTTTTCTTTCATAACTCTGGAGTGAGCATTTTGCCCTCCTCAAAAATCCTGCACTATTAACCAACACGGAGAGAACACGCGAATCTGTTGATACCCTATGAATTTCTTTATGTCCAAGACGTAACCCGTTCTCAAACTTGATGCATTTTGAGAACTCAAAGATCCGCCCATCATAGTGCGGATAGAACTTGGACAACTCGGTAAATTTGGCAAAGATATTCGATCCACGGACATATTACCCCCGCTCGAGCCTCTAAACTCAACTTCTTTCTTTCCACGGACATCCTCGGGTAGTACTTCCTCGGAACTCTCTCGAAACACGGCCTGTGTGATCTCTTCATTGTCGACCATCAACCCTCGCCTAACGGTCATCCACTACCATCGACTCTCTCTTCAAAGACGTATGCGTACCATAACGAACCTCTCGAGCATCAAGATACAGTCCATTACGCGGAATATTCGCTCCATCTCTCCCGACCACTCAAGGGCACCATCGTGGTTGTACCCGCCGAAAGTAGGAGGAGGTTCTCCCGCTGGAAGGTAGCCAAGCTGCTGGCGTTCGGGGTCCACAACACCACGCAGATCACCCACAACCCGGCCATAGCTGCGGTGCAGTGGCAAGTGCGGCGTCGTTCGCCCCGCCATTCTAGTACCGCAAACAAAAAATGTAAATTAAAGCGATGAATAAAACTTAAGTGCTACATAACTTGACGACTCAACTACCGCACTGACGGATGGATCAAGCGCTCGATACCAATTGTAACACCCCTTCCGATTTAGTCTATTATTTTAATAAATTCGAAAATCAGAGTCTACGAAAAACCTTTAGTGCGACCACTAGAGGGTGCCACATTCACACAACCACATTAAACTCCAAATAATAATTAAAATAACTCCAAAAGGTGATACATAGCACCATAAATCCGTACGAGAGATAGAAATCGTAGCAAATGGAAATAACAACCAAAATCTGATATCTGCTTATCCAAGGAAATTAAAGCATAACATAACATAAACGACAAAATCTAGCTATCCCTCCCCGGTGCTACGTATCAGAGCCGACTCGACAAATACTAGCGGAAGGTGCTCACGTCACCTTTAGTCACTGTCACCTGCAGCGTTGCCACATAGGAGCAACATTCCAAGCAGAAAGGGTGAGTTTCATTTCATAGAAAATAGCAAATAAAACATGCAACTCAATAAGATAAGCATTAGCACACCAACACCGTAAAATTCAAACAATTTCATCAATAGTCACACACATCCCGAAACAACCGCCAGAAATGTATGCAAGTGCATGAGATGCAATCAACGCCAAGGACATATGCATGTGGATCCATCACCAAAAAGGCCCGAAGGCATTCACCAATCACCAAAAAGCCCGAAGGCATTCACCAAAAATATTTTATGAGGCCGAGGCCTATTCACCGGAAATAATGCACATGCCTATGCGACGCATGACTATGCAACACCACACCAAAAATACAACGAGAATAGCACATAGAATATTCACCAATAATTCTATTTGCACCCAATCACCAATAGGGGTCATACACCCTCAATCACCCAAAATGAACTCACAAGTTAATTTCATCACCATTAAGACAACCACAATAGCTAAATGCCACACCAAAAAGGACCAATTCAACATCATAATAATTATTTTTGGCACCTAGGGACTAATTTAACACCATAATATTTATTTCAGCACCTAGGGACTAATTTAACACCATAATATTTATTTCAAACACCTAGGGACTAAGTTAACACTCACCTAGGCACCCTTGCACTCTAGCGCCAAAACAAGCACAGGGCAGCCAATTGGCGCCCATACACTATTCACCGCACGGCCAAAGAACACGCAGAAATGTCACATACCCAGCGCCATTTCCAGGAAATCGCGCGCCCCTGCTTACACTACACGCACACACACACAGAACATACACATACTGTGGCGCCATTTGAGGATTTTGGCGCCTTCTCGGTCGTCCACACGCCAACTACACAGACTCACATATTGCACACACAGGCGCCATTTGAGGATTTGGCGCCCCCTCGTCTGCCCGCTGCCACTACATGCACACACACACATAATGCACACACACACGGGCGCCATTTCGAGGATTTTGGCGCCCCCTCCCACCCGCACCAAAGACTCACAATCTCACTCACAGCGCCATTTTGGGGAAAATTGGCGCCCCCTCTCAAGCTGTCTATATATTTTCTTTTTAAACACGGACAACAACATATATACAGCTTTAAGACACCAACCAGCAACATGTATATATTTTTACAACCCAAACAGCAACCTATATAGTTGGTAAAACCGCAAAAACAGCCACATATCGATTTTATAAAACACCAACAGCAATTTATACACTTTATAAATGGTGGAAAGAAAGACATATATATGTTCGTAAAAAAGACAACAAAGAATATGCATATTCTATACCACAAAGAATAGCACCTATACATTGTAAATCAAGACAAACAAAGAATTATATATTTCATACACAATGACAAAGACCTATACATCCGTAAATCAAAGACAATTCAATCCCTCCATATCCTAATACTCAATCCTATGGTCCCATGTTTTAGAAACTATTGGCTATAAAAGGAAACTCCCCTTACCTGATAATTGAAGGAGAATTCCACACTTGAGAACCCACCAAAATCACCACCAGCCCAAGCTTCGTTCTTCCTTTCAACTCACGCTGAAATCCTTCTTTCGAACACAAGGAGAACACCCAAAAAAATAAGGAGAGGGTTGAAGATTACAAAAGGAGAAGAATGGAGGAGAAAGGGTTAAACGAATTACCTATAAAATTTGAGAGAAATCTCTTCTTCCCTTCTTCCTTTCTCATTTGAAACCCTCCTTCTCTTCTTCCCTACTGCGCGTTCACCCTCCCGATTCTCACGGCTTTCTCTTTTTTTCTTTGATGGAATGACACTAACTTGGAGACCCACTAGGTTATTAATAGGAATTGGGCCAACTAATGGGTTTGGGCCCTATTCACACCCCTCCTTTTAATTCAAATCACCTCCTGAAATTAAATAACTCCTAGTTAGTTAATTTATTTAAATAATTATTGTAAACCTCAAATAACTTAATTAAATAATTAATTAAATTATTTCGGGGTGTTACACGCCCAGCCAGTGGCTCCGCACCCCGTATATGACCGGGCAACCTCTCCGTCATCCGAGGGAAATACCACAAAATCCAAGTCTGAAATGCAAAAATAAACAACATATTTAATTCAAAAAAATTTACCCAAAGTCAGTGTGATTTAACAAAAAAAATGAAGTTAAAATGTGTACCTGAAATAGGCTGGGATACCCTCCACACTACGCTGTCTCCCTCAAAGACGCAGTGTTCAAGGACTCATATATGGCAGCTAGTGCACCTGCACCCCATGCATAGCCTCCAAGTACATCTGCACTCAGATCATGCAGGTAGATCAGCCACTTAGCCTCAGCCCTGCCTCCAGTCTTCGTAGTGAAGATACTGTAGGTCAGAAATAGAAGCAGATAAGCCCTCACAGCAACTGTCATGTCACCCCCATCCTCTAGATTACGCTTAGAAATCTGCTTCAGCCAATTGAAGCTGAAATACGGACCCCCACGGGTGTTGGCGCTAGCCTCAATGTGTGACACCCCCAGATATGTTGTAGCAAGCTGTGTGGCATACTCCGAGCTCACAGTACTGGTAGGAGGTGTGGCATAGTTCCCCTGGATGGGACACTACAAGAATAAGCCTGATTTGCCACAAACTGTTGCCACAACCTGATTTCCGTCGCCAATTTGCGACGGGTTTGCCACAGATTTGCCACGGAATCTGTAATGAGAAAAGTGTTCGTAAGTTTGGTAAGGATTTGCTACGGACTTTGATAATTTGCCACAGACTTTGGTAATTTGCCACCGAAATTCTGTGGCAAACCCGTGGCAAATGTTTGAATCAGAATTAATTAAAGGGAGTCTAATCGATCCCTCTTTCTTTCACGCTCACTCTCACTCTCACTCGGTTCCTTCTTCTTCTCCCTTCCCTTTCTCCTCACCTTCGCCCTCCCTCAACCTCCACCGCACATCCCACAACCTCCACCGCACCACCCTCAACCTCCACTTTGCACCACCGTGCCTCTCCTCTCTCTCTCACCTCGGTCGTTCCTTCTTCTTCTCCCTTCCCTTCTTTCTTCCTCTTCTCGATTGCCTCATGAAAACGGTTTGAGTTTCTTTCTCTCTTCCCTTCTTCTTCCACTAAGTTTCTCTTCCACTAACGATTCTTTAATTTTTTTGATTTTATTTTCTAATTTAGTGTTGTTTAGATTTAGGGTTTAGTGTTCTTTTACTAATTTTGTGCTCGACTAGTATTAGGGTTACGTGATGTGCGTTGTTCTTTGCAACAATTTGTTCTGCTTGGAAGTTTATGCATTATTCATAGCTACTTTCGATGTTCATTTGTTTGTTGTTAGAGAGGTCTCTTTTTTGTTTCTAAAAGTATTCTCTGAAATTGTTTCGAGACTTTTGGATCCAGTATATGGGTTAAGTAGTATGGTTTATTTTTTAACCAATGTATTCTTTGATTATAGCATGGTTAATTGGTCCATGATTTTATTAATTTTAGGGTTGTAATGTTTAATCTTGTATGGTTAGTGTATAGTTGTTTCATGTTTTGGGATTGGATTTCTCGTGATGTCGAGTCCACTAATTGGGCATTGTAGTTTATGTTCTAGTATAAGATTCGACTTTTTTTCTTGGGGTAATGTGTTAAAGCACAAGACAAGATTTCAGATTTTGAGATGAAGTGATGGACATTGATAGTGAGCATCTTGGAATCCCAGAGGCGAGTATCATGCTATTGTTAGGATGCCATCACCGAGTTTGCTAGGATCCGCAAAGATCTCGATGAGTATTAGTGACAGTAAACACTTTTGGTCATCTGTTTCAGGGTTTTTCTAATGTTTGCATGTTTTCTTTTGTTAATTATGTTGATGTTGATAATTGTGTCATTTGTTGATGTGTGTTTTAGTTGTCATTTCGGTTACTAAAGAGGGTGTGAAGTTCTCCTCACCTCCGCCTCCTCAACCTCCACTGCACCACCCTTAATCTGTTTTCACGACCTTTATCTTTCAACCGATTTTTTTTTCTTCTATTTTGTAGAATCTCCGGTTGAGTTCTTCATGCAGAGAACAAGAATATAGCGAGATTTGATAATGTAAGTATAATTCTACAATTATGTGTTTGATTTGGTATATATATCTCGAAGTTTTGTGATATTTTAAATATTTATTTTCTCTCGAATATTCTCGTGGATTTCAATTCACTGGAAAATCTCTTTATACTCTTTGTTAGAGAGCTAGTATAGAATGCACTTGACTCGCGAGAATCCATATCGGAGCTTTCGGTGGTTGAAGTAACTATGTAAGTGTGAAATTGCAAGTGTGATTGACCGTGAACGTGTTGATCTTTGCATTGTATGATGATTATGGCGAAAAGGCTCGTGAGGTGTGTTTAATTTTACTTTTGTTACTTTGGTTCTTGTATTGAGATATACTAGTCCGGATCAAACTCTATGGTTTGGTTGCATTATATTAATTGTTAATTTGGTTATGGTAAGAAGAAGAATAAGAGAAAATGAGTACTTCAAGATTTGTTAAGTGTGTAAATGATTGGAGATGGAGCCGTGGGAAAAACATGCATGCTTATATCCTATACAAGCAATACCTTTCCCACAGTATGTTTGTATTTTTTATGTGTATTACATGCAAAAGGAGCTATTGATGAATCTAATATTCATTTTTATGTGGTTTCTCTGTTATAGGATTATGTTCCAACAAGTGTTTGACAACCAGTGCTAATGTAGTGGTGGATGGGAATACAGTGAATCTTGGTTTATGGGATACTGCAGGTTGGTAATCCTTCTTCTGATGTCACATTTCTATATTTTTTTTTCTTAAAAAATTTCAAATACTATTAAATTTGTACTCTCGGACCGGACCAGGACCCATGGGACCTCTGCTCAACTCCTTAAATTGTTCCTCAGGTCACCAACTGAGTTGTCTCACACCAAATGCTAAATTTTGTATGTAATTTTATGGATACAGGACAAGAGGATTACAATAGGCTAAGGCCTTTGAGTTACAGAGGAGCTGATGTGTTTTTGTTGTGTTTTTCTCTTATCAGTAAAGCCAGTTATGAGAACATTTCCAAAAAGGTTTTCTTTTTTCTCTATGCATGCCTCAGATCCCTCTTTATTTTTGTTACTGTAATAATGTTTTTTCAGTTGACATTAGTATTCTCAAGTCTTTGAAAATATGTGTTTTGGATTCTTGACAAACAGTGGATACCTGAGCTGAGACATTATGCTCCAAATGTGCCTATTGTGCTGGTGGGAACAAAACTAGGTAAGATCATCTAAACATTCCATCGATAGATATATTTGAAGTTAATCAGTTTCATATTTAGGATCATCAATAGACTTCAAACATAATATACAGTTTCTATTTAAATCTTATGTATGCAGATTTGCGAGAAGACAAGCAATTTTTTGTTGATCATCCCGAAGCCACAAGAATAATGACTACTCGGGCATGTCCTAAACAAATTAAACAAAACAAATGTCTATCTTTGAATCCATAATTATTTTGCATGTATAATGGATTATTAATATAACAAGTGGTTTTGGTGAATAGGGTGAAGAATTAAAGAAAATGATTGGTGCAATCACTTATATTGAGTGCAACTTAAAAACACAAAGAGTAACTAATTCAATTTTGATTCGATTCAATAATTGTGAAGTAGTATATTTTACGTGTTTTTAATTCTCTCTTTCTTCGTTTTTGCGAGAATGTGAAGCTAGTTTTTGATCTTTGCAATAAAGGTTGCATTGAGGCCACCAAAGCCAAAAAAAAACCACGCAAAGCAAGGATTTGCACAATTTCCTCTAATTTGGGGGCGTGAGAGAGTATAACCCTTCCTTTTTATATTTACTACTAAATTTGTATTCATTCACCTCTCAGCAAGCTTTCATTCCATTGTTTATATATTTTTTGATGTAATGGAACATTATAACTTTGTATCCTTACTGTTAGAATCGAAAGATAACCCAATTTGTGAAGAAGTTGGAGTAGTAGGAAACTACTGCTCCATTTATTTTTTTAATTTTTTTTTAAAAATTTGCGACGGATTTGCCACGGACTTGCGACGGAAATTTGCCACGGACTTGCGACGGAAATTTGCCACGGATTTGCGACGGAAATTTGCCACGGCTTTGCGACGGAAAAATTTGCCACGGATTTGCGACGGAAAAATTTGCCACGGAAATTCCGTGGCAAACGATTTGCGACGAGCGTTTTTGCCACCAATTTTTGTCCGTGGCAAATGTTGTTTTGCCACGGAAATTTGTGCATTTGCGACGGAAATGTCCGTGGCAAATCAGCGATTTTCTTGTAGTGGGAAGATGCAGCAGACAAGAAATGTCATCTAAAGTGATCGTCATTTCACCAAATGGTAAGTGAAATGAGGAAGTCTCTGAGTGTCATCTCTCGATAAAGGCCGACAAAGAACTCATGGTCTCTTGTGGTGTGGCGGTCACGGAGAAGTGGGGCGATCCGAGTCCGTGACCACCGTGGTACGTGTTGAAGTAGAAGTAGTGGCTGCATCATCTGATGCAGTATGGACTTTGTTGCCATGAGCCCATACTTTGACAACACGATACTCTGAATTAAAAATAAATAAATGATGTAAGCAAAAGTGCAGACTATGAGCGTTAAAAAATATATTTACCCAAAAAAATTCAACTTACCGGGTCATCGCGTCTTGAGCGAATGCAGACATGATCCGTCGGTCGGTGAAGAAGCGAGGGTTGATCTTGCCGATCCTCCCGGGCTGCTCCTCGATACTCGGACATGGATAGTGCGAGGAAGACAAATCAGCCTGAGGCTGCTCCTACTGATACTCGGGAGGCGGGGCATGGTAATGAATAGGCTGGGGATGGTAAAGAGGAGGCTGTGGATGGTACTGAGGAGGAGGCTGAGAATGATACTGAGGAACCAACCTCCCCCTATACCAATCCTCCTGCTGAGTTTGCGAAGATAATCCCCAAGATAAAACTCCCCATCATCCTGATAATGAGCTGTGTCGTGACCGTGATCTCGACGTTGACGGCTCAAAAATAGATTATTTGAGGAGTCGCCACGCAATTTATTAATAATAGGAAAATCGAGAAAAACCTAACTGAAAGTTATTTGGTCTGCGTAACTAGGTCGGATTCGGGAGTCGATTATGCATAGGGAAGGGCGGAAACTTAATTCCACTGCACCCCTAGTACATCCGTCCTAAGACGATTACCTAAATTTGATTTGTGCAATGATTAATAAGTTGTTTAATTATTTGTTTACCCAAAAATAATACTTAATTAAATTTAGTAGAAATATAATTATTTACAAAGAAATAATTTAAGAAAATTTTAGTTTGACCTTGACAGGGAGACCCTGCGTCTACGTACTCTCTGATGCGATGAGAGACTCAAAAGTCACGTAGTTCTTCCTGAAAATTTGTTGGTTGGTTGATTTTATTTTTGAAGGGGTCTAAGGTCCAAGTTGTACAACTAAAGACTCTTAAACCGGATTGACAGGATGTACATCCAAATCTAATCCATTTATATTTTGGATTTTTATAAAATAGGCGCTAAATATCAATATTTAATTTATAGGTTTGTGATTTTTATTTTGAAGGGATTTAAAGTCCAAGTTGTACAACTAAAGACCCTTAAATCAAAGTTGTGGGCTTGATAAGATGTACATCTAAGTCAAACCCTAATTACCAATTTATTAGTTTTTGAAAAAAAGGAAAAAAATACATTGTGTATTTAAATGACAAAACGAACAATTAAAAAATAAATAGATATAGATAACTATATACATAAATAAATAAATATATACATAGATAAATAAACAATAAATAAATAGATACATAAAAAAAAGATAATAATAAAAATGAATAGATAAATACATGACTAACCTTAACACGATGAATGCCAAATAGAACCGAGCATTCTGACAAGGTCAATTGCGAACTGGACTCTTATCTGGTCCATTTTGACCTTAGAACCGCAAAAACTGCTTTGAGAACTGGAAAGCCTACTCAAAACGTTCAAACTAATCAAAGACGGTTTTTAGTGAAATGGGCATAAAGCGCTTGACCCAAAAATTCACTTAACTCGCCAATGATCTCCCCTCCTCCAACCTTCACCTCTCAACCTCTTTTATAGTCAATTTCTATAGGGTGGTTGTTTCTTGCAAGCGATGTGGGACTAAAACAAGATAGAAAGCAATTCCCACATAGAGAACACAATTCCGTTTTTCTCAAACCCACACCAGTAAAAGTGTGATTACGGATTCGTTACCGTTGGATCGTCTTCGTTTTTGGATGTGAGGTTTGTCAGGACATATATCTTCACTTTCACCGCTCGGATCGTTGAAACGAGGTGCGAGGAGAGAGAAATTGCCTTCGCAATAACTGTAGTTTTGGGTCCGTTTTTCTCAAATCACTCACCGTAAAAGTGCGATTCCGGATTCGTTAACCGTTGGATCGTCTTCCTTTTTTGACAGTAGGCTCGTGGGACATATGTCTTCACTTTCACCGTTCGGATCGTCAAAACGAACTCTGAGGAGAGAGTATCCCTGACTTTCTTGGTGCTCCACTGTCATTGCTAGAAATCATGTCCACAACCATTGCACTTAGAGAAAGAAAACCGTTAAGGTAATCAACACATTTGATGCAAAGGTGTTGTGCTCTATGGATCTATGCTATGCTATAATGTGTTAACATGGGAGATGAAACCGAGAGAATGAAGACAAGTTTGGTTTGGAGATTTTTAATGTTTGGTTTCTATGATTATTGTAAAAAAACATTCTAGTTAGACAATTAAAGTAAATCTACTATTTTTGTGATTTTGCATTATATATTTTTTGTTTTGTTTAACCTAAAAGAGTAAAAATAATGCGAAAGTGACAAAAATTACTAAAATGACGTATTCGACGGCTAAAACACGCAAAATACGCAAAAAGTGCATATTTTCGTAATTTTTCCGAGCAAACGTCAAAAATACCATTAAAAATTGAGTGTTGGTGATGCTGCTCATCATACCGGGGTGGCTCGGGTTGATACTCAGCTGAGTCAGCCTGTCTCTGTCTCCTAGCTGAAGCATGCAATTGATTATGCCTCCGAGTCCTCGTACTCGGAGCAGTAGATGACTCTGGTATGTCACTGATAGGAGTTACCTCCCATCTACCTCTCTGACTGTCCCTGTGACTGCGCTGCCTACCGGACACTGCAAGGAAAGGGAAAAAAATTTAGTAAAAAATTGCTCATCGTTTTTACATAAAAATGGGTGTATATACGATGCTTACTTTTAAAGCGTCGTATATATGGGTTTGTTGGGTGTAAATACGAGTGGATGAATTCTCAGCTAATCGTATATATACGCGCGAAAGGGGTATATACGTTGGAGTAAAAATATGGATCGTATATAAATTTGGTGGTGGGGTATATGCGATTGGTTGAATTTTGGGTCAATCGTATATATACCTTTTCGTGATGTATTGGTGGTCAATCGTAGGTATGACCAATAATGTGAAAAAATTGTGATTTTGTAAAAAAACAAGGTATTTTAGTCTTTTCAGCATGGTGGGTGGGGGTATGAGGGGAAAGGGTGGGGGTACAGAAAAAACAACCCTTACACATATACTAGATATCACAACGATGGGCCAACATCCCAAGCCCAACAACATCACGTATCTTGAAGTTCAAAAAAAAAACATCACGTATCTTGACCAAAAAAAAACATCACGTATGTTGTTGTCCCTCAACATCACATATATAAACAATCACTTAATTGCTACGAAAATCATTATTTAGTGGTTATATAGTATTTATCAGTCACTATTTTAGTTTATTTCAAAGTGATAATTACAAGTTTCAACATTCAATGGCAAAATTACACGATGGACTAATGCCACCTCTCGTATCATCAAATCAAATCAAATGAAAATGTAATAGCGATGTCGACAGTAACGGTTATAATCTCTTATAACTTATAAGTAACGACAAATTGATATAGTTGTAACAAAAAAATAATAATATCGTGGACAATGAATGTTTGACAAACATGGACAAAATACAAAGAAAATACGGTTGGACCCACTTTGTTACAAATAAACAGAAAATAAAAATGTGATAGAACCTTTGATTTAAAGTGAGTCCCACCGTATTTTCTTTGTATTTGTCTATGTTTGTCAAATATCTATTGTCCAAAATCCAAATAACATTTCTGAACAAAAATTAAAGACATGCACGAGAGCTAGAAGGTGAAACCATGAAAGCGAAAAGACTGCAAAGTAATCAATTATGACCAACCAATTTTGCATTTTGGCTAAAAGACGTGCACTTCATGAGTCATAGCAAATATTGATACTTGCATAAATAAATAACATATGATGGATGAATTTGATTTTGAATAAATTGGTTTATAATGTGGATTTGATCGGAAAAGTCTCGAAAGAAATGTGATTTATGTTTAGATTAGTTTATAAGAAATGTGATTTTTGTAAAGAAATATTGTTTGAATAGTTTTGGTTAAAATTTCTTTTGGTTGTAAAAAATATTGAATGTTAATACTTGAATACTTTTGAATGCTTTAAAAAAAAGCTTGAAAACTTTGTATAGCCCAACACTTACTAAGACATAAAGCGGATTATGAATTGTTTTTTAAATGGGGAAGTGTACGTACACCGACCTCCCAGATTTATCAATCAAAAGGAACCAAATCATGTTTTTAAATTCATTAAAGCTCTCTTTGGACTCAAACAAGCTCCTAGAGCTTGGTACGAGAGACTTAGTTCTTTTTTGATCAAAAATGATTTCTCAAGGGCAAAATTGATCTTACACTCTTCAAAAAAATCCACAAAGATGAATTATTGATTGTTAAAATTTATGTTAATGATATCATCTTTGGGGAAACAAATGAAAAAACATTGCAAAGATTTTAGAGATCTTATGAATAGTGAATTTGAAATGAGTTTAATGGGGGAATTAAGATAGTTTCTTGGTCTTCAAATCAAACGGTTAGAGAAATACATCTTTATAAGGGTACATGTTCAAAAGAAAGATAATGAATTAGTTTTTGTTGATACAAAACATCAATTGGCTGATATTGATATTTTTACAAAACTTCTCTTAGAAAACAGTTTTAATTTCATCAAAAGCATGTTGTACATCGTCAAGGTTCCACTTAGTATAGAAGGCATTTTGCAATGTCTTCTCAAGGCTCAGAAGGCATATTATGTGTCTTCTGAAGTGATCGGAAGGCACAATTGTTCATGACAGTTTTCTGTTTGTTTTATTATATTTTTATGTTACTCTAAAGATCTGCCTACACTGATGCGACTATAAAATGGATCAAGAGTACAGTTGGAGGCAAAGATCTATTTATCACTCAAGAAATCATCTCTGAAGCATTAGAGATTCCAACCGCAGAAAAGAAGGTCTACGGAGAAGATTGGGTGTTTGAGTTAAGCACCATTACAGAGCGTTGAAGGAAGGAAGGAAGGAAGGAAGGAAGGAAATAAGGATATAGAGGCAAAGAATCTAAAAGATGTCTTGAGAATACACATATTTGGTCTATCACTCCAAAAGCTTCTCAAGAGCTTCTGAGTAACCTATCTTCTCTCAAAAAAACACTCAATATAAATCAACACCTTCTGGGACTATCTTGAGTGTGTGTTCATAGCTTGGTGTTAATTGATGTATGCATTTTGTTAAAGCTATTTTATCTCATCTAAAACTAAATATATTTTGTATATGTGTATCTTCTAAACAAGGTATTGATTGTTGTATTGTATGGGAAGAATTCTAAGAAGGGTAAGAGGTTAAGTTGCTAGAACTTGTAAGAAAACAAGTGTAACAATTGATAGGGATGTGAAAAGGAAACAATCAGTGTTGTAGCCTGTGATTGGCTTGTATACTATTTGGAAAATAGTGGAAAATCTCACAGGGTGAGAGGAGTGGATGTTGCCCTAGTTGATTGGGGGTGACCACTATAAATTCTGTGGGTGTTTTACGATGTTTCTTTATAGCTTTCAACACTCTTTTAAAACTCTAGTTTTCACACTATATATTACATATACTCTTTTCTTCAGTACAAAGTTGGTTAAATCATCATTATCTTAAAAACAAGCTTCGAGAGGAATTTGAAGTTATAAATTGATTTTAAAATGTGTCACAATTCAAACCCCCAATTTCTTGTGATTTATATTGACTTTAGGTGCCACTACTTGCATCCCGTGCGGGAATTTTTAGAAGCTCTCCATCCATCTCTTCTGTAGGTGCAGGTTTGCCTCTGCGATTTGTTATACTATTATCGACTTACTGGGTTCAACTTTGTGATGCACCAAGATATTTCTCCCTTATTTCTTCAATTCATTCACGTCGATGGCCCATGTAGGTGTGGACATGGTTTAATGCTCATTTGACATACTCTTCTCAGGGTCATTTGAGGCTTGAGAAAAAGTTATATTTTTTCCCTAGGTGTACCTGATTTTGAGAGATCTTTTTACAGAATATTATAATTTTTCTTGGAGATTATTCTAGGCTAGGGGTAATTTCTTGGTTATAAGGTCTTTGCATCTAGACTTTGGAGAGTAACAGATGGGATTGTGATCCCAAATCACTCGGGTTTTACTCACGATAGATACCTATTGGTGGTGAACAAAAACGTGTATTATGGAAAGAAATCTGGGAGAGAATGTATGATCTTTAAGGTGGATTTATAGATAGTCTATATAACTCAGTTTATTGGGGGGTTCTTAGAGTATATGATAGGTTGCTTCTATTTCTATGAAAAGTGGAACTCATGGATTCGAGGGTTAAAGCAAGGGAACCCTCTCCCCTTTTCTCTTTATTTTAGTCGCTGAGGACTTGTGGGATCAATATGAGTGCAACGACACAAAATCTATTTATAGGGCTTAAAATGAGAAACCTTGTTGTTGAGGTCACACATTTGCGATATACTCATGACACACTCATAATTTGGGAAGCATCAATGAACGTACATGAATCTTTCACTACTATGGAAGTGTTTTTCCTTAACTGTACAATCAGTTATGTGCTTTTCAAGTACCTTGGGTTACCATCAGGGCCGACCTCGAGGAGTCTAGTTACATTGCAGTCGATGATTGAGACATTGTGATGACATCTTAGAAGATGGTTACATTGTCAATTTTGGGGTGGTACAGTCCTTATAACTTTTGTCCTAAATAGCATAACAACTTTTTACCTGTTCTTCTTAAAGATGCCTATAAATATTTGGAAGGAGGTTTTGCAGTTTCCTATAAATATTTGGAATGAGGGGGTATGAGAGGTAAAATATCTCTGATTATTTAACCTCAACCCATTAGGGAAGTGGACGAGGAGAGACTTATGGTGGATGAGGGTACTCTTGGAAAGATGTTCTGATGGGTAAGCACGAGGGATAAGTGGCGAATAGTCTAGACCTCAATGGGTTTTGGTACTACTCCTCCCCATGATGAAAAGAACTCGTCCAAGATTGGTTCTCTGACACAATTACTAAGAAGATAGGTAAAGGGGCTTCCGTCTCTTTTGTCACAAAGAGTCGGTGTGAAACTTCCCTCTTAATAAGAAATTAAAAAGAGTGTAAGGTTGTGGATATAGGCGCTTGGGGTGGTTACGTTTGAACGTGATGTTTTCTTGGAGGAAGTCTTTTTTGTTTGTTTGGGAGGATAGTTGTTGGGGAACCTTTTGACTATCCTATCTCTAGTTGAAATTAATCACTTTTATTGGGGATTGGTAGGTTTGTGAGGCCAATAATGAGAATGCATATTCCTCTAAATTGGCATACATATTACTGCTCCTCAAAAGCCCTCCAACGGTACATCATGCAGTCACCACTAGAAACATATGTCCTAGATAGACAGTGGAAAAGTGGTGTACCATCTAAAGTTGTAGCTTTTTCATGCCAAATCCTCCTTTATAGACTCCAACCTCGTGCTAACCTATTCCATAGGAGGGTTTCACAATGTAGGAAGAAGCTACTGGATGTGTCCTTTGTTGGGAGCATCCAAAGATGGAGATAGAATTATTTCTTTGGTGTGACTTCTATGTTCAACTATGGTACTTGGTGTTTAAGTGGCTTAGGGTAAAGTTGGTGCTACAATATGACTTCATTATTCTTACTCTACTCTTAGTCTTCTATAGCTGTAAATTCCCAACTTGGAATAGGAAGGGTCTTATTATCAATTGTTATGTCGTTCTTTAGGAAATCTGAGAAACCAGTAATGTAGAATTTTCTTAAATAAAATCCTAGATATCTTAAACACAATTGAGCTTTACTTAGTAAAGTGACTTTTAGTCAAGACTAAGTAAGACCAATTTTATTTGTATGAGTAATATAAACCCTTCTGTATATATTCCTACATTAATACCTCTTAGCATCTCAGTCTACATAAATATCCTGGCTCTCGGTGGGGGCGAACCCTAGTAAAGTTTCCACTTGGGACCATATGCTTCAAGTTTTATGAGGAAGGCTTCAAAGTTGGCAGCATAAGTCTATTAGTCTTGGTGGGAGATTTGTCCAGCTTAACTTGGTCTTGAATAGCATTCCTATCTCCTACCTCTCGTTTATGAAGATGAAAACGACAATGTGGAAGTATGTTGTAAAGTTGCAGAGGGAATTCCTTTGGGGGTGAATAAAATCATGTGGATAAGGTGGGTATGGTGGTTAGATATTAGTAAATCTAAGAGTGGTGCACTACAAGAAAATCGTTGATTTGCCACGGACATTTCCGTCGCAAATGTACAAATTTCCGTGGCAAAACAACATTTGCCACGGACAAAAATTGGTGGCAAAAACGCTCGTCGCAAATCGTTTGCCACGGACTTTTCCGTGGCAAATTTTTCCGTCGCTAATCCGTGGCAAATATCCGTGGCAAAGTCGTCGCGAATTTCATCGCAAATCCGTGGCAAATCCGTCGCAAAAATAAAAAAAAATTAAATTTTTTTTTAAATCTTCAGAATTAAAATAAATGTTGGGTAACTCATTATGATGTTAACTCCACCCATTTTTTTCAAACTTCTCCCAAAATATAGTTATTGGGGAACAAGACATAAAATTTGGACACAAACAAGCATATTTGTGTTCATCTCCGGCACATTTTGCATAAAACCCAAACATAAATTTTAAGATAAACACTATACATTAAATTGAGATGTATTCACTAGGAGTGCAAGGAGGACAATCATTCATTCTTGCGCGACTTACCCCCTTCATCCTGTTTATATTAAATAGCCTTACAAAAAGGAGCCAGCACCTAACTATGATCACCGCCTCCGTTTCATCTTTTTGGTCTGTTGGCTTTTTGGGTAGATGACACTGTGTTTCTAATGGAGGAATGAATTTTCATCGACGTTGTTGATTGCACATCTGGCATATGGTAGCCGATTTGACATTTGCATAGGTACATTGTTCACAAGACCAGTGAGTATCATCAGATATTCTGGTGGACATGCGAGCTCCCTTTCCTCTACCACCCTTCCCCTTGCTGCTCCCTGCAGCATTTTTTGAGCTTGTTGCTTTGCTGGAAGCAGCTCCATTACTATCCACATCAGCTAACCCATTCTCTAATGCCCTAACCAAATTCTCAAAGTAGTTTCTAGTCACACTGCCAAGACAAATGGATTAGCATCAAACCACAGAATTTGGGTGAGATCAATAGTGATATCAATGATATTGATTTACTACTTAACACAAAAAACTACACACTGAAACCAAAATGCCACATAACAACCAAGATATGGAAAATATTAAGAAACCTGAAAAGAAAAAGTAAACAAAACAAAACAACGCATTGAATTTTATTGAAGTGTATCAGATTGGTGTAAAATACAAAATACATTTTTTTCATCACCAGATTCTAACTTGAGATATGGTTGTAGTCTTGTAGATTTACCATACTTAATTCAAAATAAGATGTTCACAACATGTCTCTGTATTCGGGGAAACTAGAGGAAAACATATCCAATTTAAAACCAGATTGAAACTAGAGTATCATCTACCGGTCAATCCCGGCTAGTTTTGTACGAAAATCATTGAAATCTTTAGATGGGCCCCAGCATTGAGGAATATTTGGAATTCATTTTCCGCACATTGATGACGTCTCTCCAAACCGGACTCTGCCACACGATGTAAACATTAATAAAAGATTATTTGTCCTGGAATCACCAAAATGCAAGACATTTCCAATTAAATCGAAGTTGGTAAATAAAACCTTGCAAGTACTCAAAGAACTGTTTTTAGCATGTTCATGCTCGGGTAAATAATACCCATATGCATACGTCCCAATTGTGCAAAGTACAACCACCGTATTCGAGTAAAAACCAAAGGAAATTTAGGAAATTCAATTGCAGTTCATGATTTTGGGCTGTTGCATAATTCGCGCAATAGCCACCAAGTGATAAGCTCTTCAACTTTTATTGAGCATTGCAAAACATATCAAGCCATTCAGTATGAATCGAATGACAAAATTTGCCGCTATCACCAAAAGTATAAAATATTTATTTACCCGTAACTGTGCTTGGTTATGAACTTAAGTCGTGACTCGGAGTTGGCACAGGTGTCACTAAGCTTCTCAATCGCCAAAGAGGAAAAGGACAATAAGTGAACAATTTTACTATCAATACAAGCATAGATTAAATTCTACTCGAAGCAGAAAGCGCAGAGCAGAGCTAAAGCAACGGATACGGCGGTAAAAAAAAAGCGAGTATGAAAGAAACAAAAAGGGTTAAAAAGGAAAAAGCGATTTGAAAGCGTAAGAGGATGATGGAAATGCAACGACTTAGTCCAATTATTTGTCAGTTTAGTTGTATGACCAAAAATAATTTTGATAGATTCCTAATAATAC
This sequence comes from Oxytropis ochrocephala, assembly GCA_020916435.1. Classification (NCBI taxonomy): domain Eukaryota; kingdom Viridiplantae; phylum Streptophyta; class Magnoliopsida; order Fabales; family Fabaceae; genus Oxytropis; species Oxytropis ochrocephala. The sequence goes on along the minus strand of CM037092.1, from coordinate 105,886,366 downwards.
CCCAGCCAAGTCCCTGTACAAGAAGGATTTTACAAATCATATAAATCATCATGCAAATAACAATAACCAAACAACAATAACCAAACAAGGATAATCATTCAATTCAGTTGAGAGACACTACCTTAGTTCCTCTAAAACCTCTAGGGCCTTTGTTGGAAGTATTTCAACATTTTGGGACTATAAGAGCACAAGCACAACAAAGTGAGAATTACATTATAGATAAGTAAAAAATTAGACAACGCGTAACAGAAAGAATATTGAGCCAATAACATTTGTCAAAAAGAAAAGGGATTAAAACCTCTGTTTAAAGTTGACACATGTAACTCAACCCTAAAGAACAAGACAACAGTACCTGAACAAGATTGATTAGAGCCATTAGGGATAGCCGAAACCAATGAAGATCTACCAACTCTTTAGCATCCTCACGAGCAACCTCAACAACCGAGCGTATCAAACTATTCAAAAGTTTAGGAGCTAATGCGACTTTATTTCCAAGCAAGCCAACTATCATCAAGGAGGCGCCTGCATGGAGCGACAATTTAAAAATAAACAATGCATCGGATGGTGCCAAAAGACATAGTAACAAATAAGAGTACATGGATGCAGTATCACAACACTTAACAGCTTAAAAGGGCAAAAATGCAAATTACTTTAATGTGATCCGGCATTTCAAAGAAATTACTTTGCCTATTGACCAAAAGTTAAGATCTTGTGTAAATTTACTAGATGATGCCTAAGTATAATCACTTTAGTACATGAAAAGAATTTCCTTGAATTCTAACCTTGTGATCTGAAGCTCCCTTACCGGTCTGAAGCCCAGAGACAACAAAGGAAGTATTCTCTTGACAAGATCATCATCAATAGTCACAACATGATACTCAAGACTTCAACAAAAGCAAAGATACATAAAAGCCAATTACATGCCTTGAAGGTTGAAACTTTTTAGATGGAGATGCATGCAACAAAATACATACTTATATTATTTAATTCCATTAGATGACTACCAAGTTCAAAGCTAAACAAGGGAATTATTACTCACATAGTTGCATAGAACTTCTAATACACCCTTATCACGAAGGCATTCTTTGCACTATGACTAGTCCCTAGGTGGCGGTGCACGGATACTTTCACACCTTCAAGAAATCCCCATGTACCATTCCTTTACTGAAATGAATCAAAACATTAAAAACCACTCCAACCGGTAATCCACATTACAATCAAACAAAACAACAAACAATCATATATTACCAACCTTGTATCAAGTATCTCAGACTATTCGAACAAATGCATTGTCTCATGGTACGGCAATGAACACAAAACCAAATCCTCTTTGTTGTACACATGAACCACGAAGCTCAAAACAAAGCCACATAAAAAAATCATTCACATCACATTAACAACACAAAAACGAATTATAAAATAGAGTACTTAGTTGGTGTCGATCTCTACTGAAAATATATATTGTGTCTTGCAAGAATTCAAAACCTAATAACAACAAAATAAAACCCAAAATCAGAGGAATATTTAGAAACCGATTTGTGAAAAGTGAAAGAAGAACCTGAGTTGTGAGAGAGGAGAAGTGAGAGGAAACCAATAAACCTATGAACACCAAAACAAAACCAAAATCACTTTAAGAGAAAGCAGAGGAAGCAATATACCATATTGAAGAAGTAGAAATGAGAAAAAGAGAAAGCGAAATACCTTTGTTGAGCGATTTGTATCGATCGTATCTAAATCTGAGGTTGTTAGGTTTCGCATAAACCGAGGATGACGATTTTGAGGTTGGGTTCCATTGATGCAAGCTTTGGAGTGGAGAAGATGAGGGGTCTAGGGTTTGTTGGTGTGAGAGAGAGAGAGAAGTGAGAGTGAGGAGAGTGCAGTGGAGGTTGAGGGAGGGCGGAGGTGAGAAGAGTGAAAGGTGGAGAGTGAGCGTGAGAACGATCGAAGGAGGGCGGAGGGAGAAGGTCGGAGAGGAGGGCGGAGGGAGAAGGTGAGGGAGAACGATCGAAGGTGGAGAGTGAAAGGAAGAGACGTTCTATTTTAGGGATCGGGCTCTTTTTATTTTGATCAATGGGTTGCCACGGATTTGCCACGGCATCTCCGTGGCAAATGTCTGTCCTTTCACATGTCCGTGGCAAACCCGTGGCAAACACCAACGGGAAATTTCGCGCCTCTATTTTTTACTCATTCCGTCGCAAATCCGTGGCAAATTACTAACGGAATAAGCTCCGTGGCAATTGCTGGTGGCTAAAACAAGCTTTTCTTGTAGTGGTGGCGGACTAAGGGTGAAGGATCTCCAAGTAGTTAATGACTTGTGGAGGAAAGTCCTGGTCTCAAACTATGGGAAGGCCATTAGATCGATGGCCTATTTTCATCAATTGGGTTATCCTCCTTTTGCTTCTGTATGGTGGAAGGATCTGTGTAACATAGGTGGTTGGGGATCTGAGGAAGGGGACTGGATATCATGTAACATTAGATTGAAAGTGGGGAATGGCATCGCTGCCTTATTTCGGCATGATGTGTTCAAGTTTCCTATACCTTTTTAATGGCAAATAATCCTTAGGCTTTTGTTAGTTCTTGTGGTAACTAGTTAGGTGGGGTATGGGTTTGAGCTATCCATTGGAGGAGACATATTCGTTTGGGAGGTGTTTATCATTGGGGAGTTAACCAGTTACTAGCATCTTTTTCATTATCAGCACTGCTAGATAGTTGATTTAAGGTTCGACATAATTCTAGATTGCTCTATATTGTATTTTTCTTATCATCTCCTCTGTCAGCAGTCATCCAGTGTTCCGAGGCTTTCTGATCAGGTGTTTGGCCGGGGGTTCTAAAATTAGGTTTGAAAGAGTTTTTCTCCATACAAGGTTGTTGCCTTCTCTTGGAAGCTCCTCTTGGATTGAGTTCCAACTCGGCTAACCTATTCAGTAGGGGTCATTTTGGATATTGGTGCCACTGCTTGTATTCTGTGCGGGAACTTTCAGAAGGCCTCCCTCCATCTCTTCTGTAGGTGCAGGTTTGCCATGTGATTTGTTGTTGTATTGCCAATTGGTTGGGGTATGACTTTGTGATGCACCAAGATATTCTGTCCTTATTTCTTCAGTTCATTCATATCGGTGGCCTTTGTAGGTATGGGCATGGTTTGATACTCATCTGGCATACTCTTCTTAGGGTCATTTGAGACTTGAGAAAAAACTATATTTTTTTTGGTTGCAACTGTTTTTTCAATTGTATATGAGTTGAATACCTCTTCTATTCGGTTATAATTCAAAAAACAATCCAAACTTAGTGCTCTAGTCCACCGGCTCCCTTCATTATAGAGAGGATTTGATATACAGAATTTTTAACATTCAATATTAATAAAAATAATTTACAAAAAGAAATCAGAATCAGCATCTCAGCATCAGCAATACAAGAAAGAACAAGTGGCTCAAGCTCAACAACAAAACAGTCGCGCCTTAAGAGCATCACATCGCATATAAAACAATAGACTTTATTATTGCTAAAAATGATTGTTTCGATTGGTAATATTTACCAGTCCCTCTTTATGGGTTATCATGCCTATCATTACCTATTATTACCACTCCACCTTTAAGTCAAAGAAAAGAAGTACAAAAGGCAATAAGCCAGGAAAGGAAAAAGGATCTGCACCTGCACCTGTAGTAAGATTTGTTTCTTAGTAAGATTATGTGGATAATAGACATGCACGCTAACGGCTTTGGGAACAAGTGATCTATTTCCACCACCGTTGCAAACATTTTATATAGTGGACTAAAAAATCTAGCTTCTAAACCAAGGGATCAATTAAGTCTTAAAGGATTTGTTTCTTAGTTTTTTTCGGTTGGCTAAGTTAAAAAATGGTAGCATTAGGGAGCACAAATATTGGTTTGATAACACTTGGTGTTAGAATCTTGATTGGGTTGTCTGTAGAGGAGAGGATTGATCTAGACTTACTTTTGGACATTTTACATTCGAGTCATCCTAACGATTTGAGCAAGATCGTTGACTGTGGAGGCTGGACAAGTTCCACGCTTTTACAGTTAAATCATGTTATGCGCTTTTGTCGAGTCTGTTGCATCATGATAGGTTGAATAGTAATACTCAAAGTGTTTTAGATGATATAGCTTTCTATTCCCACAAAGGTGGGGGTTTTTGGGTGGAGATTGATGTTGGGAAAGCTTCCAACTCGTGATGCTCTTATTTCTAAGGGTATTATTAATGATCCTCGTGGGTCATGTTGTCCATTTTGTTTTGAGCAGGAGGAATCTATTTTCCATTTATTTTTTCTGTGCAGGTGTTCTCGGTCAATTTGGACTTCTATTCATAATTGGTTGGGCTTTGTTGATATGGATTCCAACCAATTATGAACAAAATAATTTCATGGTTTAGAAAAAATAATATTGTAAATCTTCATAAAATACATAATTTCTCGAGGACAAATAGTAAAAATTTAAACTAGAATTTGGCATAAAAAAATAGTCTCTGAAATATTAAAAATATCAATTTTTTCATTGAATATCAGTTAAGTTAGTCATTGTAATAATTTAAGGGACAACTTAATATCTCTAATAATGTAGTTTGACTATTATTATTATTTTAAAAATTAATTAATATGCAATATCATTGTAAAAATATTTTACATGCCAATCATAAATTGACATGTCATAAAAATAGATAACTTTTATTTAAATTATCTTGGAAGTCATACATACTATCATTTCTGCCAACTAACATTTGGTCCATGTCTATGTATTTAATTTTTTTTCTAAAAAATAAACATATATAAGTATTTTTTACTTATATTTGTTACGGAGAGAGTATTTGTTTGATCAAAATTTGTTACTGAGAGAGATATGCATGAATATTGTGAGATCTTTTTTTTATTGTTTATATTTGAGACTAGAGTAGCATGTCTTTTTCCTTTTCCTATTTTAAACATTTCGAAGTGGACAAAAGTGGCATTAAAACGTTCCCTGTACATGCAGTTTGCAAGGATAATATACATGCACGTTAACGGTTTCTGTGCTCTGGGACATTTGATTTTATTCAAGTGGCACTTTGTTCATGATTTGGTTGGTTTTAGTGGGAGGATTTACTGTGTTCATGAGTTAAATTCAACTAAAAGGTTTGTGTAGTAATATTATCCTCTAATTAATATCGTCATTTATATGAGTATTAATTTTAAGACATTATCATCTTCTTTACATTTAATAGCTGAGCTCCTTAGAAGTCTGTCCGAGCCACGATATTCCTCAATAAAATACAACTTTGTTTATATAATTGCCTCGTGGGGTGCCTAGAGGCGTTATAAGCATCCCATTCTATTTGAGGTACTCTTTTTTCCTTCTTGTCTCTTTTTCCCAAAGGGTTTTGGCTCAGAGAGGTTTTAATGAGGCCTCTCCCCTTCCCATAACTTTGTAAGAGTTGGATGCACCTCTAGTGCACTCTTTCAATATATTGCTTGTTTATCTAAAAAAAACTTTGTTTATATAATAGGGTAAAACATGTTTTGGATATCTCTGTAAAATTTGAGTATTTTGTTTTTAGTTCTTATAAACATTTTTACTCACTTTTAGTCTCGTGTGTTTTCCTCCATCAATAATTTTAGTTTTTAGTGATTTTTAATAGCGTTTTTTTGAGTAAGAATTAAATTATATAAAAATCAAATTGATCTGAGTACGTGTAACAACTATATTCATATGTTAGAAATCGCACACCTTTTTGCTGAAAAAGAAAGAAACAGGAAACGTGTACTCTCTCTCTCTCTTTCTCTCCTCACACATATAGTTTTTCCTTTATAAAGACAATATTATATATACATATATGAACACGCCTGTATATTTGTCTGTGGATAGTTAAGGAAAGCATATACGAACCAATTATAAAGTGCACATGGAGAAAACCATAGGTGTGAGAAAAGGTGCATGGACATACGAGGAAGACAAGCTACTGAAGGCTTGTATTAACAAATATGGAGAAGGAAAATGGCATTTGGTTCCTGCAAGAGCAGGTATATATATATATATATATATATATATATATATATATAATGAATATCCATTAATTATATATATACTACGTATTTGCTTAATCTGTTTGAAGAAACATTTAGAAGCAAATTAACTGAAAACTATGAAATTAAAATTTTTCATTTATATGATCTTCTCTCAAAGTTTGTTACAATTTCGCAGGATTGAATAGGTGCCGTAAAAGTTGTAGATTGAGGTGGTTGAACTATTTGAACCCTAACGTCAAAAGAGGAATCTTTGCTGAGGATGAAGTTGATATGATTCTAAGGTTACACAAACTCCTAGGGAACAGGTATATATGTTACCTAAACCAAATTTATAAATAGTACATGTTTGTGAATTCTGCATATATTTTCCGTCATAATCTTTGTGCTCTCATTTATGTATTCATACTATATTTGTTTGAGATAATTACTTGCTCATATTATATACATATTTATAATCTATATATACAGATGGTCATTGATTGCTGGAAGGCTTCCGGGTAGGACAGCTAACGATGTAAAGAACTATTGGCACACACACTTGCTCAAGAAAGTGGTTCCAAATTCAAACAAGGAAGAAGAAAACAAAGAAAAAGAGCAACCTAAGGAAACTAAGAAAGCTCATTATCATGAAGTTATAAAACCTCAACCTCGAACTTTTTCAACAAATTCATCATGGCTTAAAAGGAAACATAATAATTTTGCAAGTGATATTGTTGGTGTTAGAGAGTGTGCAACACCACCACCACCACCACTAGTGGCTTCAAATGAAGATGTAAATGTTCCAGAAGAGTGTGACACGGAGACTATGCGTGGTGGTGGTGGTGGAGATTGTTCTACACAACCATGTCCATTGTCTGCAATGTGGTGGGAGAATTTGTGGAACATGGAGGACCAACTAGACAATGAGAAAATTTGTCCTAACTCTTTAATAAGGGAGCAAGAGGAGAATTCCCTTTTGGAGTTTTCAAAGGACTATTTCAGTACTGAAGTCCCCACAGAAAATGACTTTTGTTGGGATTTTAACTTTTCAGATGATGTCAATTCTCTCTTAGATCTTTAGTTAGATGTCGAGGGTGCACGATCTCTAAGTATTTATAAATTCGGTAATGTTATATAGACATGAGATTTTAGACAAAAATCGACAAAAACTAACTTACAACACCAATTAACTAAGCTTTTTAGACTATTAGTAAGTGATCGATAAGCAAGTTTTTAATCAACGCCTAAAAGCGTAAAAAAAGCAGGGTTGCTTAATTATCTAAAAAACTGATTTAATTGGTGTTGTAAATTAGTTGTTGTCTAAAATCTAATGTCTAAATAACATTTTTGTTATAAATTGCTCAAAACTCTAATGATGATCGACGTAGTCTCTCTGGGAAACACAATGTTCCACCTCGTCTTCACAATCCACAAAATGATCCGGTTTAACAAAAACAAGCAAAAAACGCGCAAGAATTGAGCTTTTAAAAACTTTTTAGGCCCTCAAACTAAATTTTTCTTGTTTTTGTTAAACTTGACACCAATTATGTCACTGTTCCAATCTTGAGGATAAGGAGAACTGTGGTTGTCTCTAGAGTTTTGTAATCATTATTTATGCACGGCGATTTTAGTTGAGGATAGTATAGTATAGTATAGTATAGTATAACTTGCCTGTGAAGGTAAAGATATATGAATAATTTCTTTAGGTTCTATTTTCTCATGTACGTCACATTTTTTTTACATTATTCTTATACAGTGGGATGTAAGGGACAATGTCAAAAAAATTTGGATGTGAAAGAAATATATATTCTCCAATATGTTATGGCAAGCAGAAATAATATATTTTCAATTACTTTTTACAAGGTATTATGTGTAATTTTAATTTTGAAATTAATGCTACATATTATATTTGTATTGTTTTATCATTGATGAAACTCTGTGAATTTTGTTGGGTATGCTACTCAATGTCTAATCACTATTTATAGGAGGTAATATTATTCTTCTGTAGTTTTCTTTTTAAGTTGGATATCAGTCTGAGTTTAAATCGTCAAACTTTCTAAATCGCCTTAATAGAAGTCGGGCACGCATCTGACTTTAAAAGTTCAAAATATCAGATTTTTAATCCTTTTTTCCATCAGTGACACATTGTGTTCATCTATATATTATATATCTATGTTGCCTTTCAAAAAAAGTCAATGTCTAATCACCTAATGACATATTAATTTTTAAGTTTATTTATTTTAAAATTAAATTAAATTAAATTTTAAGTTAATTTTACCTACCGAGTATGAATATCCAACAAAACTCTCATAGAATTTTCATTTATCATATTTTTTGGTACAAATTTTCACTTATCATTTGGCTTAAAGTAATTTTAAGGACATTTTAAGGATGCCGCAAATTTATTTAAAAGGATATTTTTTATTAGTAATTTATCTTGGAATTTGTTTTAGATTTTGGTGGAAGCAAATGACAAAAGTGTATTTCACTACCCTTAAAACACTCCCAAACACACTCTCATAAGTTATACCCAACCAACAATTACCCACCCCTCAAAAACAAAATGTAATACATTCATACATTGTGGTCGGCCTTGGCTTCGGCAGTGCGGTGTGTGCCACTTACGAGGCCCAAAGACAATGCTAATTTTTTAGGGCCCATAATTACTTAAGACTTGTATATGTAGCTGCTATTTCATCTAATATCTTGAAATTCTGCTTCGTTCCAGAGGTAAAGCATCCCTGCATCTCAGCTCCAAGCGCCTGTTTTCGAGTCTCTACGTTGGCCTTTTTTAAGGTTTAATTAATTGATTTTTTTTTGGCGATAAAGAATAAGGAAATGAGACATAAAGATATCAATTTTAAGAATCGAACCGCATTTCTTCAAGTTACAAAATGTAGTCTAACCACTCAATCACAATATCTATTTATCTAAAAATTTCGCAAGTTCTTTTATATATACTACAGTTAAGGAAAAAAAAACTATAGGTATCCGGGCCTCCACTATTATTGTTGATTGTATGTATTCTTAAAAATTATTTTTTCTTAAAAGATAAATTGTTTATAAATTTCTTATGTGGATTTTAATATTCTTTTAAAGAATAGAGTAATTTGTGGTTGATAAAAATAGGACACAGTTAAGGGTCCAATTTTTAAAATATGAACAGAGCTCCTAAATTGTTTAGGACGGCCCTTTTCGTACACCACTTATAAAGGAAATGTAATTCACTTTTAATTAAAATCACTTTCATACCTCCAAATAGAGACACTCAATTATAGAAAAATTAAATCATTAATTTCCAACTTCACAAACTCCCTAAACAACCACATGCTCTATGGCCAATTTTTCTTATCATAAGGAGAGTAGTGGTCCTCCAATAACAAATTACAAAGAATAGTAGGAGTGGGATCCACCCAATGTAATCATACTTTCCGACTCAAATAATTAATCTCTGCAACTGTGCGTAGAGGATATGGGTTAGGATCCTGGAGAACTCCATTTGGAGAAATATAGACACAAAATTCATAGTAGACTATAACATTAATTATTATTATAAATTTAATATTACGACCATAAATGTTGTGTCTATCTCTTTCTAAATGGATAAATGAAGAAATTGAAAGAATCACAACCCCAATGAATACTCATCTTCTAACTAATGATGACTCATCTTCTGACTAATGATGACTCATCGTCTAACCATATGCGATGAGAATACTCATATGCTCCGGTCCACAATATAAGAAGAAAAACATTTTTTTAAGTTCATTCAATAAATGATATATCAAGTCTTTAATATAGACTAGATACATCATTTATTGAATGAACCTAAAAAGTGTTTTTTCTGTTATATCGTGGACCGGACTACAAACAAAGTCTAAATTTCAACAATTACGATACTGTTAAATGATGACCTGGTAAGCTCTTTAGCTAACCATGTCATGTGGTCTCCAACTCTAATGGCTCCACAAGATCTCACACAAATTGATTGGATGATTTGGAAAGGAAATGTTCCTCCGTACGTCCAAGTTCCAAGTATCAAATGATGATTTAGAATATTATATTCTGTGAGAGATTCTCATCGTTCATTCTTTATTCATTTTCTATCCCTGTTTTCACCTCTCATTCAGTATTTTTAAAATAAAAATACTCTTTCCCTTATATTTTTTTTTGGGCACATACTTTAATTTCGAAAAGTTAAAGACATCTATCTAGTTAAAAAAATTGAGAACATTCACTTAAAACAACACTATTTACTGATAAAAAACAACACAATTTAGGACATGTAAAATAAACTATTAAAATTTAGTTATTATTATTTGAGGACATTCACTTATTAGGGTTCAGTGTAGCACTACTCCTCTGTTACAGAATATAAGCAAAAACTGGTTAATGAAAGTTAATATATCTGTTTTATATTTTAGACTAGATACATCAGCTTCCGTTGACCAGTTTTTACTTATGTTCGGTAAAGGAGGGACTATTGTTTAAATATTATTAAAATGTGATTGATTGAAATTATAATGTTGCTTTGGGATGTCATTATAATGTTTAGTAAACAACTAGTGCGTATGACCCGTGCGATGCACGGGTATACAATATACTCTGTTCATGTTCAAAGGGGGATTAAAAAAGAGAATTTCAAATACTATAGTTACTTAGGCAATAGTTCTACTTGACATTGGTCCAACCGATTGATTTACTAACTAAAATATGATTCGTTAGATACGCATCATCTACGCATTATACATTGGAATATTCACGCTGCCTCATATGGTACGCATTCAGTGACAAAATAGAAGTTTCAATAATATCACGCGAATTTTTTTGTATTAACAATCTTCCAGGTTATAATTAAGTTGGATTTCTATATACATGAAAAAAAAACATATATATGTTGTAATGGAATTGAAAAATCTTTTAAAGACCAATTATCAAGTATATGTGATGGAATTGAAACTCTTTTAAAGAATCAATTATCGGGAAAGCCTTATGGAAATTCTTTGTGTCATATAACATTTTCGTTAGAAAAATGAGAAAAATCATCATATATTATATGTTAAATCGGGATGACTAACTAAATAAATTAACAATCATAATATCTTTCAAGAATTAATTAGTTGGGATTTCATGAGCAAATACATAATAGTCAAGCCAATAAAATGCGAAAAAATCAGGGCTTGATTCCCCCTAAGGGTGTATTTAGATTTGTGGCATGAGATGGAATAGAATGGGATGAGGTTCTATTGTTTGAGTTTTTTAATAAAAATTTAATATGGAATGTAATGGAACTCAATATGGAATGTATTTCATCCTATTCCATCACATTCTCTCATTTTCTTCCCCCAATTTGGGAGGTATAGGATGAAATGACTCACCTTAATTAAATTATTACATATTTTACCCTCTTACTCATATTTACCTACTTTTTTTTTGCTGCAACATACTTCCCATTCCTTTTTCTTTTGTTCTGTTATTATTTTTTCTAAAATTAAAAAGTGTCTGGCGCAACTTACAAAAACTTGTTAAAATAATATGTGTACGCCTTGATAAAAAGCCAAAACCAAAAATTCACAACCATCCCGAACGGACCCTAAGATTTACAATAGTTTTTTTTGGACGTGGTAAGAATTACAATAGTTATTATCAAAAGAAAATTACAGTAGTTTTGTAACTTGCCACACTGTTTCGCAAATATAAATTATAGTATTGACTAAGTATTTCAAATTAGATCGCCCCTTAATAATCCCCACTTTGGAATTAAAAATACTCCCTCCGGACTCATATATATGCAATAATCACTTTTTTAGATTCATTAAAAAAATAATGCATCTGGACTATATATAGTCTAGATACATTAATTTTTCAAAGTGAAAAGGATATATATTATACTGTATCGATGAATAATAATAGTACGTGAATATCCCAATTACTATTTTCACTTTGTTGTCCCATTTTAAACACGACGACCCACATGAGATCAAGTACAAACAATAAGATTTATTATTGGCAACATGATTGACTCGGTTGTTAGAAAACAAGCACAAACATTTTCCAGAAATTTCAATTCTGTAAGAACTAAGTTGAACCATTAGCCATACAGTAGGAGACATGATAGAGAGATTCTTTAATGGAGAACGGGAAAAAATAAAGGGCACATGGCACTACAGAGTAAAGGCATGAAAATGACATAATATTCATTTAGTTTTTTGTTCAGACAAGAAATCACGAATCGCTATCAAAGAATCGGCGGGCTGCGGCCCAGCCCAACTCGATCGGCCCAAACACGCTGCTTGGAGCGCAATTCTCGCCGGCCGAAAATCTCGCTAACGGTCGGCCCTCTGCAGTATATATACGCCATTCGCATATGGCATCAGGTACGTTCTCTAACCTTGTGCTATCTGCCCGAGCGACCTCTCACTAGATCGTCGGAGTGTCTTTGCAGTACCACCCGAGGTATTCAACGCTGCGTGAAGCGTGGACCCGGTCCTTTCACCCATTCAACGGCCGCCCATTTGGCGAATCAATCAACACTTCAACACTTCATTGGTCAAGGTACGATCAATTGGCGACCACAGTTGGAGGCCCGTGCGCTATCCTACCTCGTTCATGGCTCCACGCGACCGGCCCCAGACGCGGGCCACTTCTCGACTCAATCCTCCGGCGAGAATCGCAGCAGACCGAGAGGGCGGGCCGTCACGGGCCCACGAGTCTCGAGGACTTCCACGACAAGAACCCCGGTGCACTGCGGTCGCGGACCTATCCTCCAACGAGTTCACCGCGTTCTCGGAGACTTGCCGCCCGAGGTGGTTGAAGCGGGCATTCAGAACCTCTACCGCACCATGTCACTCAAGCCGTTTTGCGAGATCTTGCAAAACAAAAACCAGTGATCGCAGACAGACGCGCCATCTCTCGAGACGAAAGAGGTCGATTCGGGCGCCCACGCGCGAAGACGGAGAACATACGCTCGTCGCCGGCCGCGCGAAGACACCGCTCCTCCTCGAAGGAGCATTTCTCGCCGAGAGAGCACTACTCATCGCTCTCTCCCAAGAAGAAGAAGCGAGGCACGCAGACGCTTCTGGCGAGAACAGCAGCGTAGACGCCGCTCATTGTCCTATGATTATGAAGATTCTAGCTATCGCCCCGACACGGCCGCTCACCCACCGGTACTCTCCAATGAGTCGTCCGGTCACGTCGATCGAGAAGCGAGATCTTGGGATTCTCGAGAAGAGTGGAAGATTACGAGAGATGGAAGAATTAGGGGCGTTTCGATCGGCCAAGGAGAGCCAAAGCGAAGCGACCCGTAAGGCCTCCTCCACTTCCACCAACCGCCCGTCCGAGGATTTTATGGAATGCCGGCAACGCGAGGCATGCCTCGCAATGCAACCCTTTGGGTCGAGCGGCATCGAGCGAGCACGCCCATTCTCCGGGAGATCGGGCGTTACAAAATTCCGAGAGATCTCGCGAGCCGCCTAATCTCAACAAGTTTGTGGCCGAGGGGATCCGCACAAACATCTCCGCTACTTTAATAATTTATCACATTATGTGGAATTGGGACCAACCATGAAATGCGTGCTTTTTCCCCGATCATTGGGGACGGCCGAGCATTGGAATGGTGGGAGTCTCTGCGACCCAATTCCATCTCCTCATGGGACGACCTGATCAGAATATTCTTGTCTCACTACACTGCAAACCGCTGCCAATACCGGTATGAAGAATACTTGGACTCTGTTGTTCAAGGAGATAATGAGACGCTGAGGCAGTATATCGACCGGTTTAACACCGAGGCCGAGTCCGTTCGTGACTTGTCAGACAAGGACAAGCTAAAATATCGAAGCGTGGTATTCGACCAGGACCACGGTTCGTAGAAGAATTCACTCTTAACCATTACCAAGATCTCACTACTTCTTAACGAGGCTAACGCCCACATGGCGTATGAAGAAACCTTGGCGAGAAGAAAGGCCGTCCGCGCACGACCTAAAGAAGAAAAGCGAGAAGCGCGGCCAAAGGCATGAAGGTCGCCGCGACAATCGGTCCGACATTCGAGATAAGAAGTTCGATCATCGCACTCGCTTTCGCGCGCTCTATTGCGCAGATCTATAGCGAGTGCCAAAACAATGAATTTGTGGGAGTAAAGCGGCCCGATCCACTCGTGCTCAAGAAGGGGCACGATCGACTAAAAGATACCGCCGTTACCACAAGAGCAAGGGTCATGATACTAACGACTGTATGGCCCTCAAAGATGATATTGAAGAGCTAATTCGAGAAAGGAAAGTTGGGGAAGTATGTGAGAAGTCGGAGGAAGGCGACCGACCTCAAGAGAAACAAAAAGAAACTGATCCTGACAGAGGAAAGGGCGCTGTAGTTGTTTCAAGCGTCCAAGAAAAAGACCGGTCGGAAGATCGAGAAGCCCCACGATCCAGAGGTCGCAACGTTGCTATGGTCATTCACGGTGGCAACCCGTTGGACCGTAGAGAATCAAATAAAGCCACCAAAAGAAAGTGGGGACGAGCTCGATGGTCGGTTCAACATCAACGAGCCCCACCGGTCTCGAATGCAGACCCCATCTCGTTTGGAGATAGCGACGCACCTGCGATGGCGAGCCAAAAGCAACTATGTTCCATTGGTAATCAGGGCAGTCATGGCCAATACTGAAGTTCAAAGAATCCTGGTCGACCAGGGTAGCTCGGCCGACATCATGTTTGAAGGCTTGATTGATAGGATCAAGGTTGATCGGAGTGAGATAATTCCCCAGGCCGAGCCTACTCCCCTAACGGGCTTCAATGGAGCGATCACCTACCCGTTAGGAACAATCGAACTCATGGTCACATTTGGTGACGACACTGGAGATAGCACCTTGTACAGGACGGTCCGCACGACGTTCCTCGTACTCCCCCTCAAATCATGCTATCAGTGTATCATTGGTAGGCCGACCCTGGGCAAGCTAGAGGCTGTGGCATCAACAGTACATCTGAAGATGAAATTCTACAGCAAAGACGACCAGGTAGTTACCCTGGCGGCCGACCTAGAGGCAACAAGACGGTGCCACGATCTGTATCAACAAATTTGTGATGAGGTAGACCTTGGCCCAAATGTTTGAAGCACTGGTGAAGGCCATCAAGTCAACGTCACTGATTTGGATGCTCGGTATGATCCAGACAGCGACCCAGAGGATAACGATGATGACTTAGCCCGAGAGCTGAAAAACAGGTTGAAAAGGCCAGAACCTCATGGAGAGCTAATAGATGTGCAGTTGGGGGACGACCCAACAAAGATAGTTAAGCTCGGTAGCGACCTACCAGAGCAAGTAAAGCAAGACCTTGTGCAATGTTTGAGAGACTATGCTGACCTGTTCGCATGGCAGGCATCAGACATGCCCGGCATTCCTATCGGTAGCTCGCCATCAACTTTCGATCGATGAATGGGTCGGCCGGCCATTTCAAAGAAGACGTGACTCGTAACGAGGAAAAATCTCAAGTCGCCGCAAAGGCCGTTGAGGACCTCATAAAGGCCAATTTCATAGAAGAGATCAAGTACACGACCGGCTATCCAATGTCGTCTTTGGTCAAAAAGAAGAATGGCAAATGGAGAATGTGTGTAGACTACATCGACTTGAATAAGGCATGCCCGAAGGATGCCTTCCCGCACCCAACATCGACAAAGGTGGTCGATGGGGCCTCTCGCTACAACAATTATCGTCTTTTACGGACGCTTACTCGTGGTACAATCGGATCACGATGTATCCCCGATCGACACAAGCGACCTTCATGACGGACCGGGAAATTTTCAAGATAAGGTGATGCCTTTTCGGCCTGAAGAACTATTTGGAGCGACCTACCGGCGGATGATGAACAAAATTTTCAAGAAGCGGATCGGTCGAATCTCGAGAGGTGTACTTGGATGACATGATCATCAAAAGCGAACCGATCCGGATCATGTGAGCGACACGAGGAAATCTTTGAGGAAGCTAGAAAGAATTCGCAGACCGAATCTCGAGAAGTGTACCTTTGGGGTGAGGTCGGTGATTTTGGGCTTCCACCGACCGAAAGAGGGATAGAAGCAAACCCTGAGAAGTGCAGGGCGGTCGCCGATATGAGGCCGCCCACGACTAAAAAAGAAATACAACAGCTGAATGGCATGGTGGCCGCTCTATCCAGGTTCATTCCCAAAGCGGCCTGCAAGTCGCTGCCACTGTTTAAACTCCTCAAGAAAGATGTAGACTTTGAATGGACCGACCAATGCCGCGTGCATTGGATGAATTAAAGCAAGCTTTGGTTAGCCCATCATGACCAAGCCGTTCTCGCGGGCGAGAGCCATGTATGTATGTACTTGGCTATATACCGAAGAAGTTACGAGTCTTTGTGCTAGTCGGAGAGAACGATCTAAAGCGAGAATCCGGTCTACTTCATTAGTAAAAAGTCTTTGCAAGTGGCCCGAGCCGAGGTACGAGAAAAAGAGAAGTTTGCTCTTGCACTCGATTCGCTCGAAGGTTGAGACCCTACTTTGTGGCCCACCAGTCGTGGTAAGGACCGACACCAATCGAGCAAGTCCTCCATCTACGGACTGGCGGGGACGAATGATAAAGTGGGCGGTGGAGCTCGATGAATTTGGCATTAAATTTGAATCGGATCGCCGCAAAGCGCGCAGTGTTGGCCGACTTTATAGCGAAATGACTCACCCGGAAGATCAAAGTCGGAACGACCGGATCTTGCGTAGATGGGTCGTCTAATAGTAAAGGAAGTGGAGCCGGCCTAATACTAGAAAATTTCGAAGGCCCGCCGTGGAGGTGTCTCGACTTTCGCTTTCCATACATCGAACAATCGGCCGGCGAATATGAGGCGTGCATAGCCGGCTGCAGCTCGCCGAGGACTTCAATGTCGGCCGGGTTGAACTTCGATCGACTCTCTTGCTTGTCGTCTCGCAGATCAAATAATTATATGATGCTAAGGGCGACGTCTTTGAAGAATTACCTAGCCGCAGTAAAGGAGCTTCTCAGCGATTCGACCGGCTGAAGTGACTCACGTTTCTCGGACCGAAAATGTTCGGCAGATATACTATCAAAGTGGCAAGTACCAAGACTCGGAAATCACGAAGTTTGATTCAGAGACTCTAAATCGGCCGAGCGTTTCAACCAAGCCAAGTCGATCGTTGGCGCTTACGTGTCAAAGACGGATTCGATTGGATCGCCCCTATCCCGAGATACATTGTTGAAGGGAAGAACCGAGCGCGATCGAAGCAAGCTAAGTTGGTCAGCTCGAGGCGACCAAGTACTCGGTTATAGAAGGAAAGTTGTACGTAAGAGGATTCTCCTTTCCATTGTTAAGGTGTCTTACGTCGGTCGAATCCGACCATGTCTTTGAGGACATTCATGAAGGTATTTGTGGGAGTCACGGGCGCTCTGCTCCATAGCTAAGAAGGCTCGGGGCGGCTATTATTGGCCGACCATGGACGAAGATGCCAAGAAGCTCGTTCAGAAGTGCAAGAAATGCCAAATACATGCTGATGTCCACATTGCACCTTCCACAGAGTTGCAAAGTCTTGTCTCACCTTGGCCGTTTGCTTGGTGGGGCATGGATTTGCTAGGCCCATTTCCACCTGCTCCAGGCCAGTTCAAATTCCTGATCGTGGCGGTAGATTATTTCACAAAGTGGGTCGAGGCCGAGCCTCTTGCAACCATCACCTCGGCGAAAGTAAGTAAGCAAATTCTTCACCGGTGTGTGTTGGCCCGTTTTGGGATCCCTCAGCAACTAATAACAGACAACGGCACCCAGTTCACAGACAAGAGATTCAGAGAAATGTTGGCCGACTTAGGGGTAAAACAGCGTTTCACCTCGGTCGAGCACCCTCAGACAAACGGCCAAGCTGAGGCGGCCAACAGGGTAATTTTGCGTGGGTTGAAGCGAAGACTCGATGAAGCGAAAGGGAACTGGGTCGAAGAGCTGCAGTCCGTTCTATGGGCTTACGGGGCGACCCTCACTCAACGATCGGGAGTCCCCATTCGATCGGTATATGGGGATCGATCTTTGTGATACCCATAGAGATGGGCGAGTGAATTGGAGAACTTCGAATCCCCTACGGTGGTGGATAACGGCCAGGGCTATTCGAGAAGAGTTGGACCTAATTGAAGAGTCGCTGCGCACCAAGCATCACTAAGAGAGCAATTGATCAAGCGGAAGGTCGCGGCCGGATACAACACTCGCGTGCAAAAGAGAGACTTTCACGGTCGGTCACTCGTCTAAGGCGGGCCGACGTGGGAAACAAGAATGCACGCCAAGGGAAGCTCGCACCAAATTGGGAAGGTCCATACAGGGTCATCAACAAGACTGGAAAAGGGGCTTACGAGCTGGAAACCATGGATGGGGCGACTATCCCCAGAACGTGGAATGCAGAAAAACTTAGGAAATATTACGTTTGAATGTAATGGATAATTTGAATGTAATGACGACCGACCTATGAATGAAAAGCAGGCAGGCGCTCTTTTTCCCACTGGGTTTTTTACAGAGGCCTGACCTTTAGAAATATGATGTGTTCTTTACTTTCCCGCAAGAATGTATGACCGGTCGCTCAAGATTGCCCGTGGGAAAGGAGCGATCGAAGATTATCAACTTGATCAGATCGTCGAAACGATCTACCTCGAGAGCCATCGAAATGGCCCAAGGGTTAGATAACCCGCGAACCTCAGGTCGTCGAAACGATCTGTAGCGTGCGCCGCCGAGACGGCACAAGCAACGGTCACCGAGTTGACTCGAACGAGCGCCATCGAAAATGGCCCAAGGGTTAAGTGATAACCCAACAGAACAGGCCGTCGAAACGACCTACCTCGAGAGATCATCGAAATGATCCCAACGGGTGCCATCGAAACGGCCCGACCGAGTGCCATCGAAATGGCCCAACCATAAACGAGCGCTATCGAAGTAGCACGAAACGGCCGCCGAGCGGCCTACAAGTTCGAAATGACTAAGGCGAATAAATGCAAGAAGTACACAGACATAGCAATGTAAATTTGAACAGGCGTAATTAAAGGCAAGTAGAAATTGTCATTACAAACACGGGACGCCCGGTCGAAGCCGAGCGCCCACGAATTGAAAAACTGCACGAAGGCAGGAAAATTGTTGTGCCCGAAGGCAAGTTAAACTATTACAGAAATTACTCCGCTCGCAGGCGGGCTTCAGAGGCTTCAGAAAAGAACGGTGGCCGGTCGAACGACATTTCCCTGTTCGTCAACCTGCTCGGGCAGCATGATCTTGTTGTCCACCACGTAATGGGCGGGATTTATCATCTTCTCATCGAAGTTGATCTTTAGATCTGCATTCAAGGCACGCGCCTGAGCAAGGGCGTTATAGAATTGCTCGATTCTTTGCGCTCCCGACCGGCCTGGGCCACCATCTGGATCTTCGCCTGCAGCTTGGCATTCTCGGCCTCCAACCTGGCCTTATCCTTATCCAAGGCTTCAACGTCGTTTTTCAGACTGTTCACCTGGCCAGCAAGTGATAACTCTATTTTATATAGAGTATTTCATATGTTTAAACTTAGTATTTGCTCTCTTTCAAGTAATAATAAAGAGTTTATATAGTATTTAGTGTGATATATGATATCTTGAGTGATTTGAATGGATATAGTTAGTTATAGGCCATTTTGGATATATTGTGGTATGTTTGATGTTTTGTTGATGCGGTCTCAATGCATGCTGCATCAATGCTCTGCACCGATCTGCATCAATTCTGCGCAACTTGGTGAATAAGCGACTGTTTCATATGCATCCACATGCAATGTGATGACCTCCTACTTGCTTCCCGATGCCATCCAACAATGTATAGTAGGCGCCTACCATTCACACATAGCTATAGGCATAGCTTTGAAGAGTCATCAACATAGGGACACTTGTTCTAACACCATGGAACCACCCTATATGATTAAGTCAAAGATTGCAACATGGATAAACCTCTGGAAAGCAACTACAGCTATCATCCACTCAAGATGACTTCAACATGAAGGAAGGAAGCACCTCACTTGAAGGCTATAAAAGGACCTCACATCTTCATTTGGAAATATATCACAATCCATAAGTTAGATCAAAATTTCAATATACATAGTTAGTTTTTATATTTTTAGAGGAAGAGGAAGGAATTGACAAATCCTCCTTTACTCATTTTCATAGTGTTTGTATAGTGCTAAGGAGTAATGCTAGTGCATTGCTAGAAGACTTCATATAAAGATTTTCAACATTTGTAACCTTACTCTTGTTGTTTCTCTTTAGTGAGTTCTATATATATAAACATGGTCTATTCGGTTTATATATATCTTGCAATGTCTCTTGTTAGCTAAACCTTTCTTAGTTGGAATGTTCTAATCATTTAATGAGCTTTTAAGTAAGTATGTTGCATGTATGTATGTTTGTACTTTAGTTCTTGCTTGATAATATTTTTATTACTTATTTTAAACTTGATCACTTAGAATAAGAATGAATTGTAAATGACCGGACATGGCTTACAATTAAGAACTCAAGAACTAATATATGTGAGTGTTTTACATAAAGAAAACTTTGTGAAAACCATGCTAAGTCCTAGACATAGGATAGTATAGTCCATAGGATAATTGTGGGTACTTAAAATACAAGAGTGAATTCACTTAAGCAAAGTGATACTTGTTAGGAGGCAAGATTGGCACCGACACCCCTTTCTTTCTTGCATAGAACAAGGATCATAAGAGCTGGTAATGAAACTCAAGAAAGTGACCGAAAGGCACATAGCTAATGCAATAGCATTGAGCAAATTTGCATCACATACTGCATCATACACTTTTAAGTAAATTACTTGATGAAGACATTCCAACTAGCTTTTCTCTTTTACACTATCAACATTCTTTACTTGCTTTCTTTCTAACTTAGTTGTGATCATCAAACAAAATCCAAAATTATTTTATTACTTTGTGACTTTGCACTATATTACTTTATATCATTTAAAAGTGAGTTTTTCAATCTCTGTGGGTTCGATCTTTTTACTACTTGTTTTTGGACAGTGTATACTTGCACTCAAGTGTATGTGGCATATTCCACACACCAAGTTTTTGGCGCCGTTGCCGGGGATTGAAGTAAATTCTTTTTAAAATTCTGATATTGAGTAATTTAGTGTTGTATATAAATTCTGGTTTCTAGAGTTTCTGTCAACCAAAGTACATGGTACTTAGTATATGTACAGAACCAGAAACAGAACTCCAGAATATAGTTTAGATTTAGAAATAGAAAGAAAATTCAGGAGATTGCTAAGACTCCAAAAAGCAGAATCAACAAGCCAAAGAACATGTCTTTCGGTGAAGAACAAAGCTCAAGGCCACACTCGGTGAGAGGAGGCCACGGATCACTGACATGCTGCCATGAAGAAGAAGTTCATAGAGAAAATCTCATCCACATGGATCACATAGGTATGATTAATGATAGAGATAGACCTATGAGGATTATGCTCAGTTTGATCATCAAAACATGCAAACTAGCATAAGCAGGACCTCATATTGATGCCATGCATTTTGAATTTAAACCTATGATGTTTCAAATGCTTCAAACTATTGGTCAATTTGGAGGATCTCCTCATGAAGATCCTCATTTGCATTTAAGGCAATTTCTAGAAGTCTGTAGTAATTTTATTTTACACGGTGTTAGTGAAAATGCATTTAGATTAAGGTTATTTCCATATTCTTTGAGAGATAGAGCTAAGGCTTGGCTAAATTCTTTAGAACCTAACTCTATTCATTCATGGAATGAAATGGCTGAAAAATTTTTAGGAAAATATTTCCCACCTATCAAAAATGCCAGTTAAGAAATGATATTACATCTTTTAGACAAAAAGAGTTTGAGTCTTTATTTGAAGCATGGGAAAGATGGAAGGAACTTTTAAGAAAATGTCCTCATCATGGTTTTACTGTTATTATTCAAATGGAAACATTTTATAATGGTTTAGAACCTCAAACTAGAATAATGCTTGATGCATCATCTGGTGGAGTGTTATTAAATCTGTCATACAATGAAGCATGTGAATTAATTGATAGAATAGCAGCTAATAGCTCTAGTTGGCCTACTGAGAGGGTAAGTGCCCAAAAGAAACCATCGAGGTACATGAAATTAATGATATATCCGCCTCTATCTGCTCAAGTAGCCACTCTAGCTAATTTGATGAAAAACTTCATACAGCAATGCTCTTGCATCTAATGCATTTGCATCATCACCGACAAAGATTTATTCTGTGAAGAGAACAAGTACCTCCAGGCACACCTAGTTGTGTGTACTGTGGAGGAGGTCACTTGTATGAGGAGTGTTCTAGCAACCCTATCTCTGTAAATTATGTAGGTTATAATAGGAATAACAACCCTTATTCCAACACTTATAATCCTGGTTGGAAAGATCACCCAAATTTTAGATGGAGCAACAACGAAGTGCACCTTTTGCATCTAGAATCGCTCCAACTACACAAACCAACCCACCGAGATTCCCACTCAAAATAACCAAAGAACTTCTCAACCTACCACCGATAATTCTCTAGAAACCATGCTCAAAGCATTCATAGGTGAATCTAGAAGCGCTAGACAAACCCAAGATGCTTCCATCAAGAACTTAGAGAATCAAGTTGGTCAATTAGCCACACTCTGTATCAAAGGCCACAAGGTGCCTTACCTTCAAATCTGAAGCTACACCTTCTCAAACCAAAGGAAAGGAGCAGGTTAAGGCTATTTCTTTGAGAAGTGGTAAGGATTTAGTAGAGTTAGCGAGAAGGAAAGTGTAGAAAAGGGAGAAAAACAAAAATCAAAAAGAAACCAATGCAGAAGCATCTAGTGCTCTGCATCACAAGAAGTTCAAAGTCCACTACCTAAGTTAGTACTGAATACCCTCCTCCTCCTTACCCTCAAAGACCTGAAAAAAGCACATGAGGAGAAGCGGTTTGGTAAATTCCTAGAGGTACTAAAACAATTACACATCAATGTTCCTTAGTAGAAGCCCTCCAACAAATGCCAAATTATGCAAAATTTATGAAGGATGTGCTTACTAAGAGAAGAAGATTAGGTGAGTTTGAAAGCAGATTGCCATGACAGAAGATTGTAGTTTGCTTATGCAAAATAAGATCCCTAGGAAATTGAAGGATCCAGGTAGTTTTACAATTCCATTTTCTATAGGAAAATCCTATCTTAGTAAAGCTTTATGTGATTTAGGTGCAAGCATTAACTTGATGCCTAAATCTATTTTTGACTTGATTAGAAATAGGAAATGCAAAACCAACCATCAGTAACACTTCAATTAGCAGATAGATCAATAGCCTATCCTGAAGGTATCATAGAAGACATCCTAGTTAAGGTAGACAAATTTGTATTTCCTGTAGATTTTGTTATCCTTGACTTTGATGCAGATAAGGAAGTGCCTATTATCCTAGGTAGACCATTTCTAGCAACCTGGTAAAACCATAATTGATGTGCGTAGAAGGTGAGCTCACTATGAGAGTGAATGATCAAGAGATCAAATTCAATGTAATGAATGCTATGAAGTATCCTGCAGAGGAAACAGAAGAGTGTTCATCCTTATTCTCTCTAGATCAATTGGTAGAAAAACAATTTTACAAGCAGTATGATCACTTAGCCAATGCGGATGCATTAGATGCATTTGCATTGCTAGATCTTGAAATACTAGAAAAGAGAATGCGCCAATAGAAAACTCTTGTAAGGAAGTATGGGCTAGGACTTATGAACCACTCAATCTTGAAGATCCAACTCTCAAGAAGAACTTACCCTCAATAGAACAACCTCCTAAGTTAGAATTGAAGATACTGCCTGAACACCTTAAGTATGCATTCTTAGGAACAAATGAAACTTTACTGTTATCATTGCTTACGATTTAACATCAAAACAGAGAGTGATCTCATTAGTACTCTCAAGAAGCATACCAAAGCTATAGGTTGGCAAATGGCAGATATCAAAGGAATTAGTCCTTCTATATGCATGCATTGAGTCATTTTGGAAGAAAATTCCAAAAACAAAGATAGAGAGTCAAAGAAGACTAAATCCTATCATGAAAGAGGTTGTGAAAAGGAAATAATTAAGTGGCTAGATTTGGAATCATATACCCCATATCATGCAGTGCTTGGGTAAGCCCCTGCCCAATGTGTACCAAAGAAAGGGGTGTGTGATGATAGCCAATGAAAAGAATGAGTTGATACCAACAAGAATCATCACAGGTGGAGAATCAGTATGGATTACGAGAAAACTCAACAAAGCTACCAAAAAGGATCACTTTCCTTTACCATTCATAGACCAAATGCTAGATAGATTAGCAGGGAAAGAATTTTATTGTTTCCTAGATGGCTACTCAAAGCTATAATCAAATAGCCATTGAGCCTAAGGATCAACACAAAACCACCTTTACATGCCCTTATGGTACTTTTGCTTTTAGGAGAATGCCATTTGGCTTATGTAATGCACCTGCTACATTCCAAAGATGCATGATGTCTATATTCTCGATTTCATTGAGCAATCAATGGAAGTATTCATGGATGATTTCTCTATCTTTGGAGAAACATTTCAAGTTTGCTTAACAAACTTGGAACAAATTCTCAAGAGATGTGAAGAAACAAATTTAGTTTTAAATCTGGGAAAAGTGCCATTTCATGGTACAAGAAGGCATAGTGCTAGGACATAGGATTTCAAAGAAAGGTCTAGAGGTAGACAAAGCTAAAGTTGATGTCATTGAGAATCTACCACCACCCAATACAATTAAAGGTATCGGGAGCTTCTTAGGCCATCTTTGGTTTCTATAGAAGGTTTATCAAAGATTTTCAAAAATCTCAAAACCATTATGTATGTCGCAACATGATGTAGAATTTATCTTTGATAACTTTTGTATAGAAGCTTTTGACAAGCTTAAAAGGCATTGGTGAGCACCAATTATAGTAACTCAGCATTGGAGCAGACCATTTGAATTAATGTGTGATGCTAGTGACTTTGCAGTAGGAGCAATTCTAGGGCAAAGGTATGATAAGGTCTTTCATTCCATATATTATGCTAGCAAGACATTAATTGAAGCTCAAGTGAACTACTGATCCACGAGAAAAGGAATTATTAGTTTGTGGTATTTGCATTTGAAAAATTCAGATCATACTTAGTTGGCACTAAAATTATTGTCTACACTGATCACTCTGCCATTAAGTATCTAATTTCAAAGAAGGATGCAAAGCCAAGGCTGATAAGGTGGATTTTACTCCTACAAGAATTTGATCTTGAAATTAGAGACAAGAAAGGAGTAGAAAACCAAGTAGCGGACCATTTATCAAGGATTGAAGGAGAATCACTTGGTACACAAGGAGAAGAAATCAAGGAAAGCTTTTCGGATGAGAAGCTATTGGCAATCACGATCAATGCAAAACATGAAAGCTGCATTTGCTATAAGCAATGCAGAGCATCAAATGCATCTGCACCATGGTTTGTCGATATTGTAAATTTCCTTGCAAGCAAAGTAGTACCGAGTGAGTATGACATATCAACAAAGGAGAAAGTTCTTCCACATGGTTAAACAATACTATTGGGATGATCCATTCCTTTACAAGATGTGCCCCGATCAATTAATGAGGAAATGCATACGAAGAGGAGCAACAAGCAAGCGCTTCTGCATTGCCATTACGCACCTTATGGAGGACACTTTGGAAGCACTAGGGCGAGCTAACTAAGGTATTACTGATCTGGTTATTTTTGGCCTACTTTATTTAAAGATTCATATTTATTGGTCAAATCATCGTGATAAATGTCAAAGAGCAGAAATATTTACGATAAGCATGAAATGCCTAGAACAAATATTTTAGAAATTGAATTATTTGATGTTTGGGGCATGGATTTCATGGGACCTTTTCCACCCTCTTTTGGCAATTTATATATCTTAGTAGTGTTGATTATGTATCCAAATGGGTAGAAGCAGTAGCATTACCTAATAATGATGCTAAATCGGTGAGTAAGTTTCTTCAAAGAAATATATTCACTAGATTTGGAACTCCTAGAGCTATCATTAATGATGAAGGTTCACACTTTTGCAATAAGATCATAGAAAACCTTCTAGCTAAGTATGGAGTTAAGCATAAGATAGCTACTGACCTACCATCCTCAAACTAGTGGACAAGCGAGAATTATCCAATAGGAAATTAAGAGAATGCTAGAAAAATGGTAAGTCCAAATAGGAAAGATTGGTCTTTACATTTGGATGATGCTTTATGGGCATATAGAACAGCATTCAAAACACCCTTAGGAATGTCCCCTTACAAATTAGTCTATGGAAAAGCATGCCATTTACTGTAGAATTGGAAAACAAATCCTATTGGGCTATCAAAAGCTCAATTTCAATTTGAACAAGGCAGGTAAAAGAGAATGTTAGAGCTTGATGAGTTAGAAGAAATTAGGCAAACCTCTTATGAGAATCTTTGAAATCTACAAAGCTAAGACTAAGAAATGGCATGACAAGAAAATTCTCGAGTAAGAGAATTGAAAGAAGGAGGACTAGTTACGCTATACAACTCTAGGTTGAAGCTATTTCTGGAAAACTAAGGTCAAGGTGGTCGGGACCATTTAAGTTGATAAAAGTTTATCCACATGGAGCGAAGAGACTTATTTGATAAATCCTCAAATACTGTCTTCAAGGTGAATGGTCAGAGAGTTAAAATGTACTATGGTGAACATGTGGTGAAAGACAAAACCACCACCCATTTGCAAAATCTCTAAGTGAAAAGAGGTAGTCAGGCTGACAAGACTCTTAAAACAAGCGCTTAATGGGAGGCAACCCATTGTTTTTAATTATTTTTGTGCAATTTTATGTTTTTAGTTGTTTTGCAGAAATGCAGGAAACTAATGCAGCTGCATCAAGTGCACCTGCATTGAGGAAAAACGTGCCCTGCATCAGAAGATTATAAACTTGAAGAAAATTGGTTAAGTGTGAATCATAAGGCTTCAGGAAGATCAAAGGAGGATAAGTAAGATTAATGACACATTGGTAGCCAAAGCAAGACACTTGGCAAGATGCATGCGCAAAGACGCAATGCTAACGGTTACCTAATAACTCCACTAACTTCCTCTTTCGAAACATAAAGCCTTCATTGTTACCAATTACCCCTTCATTCGCAAACTCTCACAAATTCTCTCATCTGAAACACAAATCAATCTTCTCATTCTCAATCCAATCTTTTCCAAAACACACAAGCAATCAAAAACCTAGAAATTCATTACAATGGTGAAGAAGCAATCAAAGACAGAAATCATCAGCGAGCGAGGCCAAAACTCCCCAAAAGAGAAGAAAGCCATGCATGCAGGATCATCATCATCAAGGAAAGGAAAGCCAAAGAATCCTCAATCAAAACGATGACAATGTTCATCTGTGGAACATGCATCTAATGCCCGAGAGAGGGTATGATTTGAAGAAGGCAAGCCCATCATTCATGTCAACAGTGGCCAATCTCAATTGGGACCACTTTGTGCTACCACGAGGAGGCTACATTGAAGATTTGGTAAGAGAATTCTATGCTGGCATCACACCACAAGAAGGAGCAGAACATTCCTACACTTCCATGGTGAGAGGTAAACTTGTACACTTTCATGCCAAGAAATTGAATGAACATTATATGCTGAAATATAATGGGAATGAATTTGAAAATAGAGTGGCAAATGCCTTTAAGAAAGAAATGGAAGAAATAAGGAGTAGGATTGCTATACCAGGGTCTGTTTGGGAAAAATTCACACCTAATGAGATTAAGCTTAGAAGTAACTATTTGGTAAATGCATTAGGTAATTGGCATTTGTTCATAGCTAATTCAATTTTGCCTACATCACATACATATGCTATGACCAAAGAGAGATTGATCTTGTTAGATACAATT
This sequence comes from Oxytropis ochrocephala, assembly GCA_020916435.1. NCBI lineage: Eukaryota > Viridiplantae > Streptophyta > Magnoliopsida > Fabales > Fabaceae > Oxytropis > Oxytropis ochrocephala. The sequence continues at coordinate 105,858,490 of CM037092.1, read as the reverse complement.
CTCTCTGAAGGACATGTAGACATAGGTAGATTGATTGCTAGGGAAATTCTTGCATGTTCAAATAAGTCAAAGGGATTTCTGTTTTCCCTTGTCTTATTCTTGAGCTATGCATGAAAGAAGGAGTCCCTATTGTCGCTAATGAACAAAGAAAGTTTCCCCACGTAATTTAAGTCTTTGAAGTGAAGGAAAAGTTGAGAAATGTAAGAGGCCCTGCACCTGCAATGCAAGAGCATTACATGCAGAAGCAGAGGGCTGTCTGGAAATTTCAAAATGATCAACATGACTGGCTTCAATTGGTTTTTGACAAGATCTTTGATCTTGTGGGCCGTTGAATGCCCCCACAATTTCAAGTTGGGTATTGAGATCCGAAGGTGAAGAAGAAGAAGAGAAAGAAGTTGAAGAAGAAGAAGGAAAGGAAAGGAGAAGGTAGGAGAACCTAGCACTAAGAAAAAGTGGCTAGGAAACAATACAAAGTACTGAGAAGAAGGTTGTGGTAGAACACGTAGTTGAAGAATTGTATGATTCGAGAATCGAAGGCGAGAGTGAGGAATTGAAAGAAATGGATAAGGATTTAGAAGAAGAAGAGGAGGAAGAAAGTGATGAGGAAATTGATGAAGAAGAAGAGGAACAAGCTAGAGGTGTGATCTTAGAGGAGATTGCTAGGCGAAATATGCCAAACAAACTACGCATCAACCCAACCAGAACACCTATCACTTCACCAAGAACCAAATCACCCATCATCTCACCAAACCAAGAATCCTCCTCCATTCCAAAATCACCATTACCCTCCTCAATGATCCACGGTCCTATCACAATCACCACCACAAACAACCCCTCCACCACCCTCCAAGAAAAGAAACACAAGAAACAACTCACACAGAACAACCAATCTCGAAACAAACCCCGTTATGCCAACAGAGACAAGCGGTACCTCTTCGACCCAAGCAATATTATTTCAAATGTTGTTTCGCTCTTGAAAAAGAGTTTGTGCGGGAAAGAGAAGAAGAAGGACTCGACAAACAAGACAAAGAAGAAGAATCATCTGCAAAGGAGCTGTTGCTCAAACATTTGCAATGCAGAGTGATGCTCTCTGCATCACTTCATTTCTTTGCATCACTGACAGACAACAAGCTGTGCATGATGAGGCAACAATCAAAATGGTTACGGAAGAAATGGCAAAACAAAAGAGGATGCTCTGCACAATACTCAAAAGTTCTTCAAGCAACTGCGCAGGAAAGCGAGGCAAAATTAACACCAAAAAGGAAGAAAAGTGATGCGATCAAGACCGATGCACTGCATCGATTCTGAGAACCAATTCCCGCAACTACACGAAGTAGGAGGTGCATCCGCACCTGCTGAAGCAACACCAAGCAAGCCAAGGAGAAGAAGAAGGAAGGTGAAACACACTCCTCCAAGCGGACATAGCACTGAATTAGGAGTGGAGCCAAACCATGAGTATCAATTTACAAGCTTTCACCTACAACTGCTATATGCTTGTTTTGTTTCTTTTTGACTATTTCCCTGGTTGTACTAATCCCTCTCCCCTATTTTGAACAAATGATTTGTCTGTTTTGAACAAATTGCAGTGAGGACACTGCAACCCCTTAAGTTTGGGGGGGGATTTGCATGTTATGTTATGTTTTTATCTAATATGTTGTGTGTTTAAATTAAATGTTTTAGATAGTAAATATATATGTTTTAAATAGTTTTTTGTTGTTTAAATATTAGATGTACTTAACAAAGTAGTATCTAAATATTTTTAGAAAAGATCAGTTTTTCAAAAATATGGTGAAAGCCCTATGGATGGAATTTCAATGATGAAAAAGAGAAAAAGAAGCCTTATTTCTTAGAAAAACCAAAATTATTTTCACTTCAACACTTCAAAACTGAGTTTGTGAAAAGAACCTTGCTATTTAAAAGATCAATCTGATGCAAGGGGAATTTTTGGTAAGCTTAGGTCAAAACAAAGCTTTACTAAAAAGAAAGAAGAGCTTAAAGAATTAAGTTTGGGGGTGTTTTATGAAAACAAAGGCTGAATTTTAAAAGTGTAAAGAGTAAACAATGTAGAAAAAGAAAACAAAAATGTGGACAAGCCATATCCCGAATCTTTTGAAACTATACTGCGTGCCTAAGTACATGAATGCATCCGGAGGTCAAAGACTGTGCCATGCAGGAATAAATGTATCCGGAGGATAGTTCAATAAAATCGAACTGTGCCAAAGTGCAAAGAAAAAATATATGCATCTGGAGGTCAAAGACCTGTGCCAAAGTGCATTTGCATCTGGGAGTCGGTGAGGAAGGTAATATGAGCTAGAAAAAGAAAAGCATTATCGGTCTGTTTGCATCAATGTAAGCTGCGATCAAGAAAAAGCAAAATGCTTGAGAAAAAATCAATGCACAAAAACACTTCAAAGAAGTATTTGCATCCGCTCAAAAGATCCACACAAAAAAAAATATAGAAAAATGCATTGGCTCAAAAGCTTTGAAAGATTCAATCAAGCCCTTTGATTTTAAAAACTCCCCAACACTTGAGAAAATTTTGTGAGTCTAAACTCTCTTTTGAAAAATATTTTGGTGTGACTAAAGATGAACCAATCCTTTCAAAGGCTAGGAAGAAATTTTTCACTTAGTCTTGGAACCAATCTCAACTCGGTGGGTTCACACACACACAAAAGAGTTTGAATAGCTTTGGTAGTTTTGAAGAAATAAAGGCACAAGAAAGATTGTTGAAAAATGAAGTTCATAGGGAACTCCTCATGAAAATCCAAATCAAACTGATCTATCTTCTAGAAATTTTAGTTTTTATAGTTTGTCTTTGTCATTACTTATGGACAAGCAATGGTTTAAGTTTGAGGGTGTGATAACTCTATTTTATATAGAGTATTTCATATGTTTAAACTTAGTATTTGCTCTCTTTCAAGTAATAATAAAGAGTTTATATAGTATTTAGTGTGATATATGATATCTTGAGTGATTTGAATGGATATAGTTAGTTATAGGCCATTTTGGATATATTGTGGTATGTTTGATGTTTTGTTGATGCGGTCTCAATGTCCGTCTGCATCAATGCTCCCTGACCGATCCTCGCATCAATCTCACAAGCAACTTGGTGAATAAGCAAACTGTTTCATATGCATCCACATGCAATGTGATGACCTCCTACTTGCTTCCCCGATGCCATCCAACAATGTATAGTAGGCGCCTACCATTCACACATAGCTATAGGCATAGCTTTGAAGAGTCATCAACATAGGGACACTTGTTCTAACACCATGGAACCACCCTATATGATTAAGTCAAAGATTGCAACATGGATAAACCTCTGGAAAGCAACTACAGCTATCATCCACTCAAGATGACTTCAACATGAAGGAAGGAAGCACCTCACTTGAAGGCTATAAAAGGACCTCACATCTTCATTTGGAAATATATCACAATCCATAAGTTAGATCAAAATTTCAATATACATAGTTAGTTTTTATATTTTTAGAGGAAGAGGAAGGAATTGACAAATCCTCCTTTACTCATTTTCATAGTGTTTGTATAGTGCTAAGGAGTAATGCTAGTGCATTGCTAGAAGACTTCATATAAAGATTTTCAACATTTGTAACCTTACTCTTGTTGTTTCTCTTTAGTGAGTTCTATATATATAAACATGGTCTATTCAGTTTATATATATCTTGCAATGTCTCTTGTTAGCTAAACCTTTCTTAGTTGGAATGTTCTAATCATTTAATGAGCTTTTAAGTAAGTATGTTGCATGTATGTATGTTTGTACTTTAGTTCTTGCTTGATAATATTTTTATTACTTATTTTAAACTTGATCACTTAGAATAAGTATGAATTGTAAATGACCGGACATGGCTTACAATTAAGAACTCAAGAACTAATATGGGTGAGTGTTTTACATAAAGAAAACTTTGTGAAAACCATGCTAAGTCCTAGACATAGGATAGTATAGTCCATAGGATAATTGTGGGTACTTAAAATACAAGAGTGAATTCACTTAAGCAAAGTGATACTTGTTAGGAGGCAAGATTGGCATCGACACCCCTTTCTTTCTTGCATAGAACAAGGATCATAAGAGTGGTAATGAAACTCTGAAGAAAGTGACCGAAAGGCACATAGCTAATGCAACAAAGATTCAAGTCAAATTGCATCACATCTTGCATCATACACTTTTAAGTAAATTACTTGATGAAGACATTCCAACTAGCTTTTCTCTTTTACACTATCAACATTCTTTACTTGCTTTCTTTCTAACTTAGTTGTGATCATCAAACAAAATCCAAAATTATTTTATTACTTTGTGACTTTGCACTATATTACTTTATATCATTTAAAAGTGAGTTTTTCAATCTCTGTGGGTTCGATCTTTTTACTACTTGTTTTTGGACAGTGTATACTTGCACTCAAGTGTATGTGGCATATTCCACACACCAGCAAGCTCCTTATTCCGTTTGGAGAGTTTGGCCCGGTCATCCTCGCCCTTCTGAAAAGCTTCCTTCTTGGCCTTGGCAAGCTTGTCATACTTCACCTGCAGCTCCGTCAAAGCCTCCTTAGCAGCTCGAGCCCCTGCAAACAGAGATCGTCCGGCTATTAGTCGGTCGATCTAAGACAAAAGAAATAACGGACTGAAAAAACAAGTACCTTCAGCTTCGGCCCCGACCTCGGCCATGATTTTGTCTATCCCCAAGCAGAGAGAGGCGCAGACCTCCATCGGCCTCTTCCTGAACCAATCGAGCTCGACCTGTCCTAAACCCTCGAGCGAGAGAATAGGAAGGTCGGCCTTGGCGGAATCCATGTTCCGGTCGTCGAGCCTTATCCACTTGGCGGAGCGATCGTCATTACGAGCAGGCGACCGAACAGCTTGGCCGATCTGCGCCGGCTTCTTCTTTTGGCCCTTGGGAGTGGGGGGCACCTTGGAAGACGACTCAGGAACATCCCCCGGCCGAGACCCGTCGTACCTCCTAGCTCCTGGAATCGCAGCAGGGTTCAGAACTGACTCGATCACGGCCCAATTTTTACCGGCCATTCTTTCTGCAAAATAACGAGTTAGGAGTTAGAAGAAAAGATTGACAGCAAAAATGTAAAGACAAAGTTCAAAAGCAAACCGATTTCAGCCTCCAGTTCCTGGCCCTCGAGCAAGACAAAGGGTCGGCAAGGTATGTCGCCCTTAGGATCTGGACGCATCATGCCCGCCAGCGCCTTGATCATATCCAGAGACTGCAGGTCGGCCTCCCCCAAGTCTTTCACAGTATAAATATAATCCCCAGGCCGCCTGCAGAAGTGAGCCTCGTTCCACATGATGGGGAAGTAAGGGGGACCGAGCATTCCGTCCGGTTGAACCTCCGTCACGGCCTTACCCGGCCTCTTGGTGGGAACGATCCAAAAGTCTTGGCTTCTCGGGCCGCTCCCAAGGATTCTTGGTACGCTTTGAAGAACCGGTGATGAGTCTTCTGCATCTTAAAGGAGACCTGCTCCCTCTTCTCCTTGTTGGCCTTCTCCCTGAGCCAGCTCAGCTCGAAGAGGGTAAAAAACAGCATCATCGACACCGGCCGACCCAGCTTAGTCAAGAGGACCTCGAAAGTTTTCAGGAACGCCCATGCGTTAGGATGGAGTTGAGAAGGGGCGACCCCGATGTGACGCAGGACGTCACGTTGAAATTCAGTAAAAGGAGGGGTAATCTTCATCCTCTCGAACACGAGCCGATACATCGTGAACTTGAAGTTGGGAGAATAGGTTGCAATATCTTCACCGTCCTTCATGCCTCTCACCCTCCAGCCCGGTGAGTCATCGAGGAGGCTCCGCAGATCGGGTAAAGCATCGTGGCCGACGGTAATGATGCTCCTATTAGAGCGAAGAGTTTCCGATACCCAAGACATGTCAGATACATCTCGGGCTACATCCGCTTGAACTTCGGCCGACCCTTCGTTCAACCCTCCGATGTTTACCTCCTGACCAGAGCAACTGGCTGCGGGCTGAACCGCTTCCTCCTCGTGGATTTCTCCAGCTCGGCCGCCTTCGGCCTCTACCATCTCCTCGTCCGCGACTGGGACGGTACTCTGCGCTTCATCATCATCAATGATAATCACATCATCTTCTTCTCCTCCCTCCGCTCGAGAAACAATGTCCTCTGGCGGTGAGCGTGCACACCAGCTCCTCGAGAATGGACGGACTGGGAACCGGGGCTCCTCGAGCCGGGCCGACCTCGACCGGAAGAATGAGAACTCGAGCTCGTACTGCTCGAGGAACTGCTTGAAGAGCTAGAACCTTTGTCGCCCGAAGACGACTTAGGCTCCGCCTCGTGGGGATTGGGCTCGCCCGGCCTCGACATATATGTAGCAAAGGATTGCGGTGGTTTTCCGGGAATACGGGCGGTCAGTTTCGTCCGGGGCATGCAAAAACACCTGTGATAGAGGGAACGAGTCAGGTCGATCGAGCAGAACACTCATGAGAGGGGGCGATGTGGCCATCCCTCGACCTGACACCCCCTATCACGAGGCGTGGGAAAGTACGAAACATTTTCAAAGAAAAAACTCAAGTTCAGAAAATAGAAGTAAATATCGATCCATACCTTGAATAGATGTTGCGGATCGGTCGCGAGTAGACAGAAACAGCTATGAATGCAAGTCGGCGGCAAATGAATCGGTCGTTGGCAGAGCAATTCTTGAAAGCGTGAGAAATGAACTCAGCTGAAGGGCTATTTATAGTGCGGACCCATGGCGCGAAGGGGACCGGGAGGCGAAGCGTCGCAACGTTTCACCTTCTCACCAATGGTTGTCTTCAGACAGCCTCGGAAACACCAAATGTCATGTCTGGAATGTCAGTGAAGACCAACCGTCGCGTCAGTACGGCCGATGGTTGGCGAGCGGTCGACACCGTCCTATCGAAAAGCAAGCGGCCGCGTCCGTTTCATCAAAATAACTTCACTCCTGGGGGCATCGATTCAAGCCTCACCCGCTCTTAAGCGACTAGGCTTGGGGGCAAGCGTTCTCGGGTGTATCGGCAAATACGAAGCGCCATCAAAGAATCGGGCTCGCGGCCCCACCAACTCGATCGCCCAAACACGCCGCTTGGAGCGCATTCAATTCGCCGCCGAAAAATCTCGCTAACGGGTCGGCCCTCAAAGATATATACGCCATTCGCATATGGCATCAGGTACGTTCTCTAACCTTGTGCTATCTGCCCGAGCGACCTATCACTAGATCGTCGGAGTGTCTTTGCAGGTACCACCCGAGGTATTCAACGCGTGAAGCCAGGACCGGTCCTTTCACCCATTCAACGACCGGCCCATTTGACGAATCAATCAACACTTCAACACTTCATTGGTCAAGGTACGATCAAGTTTGGATAAAAGACCATATATAATGAATTTATTATGTTCTGAATTAGTTTAATATTTGTGGAACTAACAATATATGATAAGTTAACTATATTATTTTATCATATATTTATCTCGTCTAATTATTTTTTTAAAGGAGTATATTAGTCAAAAGTATTTAGTTCCAGCAATGTATCTGTATGCTCTACCCACCTTTTGTTAATTCTGTTATTTTATAATTATTTATCTAGCCTTAACATTGTTGGGTATGACTTATATGCACTACCACGTTATGGCGTGACATTGGCACGCAAATGCATAGGATGAAGAACAAGTGTGTGTTCTTAAGAGCTACCACGTCATGGCGTGACATTGGCACGCAAAAGCGTGGGTTGAAGAGCAAGTGTATGCTCTAAAGATCTAGCACGCCATGGCGTGACATTGGCACGCAAAGGCGTGCACTAGGGGAGTAGTAAAGTTCAGGGGTATTGTTGTAATCTGAACCTAGTTAGTATAAATACCTATTGTAACACTGAAACCCTAAGTCTTGTAATCCTAATTTGACTCAAACAATAAGACTGAACTACAGTTGCTCTGTAGTCGCAGACGTAGGCAAAGATTAGCCAAACTCATGTGTGACCAATATCGTGTCTTCTATTTTCAATTCTCGTTTCAATTATTGTTTCTTCATTTACTATTGTTGTTACAACAATTGGTATCAGATGATGTCTAACTCTGGTGCGAAATTCGAAGTGGCAAGGTTCGACGGAATGAGCAATTTCGGGTTATGGCAAATAAGGGTTAAGGATCTGTTTGGCTCGGCAAAGTTCACAAAAGGCGCTGCGTGAGACGAAACCGGCGGACATGGGGGACGACAATTGAGCAGAGATGAAGGAGAAGGCCGCAGGATAGATACGTCTATGTGTTTCAGACGAAGTGATGTATCACATCCTGGACCTAACGACTCCGAAGGAGGTTTGGGATAAATTGGAGAGTCAATACCTTTAATTTTGAAGACGCTAATGAACAAATTAACTTTTCGCGAAACAACAACTATATAGTTTAACGATGCATGAAGGATCTGATTTGCAACAACACGTCAATATCCTTAACAACATAATCACTGATTTGGTGCGACTAGGGGTGAAGGTCAATGACGAAGACAAGACAATAATTTTGTTGTACTCATTATCAGGTTCTTACGATCAATTGGTGACTACTCTTATCTACGGGAAAGACACTATCAGCCTCAATACAATTACTGCTACACTGTTGTCTCATTCTCAAAAGAGATAGACTGTAGAGGAAGGAAGTCAAGGTGAAGGTCTGTATGTAAAGGGGGTCAAGATCGTGGGCGGAACAAGGGTAAATTAAGTAGCAGTTCTGGAAGGAGAAGGGTAAATCGTTGGTGCCTAATATAGAATAGAATAGAATCTATAGCTCCACCAATATGTATTAATTCTAATTACCTCATGTTGCCGTTTTGGGAAGGCTTTAGCAGAAGCAACTTTTCTCCCATTTGAATAGCTCTAACACGCAACTTTTCTCCCATTTGAATAGCTCTAACACCATGTGATCCTGAACACTAGAAGCATCAACCCTTCGTAGAATTTACCTACCAAATAGTTAGCCGGAGATTCCAATTTTTGCTTTCAATAACCTCTCCACCTCATGGAACGCCATGGAAACAGTGGAAGATTCAAGACTTCCGGTAAGGGGTGCAAAAAAATCATTTTTAAATCTGTTAGTTCACAAGATTGTTTGAACTTTAATGTTCAAATATTGTCACTTGATCACTGAATTGTAGAAACTAAATTATTTAATCCAAATTTATTTACGAGTAAATGCAATGTTGTTTCTCTTTGTAGTCGTCAGGGTAATCCTTTAAAGACTTATCAACACCTCTTCCTCTATGCTTTTTTCCCAGCATATTTGGAGTCGCCTTTGAGGCATCCTGAGCATCCCTATTTATATACATCTTCTTTTCAAAACATTTTAACATCGACTTCTCATTGTTTGAGTCCTCAATTGTGTGACATTATCTCTGCTGTGACTGTTAATATTTTTTGGAAAATTTGGTACTACAAGAATCAAGATAGATTTGATAATCACGTGACCCCCTTACACTTGATTATCAATTAATCCTTTCCTATTTGCTCTTAATAGAAAATGCTTCTAATTCTTCAATGTATTCATTCGTTGCCGAGTTTATGCATGATTATAAAGGACCTTAATGTCGTTGGTATTTAAAGAAGTTCTTCAAACATCAAAGAGGTTATTTGGACCCCTTGATCTGGACATGATGAAATGCCATTACAAATGGTGTTGCTAAATGTAACACCCCTTTTTTTTCTAAGCGGAAAATTTAACACCAAAAATCAGAGTTTCAAAAACATTTTTCACTACACCCTCAAGGGATGCTACATTTTTCACCAATAAAACATTCACGGGTGATAGTAAGATTCACCATTAGGAATAGCGTAATACGTAACACGTCATAAATGGGACGAACCCTCAAAAACACCTGTTTAGTCTACATGACCGTAACTCTATCACCACGCAGCGGAATAAGATAAAAGTTTCAAGATAATAATCATGACATCACAAAATAAAATCCAGCGATCAAATAATAAAGACAACTAATAAGACTAGTGTTCGTCCCCCCCTGAGTACTACGTATCAGAGCGATGACACTGACTCGACTGGCGAAGGTAGACAAGCCTTCACACGCGGTCACCTGCACGTTACCAACATAGGGGTAACATTCAAATAGAAGGGGTGAGATATCTAACAATATAATAGCATGTATGATAGGCAATAAGCTAGAGTTACAGCAGCTATATCCGCCACTTTATAACAACATCAATATACAACTATCAAGGAACATCACCAATGACATGAGTAAATGAATGAGATGCAACTCACACCAACGGGTATATGCATGCGGTACCGTTCATCACCATAAAATAGCCACTAGGGCATCATCACCTATATCATCACCAAGTTTATTGAGCATCATCATCATCATCACCTATAGCTCTAAGGCTGAAGCCTTCAATCACCAAAATAATGCTTATGAGATGTATGCGACACCATGAATAATGCACCAGAGACAATCAACAACCATGACCATCTAATTGACACAACAACACCAACATCAACAACTGGTAATAGACCCATCACTTATCACCTTAGGCAATAAAATAGACACATCACCTGTTATCGCATTACCACTAACACCGAAAGCACCAATAAGTTTACAAACAACATCAATATACAACAACATCACGGGTGCAGGGTTTCCTACAACAATATATGCACCTACTTCGGCGAATTATTTAAAATAGCAACCGACATCAAAAAGTTACAAAAGACCACTCGTTGGAAAGCTGCGGATGTGTAGTTTCTGACTATATCTTTAGAGTTTCAAAACAATGACCCAATTAGTACAGTTTTTAGAAACAATCCGAATGGTTCCCAGACTAGACAGATTCTGTCCTTCCACTTCAAATCACTCTAAACTGACTTAAACTTAACCAAATTGAACAAAACTTTAGCCCTAACAAAAGAAATTTGAGTATAGTTTCTAATGGGACAAGAATCGTTCAAAACGGAGTTCAATTGAGGACACACGACCAGAAACACCGAACCTATACCCAGTTTAATTCCAGAAATTTGACCTGACTCGGGACACTCATAACTCGAGCTACACTACTCCAAATTTAACCAAACCAGTGCCAAAGTGACCAAAATTAAGTCTATTTTCTAACGAAATAAGTCCCATAATTTTTGGACAAACAGAAAGTCCCCAGTTTTAAAAATACAGAACCTAGGTCCAGAATGCTTCCAGAATATTACCCTAACTTGTGGAGCCTATATCTAGAGCTACGCAACTCCAAATGCAATCAAACTGGTGCCAAATAAACAAGAATTCAATATAATTTTCAAAATGACAGACCACATAATTTTTCAATCAGTAAAACTTTCTCAGTCACTGAAATACCGAACCTATATCAGAACATCTCAAAACAGTGAATTCAACAACACAAATAACCATCACAATTCAGCCACCAATTCAAACAACATTCATAATTCACCAATACACACCAAACACAATCAAGGAGGCAACATAGAGCCTATCTCCCACTTAACACCCATCATATACCCCATTATAAAGATAGAACCCCACCCTTACCTTAGAGTTTTGCCGAGTACAAGATTCTTTCCACGAAACTCCAAAGAACCACAGCAGCAAGAGCTCCCTCTTCTTCTCTCCTTGAGCGCCGCTCCCTCTTCTCTCTTTCGGGATCTCCCTCTTTTTTTTCTTTCCTTTTCCTTTTCTCTCCCAATGTGCATTGGATCTAACCCTAGCGCCTATATTATGGGTTTTGGGTCACGGGCCTCTTTCTACCGCTCACTTAATTACTAAACACCACCCCTTGATTTAAATGAAGTACCATATTATTATTTTAATATGACTATACCAATACAATACCTGAATAATTTAATTAAATAAATAGTTAAATTATTTGGGGCGTTACACTAAATATTGTTGTGGACCAATCGCATGTGGTGGTATTTTTAGAGGCAAAAGTGTTGCTATACTTGGTTGTTTTTCTGCCTCCATGGGAAAAAGATATGCGCTACATGCTGAAATTATTAATGCTATGTTAACTATACAAATTGTTTTTGATAAAGATTGAAATTTTTTGTGATTGGAGTGTGATTCTCTGTTAGTGATTTATACTTTCAAGAAATGTAAACTAGTTCCTTGGAAGCCAAGAAATGGATGAAATAATTGTTTATACTTGATAAGATAGATGAACTTCATTTGCACTCACATATATATATAGAGATGATAATAATTGGGCTAATAAGGTAGCTAGTCATAAAACTAGTTTAAGTGGCTTTGTTTTGTGGGATCTAATTCCAAGCATCATTGCTGAGAATTTTTTAGGAATAGTTTGGGTTTGCCTAGCTAGCTATAGGTTTTGTTTTTCTTTTTTATGATGGATTGGATTTTATTTTTCTTCATATTTTTTGTGTGTTGTAAATGATTGTTAATGACTCCCCTCACTCTCTTCCCTCTTTCACCCCAAACAAACACACCCTAAGAGATCACTTCTTTCCTTTTTAATTAAATATCACGTGAGATCTTGTAATTAATGACGTAACCTGAGTCGTTAATTTTAATCTAATGGTTATAATTAAAAGTTCTCATTTTCATAAAATAAATAAGAGTTCTCACGCGATTCTCATATATATATATATATATATATATATATATATATATATATATATATATATATATATATAGAGAGAGAGAGAGAGAGAGAGAGAGAGAGAGAGAGAGAGAGAGAGAGAGAGAGAGAGAGAGAGAGAGAGAGAGAGAGAGAGAGAGAGAGAGAGAGAGAGAGAGAGAGAGAGAGAGAGAGTACAAAGTGAGAAAAGAAACCATATTGATTCTGTTGAAGGTGGCTAATTAGAGACTAGCTAAGACTTATTATGGACACAAATTCTATTAGTTTCATGTTTCAATACATGTATTATTAACACTACGGGTGTGATTGTTTAGGGTGAAAGAGGGAAGAGAGAGTAAGGAAAGAAATAGTGATTTTGGCATGTTTGGTTAAGGAGAGAAATAGGAAAGAGAGAGAGAGGAAAGATCAATTTAGCGATTTTTGTAATCTCTCCACACGTGGAGAGAAAGTGAGAAGAAAAATCTCTTAAATGTGACTTTTACCATTTTATCTTCACCAAACCATAAACACAACTCTCTCCCCCCTATTTCTCTTCTCTTTTCCTTAAACCAAACAACTCTCCTAATCTACTCTAATTCTCTCCTCTTTCTCTCTTCCCTCACTTTCTCTTCCCTCTTTCTCTCTTCCCTCTTTCTCTTCTAATCCAAACACACCCGTAGGTTTTGCAATAGATCCCATATTCTCCCTTTAATTCCTTGAGATGTACAAATATTTAGCTATATTGCATGAAAAGGATTTGATGGCTTGTTAGAAAACTGAAGCTATGTAAACTGGACTTCAGTTTGACAAATCAGGTTACTTTCTTATTATTTTATTGGCAACATCAACTTGCTTCAACGTATAATTCGTTAACCTTAATCCATGTATTGTATATTGTTTGCCTGTTTCCATTTATTTGTCATTATATAGATGAACTGAGTTTCTTTAATAGATATCATCTTTTTATTGGTTTGTGTTGATGATGTGGCATCCACCTCAGCTACCTCAAAGGTCAATAACTGTCATTAGTTAGTTTGTTTTCCCGCTTTGTATTTCTGTTGTAACAACCTTGAGTCTGTTTGTTTTATCTCTGATATATAGAACTATGTATATATATCAGAAATGTCAATGTAAATAAGAATAATAAGAATAACAGTGTGAGGAATTCTCAGGGTTGTGTGGAGAGATCAAACACGGGTTCTTTGGGGTCTTGGTAGTGAGGGGGATACACCGGTGAGAGTGATTTTGTATCAATCTTGTAACAATGGTGATTTCACAGAGATTCAATGAAATTGGACTGAAGCACATTGGCTTAGTCCCCCAGATGTAGATATCTTTCTCGATCTGGCCCTGGGTGAACACTTGTTGTGTGTTTTCTTCTCTTCTCTCTCTCTCTATATCTTGCGTATAATTGTTCTGTGAATTTCTTATTCTGATTCTGACCTTCAATTTGGTTTAACATTTGCATTGGATTGATCATCATATTCAATTTAGTTCTAATTGCATCGTTTCTTTTCTTGCACACAAACTGTTTGGCTGTATGCCAACAAGAGTTTCTGGTGTTCTGGTTTTTCTGCATAACTAGTGTTGCAGTGTGTGTTTCTGGTGTAGTTTGCAGGTTCTTGTCCCAACAGTTTGCATGTTTCCCTTTTATATAACCAATAATGTTTGGCATACATGTATTGTTAATTAGTCTGGTATATCTGCTGCGCTTGGTTAGGTTTGTAAAAGGAATAGAGCATAGTTTTGTGTACGTGCATGGTCCTAAGCATATATCCATTAATGGAATTCCTTAGCTAGGGTCCATTTGTTTCTTAAATTCTCACTTTGCATGATTCTGATAGATGTGCTGGGCTTGGTTGGTACCGTAAAATGAATTGAAGTTATGGGCTTGTTTGTCGTTTCTAAGCATGTATACATAAATAGCATATAGTTTAGGGACCACAATCCTATTAATTTCTCATTCATATGTGGTATTCCTTAACAACAGAGATTACAGGGAACTGAACAGAAAAAGGACCAAAGAATAGAGCGAGTCATAATGATAATACCAATGAGTATCATTGAATATGATCATTATATTATTGTTCAGTCGTAGTAGTTGGGATCTTTGTAAAGTAGTAGTAGTTGAAATCTTACCAAACTATCAATTAATAAGGTTTTAAGATTTTTAGATTATAGTAGCTCTTGTTGGACTGCTAACAGTGTAGCTTTTCTTTTTGAAAGGCGAAGAATTGTATTAAACTGAATTATAAGAGATATTTCATGTCGATGCAAAAAGGAGAGAAGAGAGGCATCCCAAAGGGAGCACCACAACAATAACACTGTAAAGGTTCTATGCCGCTGTTTTGCAGTAAATTTCATTAAGTTTCGGTGTCAAACAAATATATTCGAAAGAGATAAAATAAGAGAGCTCGAATTAGATCTTGGAATCAAATACAAGCCCCAATTTGCATGCATTTGAAAGGAAAATATGGTTTGAATGAGAAGCCAATTATTCAATCAACCGAATCAAAGATCAATCACGTAATTGAATTCAAAGTAAACAACTAGCACTAGTTACTTCAAGCACTTCGCACTAATAGTTTTCGAAGCCTTAAAAGAATCAGAAGTAACAAACAATTCGCGAAAATCATTGCTGAGAAGGAAAGAACATCAGAAATCTTTTAAGTGTGACATAAACAGAATGAAAACAGTGTAAAACGAGAGTAAAAGACACGAGTGAAACACTCAATTGTCAAAAGTAAAATGCATTGAATTGAAAATAGTTTTGAAATATAGAAAATTGGCTCAAACATACATTATTTACCACAATGCCAGAGATCCTTTGTAATCGGAAGTGTTAGGCTTGCTGGGTTACTGAATGTTATGGAATCGACCCAAGTACTACGTACAAACTGCTATTTATAGAAATTACAAGTAGTAATTACCTAGTTGCATGGTGGACACATGTCCATTTCAAAAATAAACTAAACTAAACACTATCAGATGATTGATGATGTTTGATGCCACGTGTCCTCTGGCCCTGGGATGCTTTACATTTATTCTTGCATTCACTACAAAAAAACAAGCAATTAGCGAGGGACTTTGCGAGGGAAAATTAAGTCCCTCGCAAAAGCAAAAATTAGCGAGGGACTTTGCAAGAGAAAAAGAGTCCCTCGCAAAGTGGCAATTAGCGACGGACATGTGGCAATTAGCGACGGAATATCCGTCGCTAAATGCAAGGCGCCAATTTCAAACTGAGTAGCACATTTTTCAAGGCAGTTAGCGACAGAAATATCAAGTCCCTCGCTAATTGACTGACATTTTTGCAGGATTCTGACCCATGGTAGTGGCTTGGGAAACGCGAGGATTAGCGAGGGACAGTCCCTCGCTAATTCCCTCGCAAACTGTCATATATATTTTTTTATAATAATCTGAACCACTTCTTCTCTCTCTCTCATTTACACTCTTCTTCTCTTCCACTCTCTTCTTCTCTTTTCTTCTCTTCCACCACCACACCACCACCACCAACCACCACAACCACCACTCTCTTCTTCTCTTTTCACTCAACTCTCTCTCATTTACTCTCTTCTTCTCTTCCACTCTCTTCTTCTCTTTTCTTCTCTTCCACCACCACACCACACCACCACCACCGACCACCACCACCACCACTCTCTTTCCTTCTCTTCCACCACCACACCACCACCAACCACACTACCACCATCACCACCACCACCACATAGATCTCACGACCACCACTACCACCACCACACAACCACCACCACCACCACATACATCTCACTCTCTTTCTCCCTTACTCTTCTCCTTCTCCTTCTCTCTCTACGACACCACCACCACCACCACCACTCTCACTCCTCTCTCTCTCTCTGGAAATTTTGGTTATAATAATAATAATAATACTAATAATAATAATAATAATAACAACAACAATAATAATAATAATAATAATAATAATAATAATAATAACAACAGTAATAATAATAAGGCTTAAATATCATTTACCCCCCTGCAAATATCACCATAATCCATTTACCCCCCTGTAAAATAAAAAATTTTAAAATGCCCCTTGCATATATAAACTGTTTACAGTTACCCCCTACAGGGGGGTAACCGTAAACGATTTATATTTTGCAGGGGGGTAACCGTAAACGGTTTATACCCATTATACACTTAACACTGTCAATATAATCTAACAGCAGGGGGGTAACCGTAAATAGTTTATATTTGCAAGGGGCATTTTAAAACTTTTTATTTTACAGGGGGGTAAATGGATTATGGTGATATTTGCAGGGGGTAAATGATATTTAAGCCTAATAATAATAACAACAACAATAATAATAATACTAATAATAATAATAATAATAATAATAATAATAATAATAATAATAATAATAATAATAATAATAATAATAATAATAATAATAATAATACAATAAACTGATCAGATTGAGAAGCGTATCGATCGATTTGGGAAAGCGTCTTTGTCGGCGATTAATAAGGAATTAGCAAGGGACTGTCCCTCGCTAATTAGCGACTGACACAATTTCCCTCACTAAATGTGTTAGCGAGGAGGATATTAGCGACCGGCGATCGATCCTCACTAATTCCTCGCATTAATGGCAATTAAGCGGCGAATCGCTTTTAGCCACTGATATTTCCCTCGCTAAATCCAATATTTTTTGTAGTGGTTTGAAAGCTTTTAAAAGAAATTGCTCATAACCGCCTTGAGCCTTCGCGCGCCTATTGTGGTGTTTCGAATTAATTAGAAACTGCCTCGCATGTGTAGTTTGAATTCCTTTGTCTTTCGAATCCTTCTGATTGGCCTATGCTTTTGAATTCTTCCCTAAGTGTCAATGACGTGTCCTTATGGCTAATTTCATATTTGAAATTTAGCTGTAACACCGGCCAAATAACTAATATGGTCTAACAATCATTCATAATAAAGATATGGGATAGTTTTCCTGCAAGCCAAAACCCATTTCAAGGACAAAAGGATAATGCGTCAAAAAGCTCTGAGAAGACTATAGTTGTGCCCATGAAAATACACCCATTTCACATAGGGCCGTCCCAAACAATTTGGAGGCCTTGTGCGAATTTTAAAAATGGGGTCCCTAGCTATATTTTTATCAAATGAATCACCAAAATCCCGAACTAGTTTATTTAAAATTTAAATACCATCTCAATATAATTTTAAACTTGGTATACTAATTTTCAAAAAGAGTATATTTTTATATAAAAAAGAATATAATGGCCATGGAAAATATGAAAAATTGGTAGAATACATTTCTCAAAAAAAAATTGTGCAAAGGTTTGCTTTTAGATTGAAGTGAATATACACTACAATGAAATTAGTATTTATAGTCGCTTTTTCATCCATCCATGGCGGCGCTTTGAGTGACTAACGAATGTGGTCTTTGGGTATTTCACTCTAACAATGGGCAAAGACTCTAAAAAGCGCCACTCATTGCCCAAACACGTCCTCAAAAGGCGGCGCTTCCTAAAAGCGCCACCCATTGCCAAACACGTCCTCGGATAGGCGCGCCCTTAAAAGCGCGCCCATTGCCCTAACGCGTTCTCCTATAAGCGACAAGACTTATAAAAGCGGCGCCTATTACCTTTTGCGTCC
Source organism: Oxytropis ochrocephala (assembly GCA_020916435.1). Taxonomy (NCBI): domain Eukaryota; kingdom Viridiplantae; phylum Streptophyta; class Magnoliopsida; order Fabales; family Fabaceae; genus Oxytropis; species Oxytropis ochrocephala. The sequence goes on along the minus strand of CM037092.1, from coordinate 105,840,297 downwards.
TCCTATAGGCAAAGACTTCCTAAAAACGCCGCCTATTACCTATACACGTCCTCTATAGGCAAGCACTTCCCAAAAGTCTTTGCCCATTGTATAATTTTTTTATTTAATTTTTTCTCTGTTTTTGTTTATTTTATTGGTCATATACAACTGGCCCAAATTGAAATTTTGCTAATTTTAAAAAAATTGTCCTTTAAAGTTTAAACCAAAAAAATTTGCTGTATCAAAAAATTTGTCCTTTAAACCAAAAAAATTTGTTGATCCCACAACAATAAAACTAATAAATCTGATTGATATTTTAAACTAATAAACTTGTTTGATATTTTCAAACATATAGACTTGTGTTTTTGGTGAAACTACTTAATATTTTCAACAATATAAACCTGCTTAACAGTGACAGTTTCTACAATCAGCTTCACAATATAAATTTATAGCTTCACAATATAAATATAACTTCCATCACCATTTGGTTGTTTCATTAAACAATCCAACAGCCTAGTAGTAGTAGTTGTATCATTAAACATTCTACCAGCCAACAAACCAAATTGAAACAAAGTTACCGTGAGCACTTAGGCAAAGCAACTATAAAAGCAAGCCTAAGTGAAACAAATTAATCCCAAATATCTAATTACAGCCCAAGTTTTAATTACAACCCAAATTAAACTTCAAAAAACAAGTTTAAACATTTTAGACAACCAAATATGTGAATCCTTCATGTGTGAACCAGAGATACAGTCCAACATTCCTTGTTTCTTCCACTCTCCTGAAAAAATTAATAGATTCAGAGTTAGCATTATAATCCAGAACTAGAATTAGCATTGCAGTCCAGAACTATAGTGCAGAATTACACAAGTTGCAGGATGACTTGTAGTGTTGTTCCGTTTGAAGCTTATGAAATTAAAAGAGAAGAAATAGAAGAGTGACCTTAACATGTTTTTAGCTGTGGTTTCCCAATGGTTGGTTGATTGGTTAGGACTTTGAAGTTCAGCTTTGTGACCCTCGGTTCGAATCCGGCCAAGAATGATCAGGAGAATACACTTTCAGCAATTGACTGTAACTAAAAGACTTTGCTGACAACAGTCTATAGGATAAAATTTAAAGCAAAGGCAGAAAGTAAGAGTTTTGGTCATATACCATTTGATTATAACACTACAATCTATAGGATCCTTGGAACAAAATCTTCAAAAATGGAAATAACACTACGCCAGAATTGTAAAAAGAGATCGCCACCTTTACTAGCGTTTATAAAAAAACGCTACCCATTTTAATAACACGCTACACCATTAGTAGCGTTTTAAAGTAAAACGCTACCCATTAGGTAACACGCTAGACAGATCCCTAGCGCTTTTACTCAAAACGCAAGCCAATTAGAAAACACGCTAGACAGATCCCTAGCGCTTTTATTCAAAACGCTAGCCAATTAGAAAACACGCAAGATAGATCCCTAGCGTTTTTTAGAAAGCGCTAGGTATTTAGAAAACACGCTAGACAGATCCCTAGCGCTTTTATTCAAAACGATAGCCAATTAGAAAACACGCTAGATAGATCCCTAGCGTTTTTTATAAAACGCTAGGTATTTAGTAAACACTCTAGACAGATCCCTAGCGATTTTATTCAAAACGCTAGGTATTTAGAAAACACGCTAGATAGATCCCTAGCGTTTTTTAGAAAACGTTAGGTATGGTTAAATAATTTTTTTTTCGTTTCCCATTGAGCTACTTCCCTCTCTCAGCTAACACTCTCACCCAGAAACGCAAAATCACTCACCCAGAAACGCAAAACCCTAACACCCTAACGCAAATTAACATCATCTCTCTCAACGAAAATCATCTCTCTCAGTGAACATCATCTTTCTCAGTCTCTCACTCAGACAACATTGGTGATTTTTCTGTTCCTTTCTCTGTTTCTTGTTAGCTATTAATTGTGGGTTCTAGTTTAGAAATATATTAGTTTTGTCACTTGTGCACACTAGACTCTTCTTTTTTTTTTACCACTAGCCTCTTCTTGTTACACATAAATTAATTAAGTTCATTAATTATTTGGAAGACTAGACTATGGTTCCTTTGTCTTGACCAAATGACCGAGAATAGAAATAGAATATGAGATAGATATAGCTTGGGAAAATAAGGAGTGGAATTGAAAAAATTTTAAAAGAGGAAATTTTGTTTGTTTTTTATATGAATTGATTCTTCATTATATTCGAATTGCTTGATGGGTCATATGTTAAAGTTCTCTTTCTCGGGATTTTATTATAAATATTTGGAAATTATGGATAGAAATTGGATGTCCGCCAATCGTGCTGTCAAGGAGTATTCATTTGGAGTGGATTATTTTTGAATTTGTCTTTGTTGAACGTTTAGGGACTTCTAGTGGTATGAAATGTCCTTGTTTAAGGTGTTGTTATGTAAAATCGCCATCGCACTGAGGAGTTGGCACGACATTTAAAGGCGAATGGAATTGATCAAAGTTACACTTGTTGGATAATGCACGGTGAGAAAAAGGTGAATCTTCAAATATGAATGATATTAGTAAGAGATATGCGCCACGGTTGACAAGGACACATTCATTTGATGCGAACGAATTTGAAGAGATGGCAAAGGTGGTTGAAGAGGATCTTAATGATTGTCCTGAAATGTTTGAGAAGTTGATAAGCGATGCGAGACACCATTGTATGCGGGTTGTTTGGATTCACAAAAATTATTGGCCGTGATCAAGTTGTATAACTTGAAAACTCGCCACGGATGGACGGATAAGAGCTTTACCGATTTACTCGCGACTTCGAAAGAAATGTTGCGAATGATAATGTGCTTCCTTCTCGGACGTATGATGCAAAGCAAATGTTGGAGTCTATTGGCTTGAACTATGAGAAGATACACGCTTGTCCGAATGATTGCATTTTATTTCGGAATGAACATGCGTTGTTAAAGTCGTGTCCTAAATGTAATGCACTGCAGTATAAGAAGAAAGAATCTGCTCGAGAAAAGGTGTTGTGGTATTTTCCTATAATTCCTCGATTTAGGCGCATGTATCGTAGTTCGAAGATGCACAACACTTGACATGGCATGAGGATGAAAGGATTAAAGATGGTATGCTACGACACCCGCAGATTCTCCGCAATGGAAAAAATTAATATTGAGTATCCTAATTTGGGGATGACCCGAGAAACCTACGCCTTGCATTGTCTGGCGATGGATTTAACATACGGTATCGAGTAGCTCCCACAAAGACATGGCCCGTGATTTTGGCGATTTATAACTTACATCGTGGCTTTGCATGAAACGCAAATATATGATCTTTGTCTTTGTTAATTTTTGGGCCCAAACAACCAGAAATGATATTGATGTATACTTGGCTACTTTAATTGAAGACTTGAAGCAAATGTGGGAGGCGGGGTAGAGGTGTATGATGGGTTCAGAGAAGAAAGTTTCACCCCGAGGACTATGATCTTTGGCACAATTAACGACTTTCCTACATACGGCAATCTATCCAGGTGCAGAACAAAGGCGGTGTGCATGCCCTATATGTGAAGATAACACAGATTGGATGTGGTTGGAACATGGTAAGAAGAATATCTATCTTGGTCATCGTCGATTTTTGCCATCAACTCATCACTATCGATTGTGGAGAAAGGCATTTGATGGGAATACAGAAACACGTAGAGCTCCCCCGCCTTTGACGGGCGAACAGGTATTTGAAAAGGTGGAAGATTTGAACATTAAATTTGGGAAGCCTTTTGCAGGAGAGTGTTGCGCTTGTTAATAGTGTGGTTTTTTCGCAATTATAGTGCAAGTATACACATCGTACAAGTAATAAAGTGGATGTAAGTAAGAGATCGTTCCCACGAGGATTGGTTTACTTTCAAAGTTCAAGTTTCAAAACACAAGAGAATCAAGTAACAAATCAGCAATAAGAGTTGGTTTTAAAGCTAGAGATGTAATAAGAACAAGTGAATAAATGTTGGTTGTGATTATGGATGAGAGGTGAGTTGAGTTGTTGCATGCAGAATAAATCCTTTCTAGTCAGACGTTATAACGTTTACACGTTATAACGTACAAATGTTATTTCGTATAGACGTGGCCACGTTTGAACGCTGTTGCAAAAGAGCTATGCTTTTCAGAGACAAAACGTCGAGTTTCAAGTATAAGAGGTCCTATGTCTAGGTTCTAAATAGGCCCACTCTCGTATTTTAAACACCACACGGCTATGTTCTATGAACTATTATCCGTTCTATGTCTAGACTTAGATAAAAATGCCTAAATGTCTTTAGTGCACCTTTTCGTTCATATAAATCTTTGATTTCTTTTCATAGACCATGTCTGTACCTATGAATCTACCTATTTTAAGAGGCCAGCCTCAAAACAAGTTTGGAAATATTTTCACACAAAGAATTAAAACATGCAACACCAATACTTTATAACATTAACTAGAAATTCATTATAAGCAAAACAACAACTCAACTACAAAGTGTTTAGCTCATCTTTGAGCATCTTTCTGAGAATGATAAGGATTGAGAACCCAAATACCATACATTCTGAGAAAAGGAACTAAGTGCAAAAGATACACCTAAGTAGCTCTTCAAAGATGCGTTGTAGAGAGACGTTACAACGTCTGAGCCTCACAGCAGTGAGTGTGCAGAAAATAAAACAAAGTTCAGAAAAGTAAAAACAAAGCAGAAGTCTGTTTCCAGATCTTCTTTAATGTCTTCTCTGAAGTGGATGAAGGTAGATGATGAACTGGAGTGAGTGGATGAAGGTGTATTCGTGTGTATGAGTTCGGTGCTTTTGAGGGATGCAGCTGAGCCTTCATTAAATAGCCTCCTTGCTCACGTGTGGCTGATGTCACTTGCCCACCTACCAAGTCTGTTTCTTCCTGACATTGTTCAATTGCTACAGGTGTTTCGCACGTCACTCATGGGGAATAGAAAGATCTTCTGACTTTGTATCTTTGACTATCATTGCTTAGCGCGCCAAAATTGAGATCTTTCACCCTTGCTCTGCTGCACTTGATGAGGCGTGGTGAGGACGTGGTAACGTTCAAAGACTAAAATTCTGCACAAGCCCAAAAAGCATCAAAACGCTCTCAAGGGCACCTCTTGGTGCCAAAATGCACAGATTTATTCAATTAACCTTTCACCCACTCAGAATTACGAAACTAACATAAAATTACTCAAATAAACCTTGTATTGCTAGAGAACTTGCATGATTTATTCTTGAGTGATTATAAATTCCTCATATAAATATGAGTTATCACACCCCCAAACTTAAATCATTGTTTGTCCTCAAGCAATCAAGTTAAAACACTCAACTAACAGCTATACATGAAATCAACTACACTAGCAGGTTATGTTCTACTAAATCAGCAGATCAAAGATTCATTCTCAAGGGGCTAATTCTCCACACACTCACGCACCAATGCATAGTTAAATTTCAGATTCATTACGGCTCAAAGTGAGTGTGTGATCTCTGTATTAATTTTCCTTTAACTAGTTCAGAAACTACTTTAGCTTACGAAAGAGTGGTTCCCAAATGGTGACAGTAAAACATCTTTCAAAACAAAGAATAGGCTAACATTTTCACATAAGAAATGGGGGTTCATTTAAAGCATGACAAAGGGTCTTAATTGGGTGCTAGGACTAGGTTAGTGCACTAATTTACTGACTCACACACGCAAAAGCCTTGTAACCCCCTCTTTACTGAGCAACTCTCTTTTATTTGCTCCATTTTGGAGTTTTCTTCTTTTTTTTCTTTCTTTTTTTTTTTATTTTTTTTTTATGAGAGTGCTCAGTATTTGTTTCAGGGTATTACAGGGAACACAGAATACATGTGGATTTTCCACTTATTTGTATCAACACACTCTTTTTGGTATTTTTGGAAGTAGAGCGTTACCACGTTTATGGGTGAGACGTTGTAACGTCCGAACACATTACACAACACACACGGCGGAGCGTTATAAGCGTTACGGGTAGACGCGTTACAACGTTGCACTCACACTACACCAAAGACTTAACCATCCTATAGTCTTTGCACCCGGCCTTTAGTGCGACTTGATTCACCCCCAAACTTAGCTTCTACTGCTATTCTAAGTTTTTAATCAAGTTTCATTCTCACCATAGTTCACCAAAAGTAGCTTCAGCACAAAATATTCCCTAGCTAGCTAGATTCTTTCTTAAAACAGAGCTTGTGTAGGAGCAGCAATCAATTCTTTTCATCTAATTATTTTCATGCTTGACAGAGTAAGAACAAAAATTGCTTTTGCATTTGATTTTATGTATAACATGGGACAGAACTTAAAACATTGAGACTCTCCCCCCCACACTTAGAGTTGAGCAGTGTCCCCACTGCTCAAGGATAAACAGCATGATTTCTGTGTGTTTTTTTTTTTTTTTTTTTTTTTTTAAAACATAAGGGGGGATTAATGAAATAGACCTAAAACAGACACTACTAAAACTACAGCTAAAATTAAAAATTAAAACTACGACTACTGATGAAATTGATGGGGGACTTACTTGCTTGCAGCACCAGACCTGAGCCTTCCGCTCTGTCTGGTGGGAACTCCTGACTGACCTTCTCCTTTCTTCTTTTCCTTCTTCTCTTTCTTCACCTTTACTCCTCCTTGCTCGGTGGTGGTTGTTGTTGTTGTTTCATCAGATTCCTTCTCTTTTGAGCTTGCACCCACACTTGCTGCAGCGAAGACTCGAGGCTTCAAAGAATCCTCTTTTAGCCTCCTCCCACATCTTCATTGCCAAATCGCCGGGGTTGACATGCATTGGTTCGTTGGGGATCACACGGGCTTTTTCCACCTCACGGCTCTTTAGCCGTTGCCACGTCTGATGATGATCCTCCAATACCAGCAATCGTACCCTGAGCTTGCTTCAACAGGTGCTCTGCTAGTTTCTGAGTGGCCTCCTCCATTGCTTGCTGCTTTACCTTTTCCAACGCAGCTTCACGTTCATTGGTGATTTGCATTTCTGCAAGTTTGGCTGCGGCCTCTTTTTCAGCAGACGTTGTAACGCCTCAGAGGCGCTTCTTCAAAGAATAGTAGGAAGAGCTTCTGCGAAACACTAGTAGCAACAAATCTTTGCACTAGTAGCGCGATGAGTTTCCTGCAAGCACCTTGACCTTTTCTCTTCACATGCAGCTTTTGCCTTATTGTTGTGGGGGTTGCAACTTCCTCTTTATCTCCACTCCCTTGAGCTTGTTTTGACTCAGCGACTAGCTCTTGTCTTTTCTTCCTTCCAAAGGGATCGTGTATGTGAGTGCACTTTTCACTCGTGTTTTCTTGGGTGGGGAAATGGGTTGGGCATCCAGGTTGCTCCTGTGTTTGTTGGCTCAAACGTCGCCACGTCTGGTTCTTGCACTTTCTGGGGTGATGGTTGCTTTTCAGGCTCAAGTTGGGGTGGAGGTGGTTGTGGTGTTGATTGATCTTGGGCTTTGGATTGTAGGGTTTTGGGTGTGTTTTGGTCATGGGTGGAGGTTTCTTTTGGTGAAGGTGGTGGTTGTGTGGCTTGTGGGGATGGTGGTTTGGATTTTGTTTGGGCTGGCTCTTTGTTTGCTTGATTTGCTGGGGATTCACTTTCAGTCCTCTCACTTGAACTCCCTTTTTCCTCAGGGTTCTCCTCCTCTTCCTCCTCACTGATTACTTCCATGCTTACTTTTCTTGATTCATCTGCATCAAGATCAGAAATATCATCCAAATCATCGAATTAAAATCCTCTTCACTACTTACCTTCTTTTGTTTCTTTCTTTGGGCTTTGCCTTTTGGTGGGCTTCTTGCTCTCTTGGCCCTTTCTTTCTTCACGGCTCTTCTTTGGATTGTAGGCAGGGGAACATCATCATTTTCTTCCCTGCATCCGATCAGCAATACTGAGCTCTTCAATCACTTTCTTTCCCCTTGGATACTTGGGCAAACACCTTCTTTTTCCACTCAAATTGTTCCTTGACAAATTTGACCGGGAGTTCTGCCTCTCCTCCGACGTTGCAACGTCTGCGCATCAACAGAACTTGAAGCTTCGCAGATTTCACCCTAGGCTTGAATTTTGTTGAAAAAGGGCCTTGAGGCGCTCCCTTAGCTCACGAGGCTTCAATCTCTACTCCTGCCTCCATACACAAGTCAGTAATCATACATGGGAAATACAGATACCCATCTTTCCTGTTCTTCCATTTGTTGAGCTCACGGTTGATTAACTTTCCAACCTCCACCTTGTCTCTTGACATGATTGCATCAATCACAATCAGTCGCTCTTTGTCTACCCATGATGTGTGAGAGGTAGGAATTAAGCAGTGCCTTATGAAATGGAACCAGGTGTTGGCTTCATCACATAGGTACCTCTTCATGATTTTGAATTCACTACCGTGCTCTCCACTCCTCTCCCAGACAGCACCTTCTACACAGATCCTTTCCTTTATAGCTTCCATCTCAGCCAGCCCATAAGTCTTTTGCTTGGTCTCCACAGCCTTTCCGTAGTAACCCAGCCCGAAATAATCGTTGATCACTCTTACTCCAAACTTTACCTCCTCGCCTCGCACCTTTGAAACAATGGACGGCTCTCCTTCAGGCCTCTCGACGATTCCCTTGTAGAAGTCGTGAACCAAAGTAGCAATGTATTCTTTTCTGTGCACCACAAATTTTTGCCAGCCCAACGCTGCCACGGTTGCGAGAAAATCAGGATTGGGGCTTTCTTGACTAAAGCCCCTTTCAGGAAGTAGGGCTTTCTTCTTGGATTGGTTAGGTGTTTCAGGGATAGGGGCTGAAGATGAACTTAGGTCAGCATGTTTTCCTTTCCCAGAGGATTTGGTAGCAGATTGCTTCACTTTTGTCATGTTTGATTTCGCAGAAATGGTTTGGAAAGGAATGTGGGTTTTTGGAAATTTTAGGTTTTCTGAGAAAGAGAGGGAAGATTTTTATTTCAGAGAGAGGGGGATTAGAGAAAGGTTGCAAGTGGTGGGATAATTGTGAATGGTGGGATTTTTATGGGGAATTGGTTATGGGGAGTTGAGAAATGGTAGAGTGGAGTAATGGAGAAAAGTAACCGTTGATTAGACAAGTAGGGGAAAGGGAGATGACGTCGTGGTCAGTTACCACGTTCCTGATGCAGAGGGAAATCATTTCTGACACGTCATTACTTACGCCTTTGACTATATTTAAACCTGCCCTGACTGTCCAGACGTGCCCACGTCTAGTGCATATTGAGACGTTACGACGTCTATCACCTTTTGCTTTTTCTTTACTTTAATTGTTATTCCTGCAAAACAAAAATTAAAAAGGACACAAAAATTGTTTGTTAACTAAAAATCATTGGGTTGCCTCCCAAGAGCGCTTGCTTTAAGAGTCTTCAGCCAGACTTTTGCCCTTTTAATTCAAGAATTATTGAAGGACATTTGGATCTTGTCCCTTTCCACATGCTCTCCATGATATTGCTTCACACGTTGGCCATTAACCTTGAACATGGTGTTTGTCTTTTCATCAAAGAGGTCCACAACACCATGAGGATAGATTTTCATTAATTTGAATGGACCTGACCATCTTGATTTTAGCTTGCTCACCGATTTAAGCCGTTGTTTGGTAATGCCACCGCTTCAACCCACTTTGATACGTAATCCACGGCTACGGAATATCTGATTTCCATGAGACATAGGAAATGGTCCCATGAAATCCATTCCCATACATCAAACAACTCAACTTCCATAATGTTTGTGAGTGGCATCTCCGCTTGTTTGATATATTTCTGTTCTTTGGCACTTGTCACATCTTCTCACCAACTCATGTGCATCCTTGAATAGTGTTGGCGAGAGTAGCTTTGATTGTAGAACCTTTGCACTGCTCGGTACCTCCAAAATGTCCACCATAAGGTCTTTGAGTGACATTGTTGCAAAGACATGGAGTTGTTCTTCCTCGCCTAGACACCTTCTTAGTAACCGATCCGGACACAATTTGTACAAGTATGGTTCATCCCAGAAATATTGCTTTATGGTGTGAAAGAACCTCTTCTTTCGTTGATAGTTGAATCCTACAGCACAATCTTGCTAACAAGGAAGTTAACTATGTCGATACCATGGTGCGAGAGTATCGGGCGTTATGACGTTTGGCGAAAGTGTCATAGACGTGGTAACGTCTTCAACTCATCGAGGCTACGACAATAGTCTCTCATCGGGAATTTTTCTTTTATCTCTTCTTCACTGTGCACTGCATCAACATTCTCAAGCCTAGAAAGATGATCGAAGAACTTGGTTCTCCACCCCCTTTTTGTCACGAATTTCTAAGTCAAATTCTTGGAGGAGGAGAACCCATCTAATAAGCCTTGGCTTTGCATCTTTTTTTGAAATTAAGTACTTAATGGCTGAATGATCAGTAAAAACAATAACTTTCGCACCCACTAAGTAAGATCTAAACTTATCAAATGCAAACACAACAGCCAAAAGCTCTTTTTCAGTCACAGTATAATTTAATTGGGCATCATCTAAGGTTTTACTGGCATAATAAATAGAATGAAAAAAATTTCCATACCTTTGCCCCAATACAGCTCCTACAGCATAATCACTTGCATCACACATCAACTCAAATGGTTTGGACCAATCTGGAGTGACTATGACTGGAGCAGTCACCAAGGCAGTCTTCAGTTTGTTGAAAGCCTCATGACATTGTTCATCAAAGTTGAAGACGTTGTCACGTTGCAATAACAGACACAAGGGTTTTGAAATTTTTGAGAAATCCTTGATAAATCTTCTGTAAAACCCTGCATGTCCTAAGAAACTTCTGACTCCTTTGATAGTTGTTGGTGGAGGCAGCTTGTCAATAACATCAATCTTTGCTCTATCCACCTCTAACCCTTTCTTTGATATTCTGTGCCCCAGCACTATTCCTTCTTGTACCATGAAATGGCATTTTTCCCAATTGAGTACTAGGTTGGTTTCTTCACACCTTATCAGAACTCCTTCCAAATTATCCAGGCATGCCTTGTATGAATCTCCATAGGCGAGAAATCGTCCATAAAGACCTCCATGGAATTTTCAATAAAAATCAGAAAATAAGGCCATCATGCACCTTTGAAATGTTGCGCAGAGCATTGCACAGCCAAATGGCATCCTTACGAAAGCAAAGGTACCATAGGGACAAGTGAATGTTGTCTTTTCTTGATCTTGAGTGTGCTATGGCTATCCTGGTTGTAGCTTTGAATAACCATCAAGGAAGCAGAGAAATCCTTGCTGCGAGCCTGTCTAGCATCGATCAATGAATGGAAGAGGAAATGATCCTTCTTAGTTGCTTTGTTTAACTTTACGTAATCCATGCATATCCTCCACTAGCATTGTCCTTGTTGGAATTAACTCATCTTTATCATTTGTTACCACCGTAACTCCTCCTTTTTTTGGCACACACCTGCATCTTGGACTTACCCAAGAGCTATCACTAATAGGGTAAATGATTCTTGCATCCAACCACTTGATGATTTCTTTCTTAACCACCTCCTTCATTATGGGGTTCAGTCTCCTCTGTCCTTCAATACTATTCTTGGCATTTTCCTCCAAGACGATTCTATGCATACAAATTGTGGGACTGATACCTTTGATGTCTGCCATTTGCCAACCAATTGCCTTTTTATGTCTCTTCAGGGTAGTAATGAGATCATTTTCCTGCTCTTGGGTGAGCTTGGAAGAAATGATCACGGGCAGGGAATCATTTTCCCCTAAAAAGACATACTTTAAATGATCAGGTAACACCTTTAATTCCAAGGTAGGTGGCTCTTTAATGGAAGGCACATTCTTCTTCAGATTTGACTCCTCTTGCCCTAAAGATTCATACCTCTTTGTCCATGACTTTGGTGCAGGGGGCTCAGACGTGGCCACGTCTGCAACAGACGTTACAACGTCTAGAGGAACAACTTCTTCTGCCAATAATTCTTGTATTTCATTGTTGCCCAGAATTTTCTCCAAATGATCATTATCCTTGTTGAATTGTTTTTGAACCATATGATCAATGGCAACCACATACGAGCACTCCTCTGTGTTTGGATCTGGATATTTGAGTGCATTGAGGACGTTGAACTTGACCTCTTGGTCATTGACTCTCATGATTAATTCTCCTTTCTGCACATCAATGATCGTTCTTCTAGTAGCTAAGAATGGTCTTCCCAGAATGATGGGGACTTCTTTATCTGCATCAAAATCTAAGATAACAAAATCCACTGGAAACACAAACTTGTCAACTTTAATCAAAACATCCTCTAATATGCCTTCAGGATAAACTCTACTTTTATCAGCTAAAGTTAGGCTTAAAGAAGTAGGTCTGGCTGTTCCTATACCAAGTTTATCATAAATGGACTTGGGCATCAAGTTGATACTTGCTCCCAAGTCACACAAAGCTTTTCCAATGTAAAAATCTCCAATGGAGCATGGTATAGTGAAACTGCCAGGATCCTTGAGTTTTCTAGGAAGTTTATTCTGCATAATTAAACTACATTCTTCAGTTAAAGCAACAGTTTCAAACTCCCCTAGCCTTCTCCTTTTGGTGATAATGTCTTTTAAGAACTTGGCATAGTTCGACATTTGTTGTAAAGCTTCGACCAACGGAAGATTGATGTGTAACTGCTTTAACATTTCCATGAACTTGCTGAACTGCTTGTCTTCATGAGCCTTCTTCAATCTTTGAGGGTATGGTGGAGGAGGATACTCAGGTACAAGCCTAAGCACGATCTTGATTCTGGTTCAAAATTAGGCGTCGTAACGCCCGGCTTAGACGCCACAATGTCCGGAGTATCCTTCACGGCACTTGTGCTTGCCTCTTTCCCTTTCTTTTTCTCTTTCTCTGGTACTTCTTTTTGCTTCTCCTGTAATTCTTCCTCCACAGGCATAGTTGGTTCAGGATATTCAGTACCACTTCTTAAAGAAATTGCATTTACCTGTCCATTTACCCCATTATTACCATTAGGGGTTGATGATGATGGTGTTTCTGTTGTAGAAGGAAGAGATCCATTCTGCGCTTTGAGTGAGAGTGAAGCTATCATCTGTCAATCGATTTTCGAGTTTTGATTGAAGACTCATGAGTTTGAAGGGTTGTCTTGCAATCACTTATGAAGTTCTTCATCATGGCTTCCAAGTCGCTATTGTTGTTATCTTTGCACATCACGCCTCTGTTGTTGTTGAGGAGGAAACCCTGGAGGTATTGCAGGAGCAGTATTGCTGGTATTCAGTGCATTGTTGTTTCTCCAACTGAAATTTGGATGATTTCTCCAGTTTGAATTGTAGGAGTTGGAATAGGGACCATTTCCTTTGTTACGAGATACAAAGTTTACTGGTCGAGGGTTGTAGGGACACTCCTCATACACATGCCCTTCTTCACAATAAACACAAACTACTCCACCAGAGTGGGTAGGTTCAACTGCTGCAACAGTCTGCTTCTCAGACGTGGCCACGTTTGGTGTATTCAAAGTTTTGATCATGTTGGTCAAGGTAGCCACTTGAGCGAGAAAAGAGCGATCCAACTTCACTTATTTCATGGACACCGCCTTCTTTCCGAGTAAATCTATCGGATGGCCAATGAGAGTTATGGGTGGCTATGTCATCAATAAGCTTGCATGCCTCGAAAAGGACATGTTTAGAATGACACCACCGATGAAGCATCAAGTATCAACCTAGTGGGTTGATCTAGACCATTGTAGAAAGTCTCCATTTGGATCACCACGGGAATGCCATGGTGTGGGCACATTCTCGATAATTCTTTCCACCTTTCCCAAGCTTCAAATAGTGATTCCCTTCCCTTTGTTTGAAGGAAGTGATATCATTTCTCGACTTAGCATTCTTGTTGGGAGGGAAATACTTTGCAAGGAACTTTTCTGCTAGCTCATCCCAAGTATGAATTGAATTTGGCTCCAAAGAGTTCAACCAATTTTTAGCCTTATCCTTGAGTGAGTATGGGAAGAGCTTCAATCTAAAAGCATCCTCTGAGACTCCAGGGATGATAAAATTGCTGCACACATCCAGAAATTGCCTTAGGTGAGAATATGGATCTTCTTGAGGAAAACCTCCAAATTGGCCTGCAGTTTGCAGCATTTGGAACATCATTGGTTTGAACTCAAAGTGACCAGTATGAAGGGTTGGTCTTGCAATGCCTGTTTGTAAATGGGCAGGGTTGAGCACGGCATAATCACGCATAGGCCTGTCCCTGTCATTAACCATATCTTGCGGTCCTGCATTGATGAGTTGCTGCCTTTGGTAGTGTTCATCATCAACAACTATTGTCTCTGTATGAGTTTGTGGTCCACGACCTTGTCCTCTGACTCCTCTTGGTGTATGTCCACCTCTAGAACCAGTGTTATGTTCAGACATGGTTGGGTGTTGTTCTTGTTGTTGTTGCCTCCTTCTTAACCTTTGTTGTCTCCTTAGTTGTCTGAAAGTTCTTTCAGGTTCTGGATCAAACTCGAGTTGATTCACTCCTTGGTTCGATTGAACTAGAGCTTGAGTTGGAACTAAGCATACTGTTTATAACGTCTACTGTTCTCAAACACAGAAACAACAAACAACACAGTAAAATTCCTTCAACTTGTGTTCTAATGCTTTGAACAATAAAAATTACAACAATCCCCGGCAACGGCGCCAAAAACTTGTTGCGCTTGTGTAATAGTGTGGTTTTTTCGCAATTATAGTGCAAGTATACACATCGTACAAGTAATAAAGTGGATGTAAGTAAGAGATCGTTCCCACGAGGATTGGTTTACTTTCAAAGTTCAAGTTTCAAAACACAAGAGAATCAAGTAACAAATCGGCAATAAGAGTTGGTTTTAAAGCTAGAGATGTAATAAGAACAAGTGAATAAATGTTGGTTGTGATTATGGATGAGAGGTGAGTTGAGTTGTTGCATGCAGAATAAATCCTTTCTAGTCAGACGTTATAACGTTTACACGTTATAACGCACAAATGTTATTTCGTATATAGACGTGGCCACGTTTGAACGTCACATTGCAAAAGAGCTATGCTTTTCAAAGACAAAACGCCGAGTTTCAAGTATAAGAGGTCCTATGTCTAGGTTCTAAATAGGCCCACTCTCGTATTTTAAACACCCACTGACTATGTTCTATGAACTATTATCCGTTCTATGTCTAGACTTAGATAAAAATGCCTAAATGTCTTTAGTGCACCTTTTTGTTCATATAAATCTTTGATTTCTTTTCATAGACCATGCTGTACTCTATGAATCTACCTATTTTAAGAGGCCTGACCTCAAAACAAGTTTGGAAATATTTTCACACAAAGATTTAAAACATGCAACGCCAATACTTTATAACATTAACTAGAAATTCATTATAAGCAAAACAACAACTCAACTACAAAGTGTTTAGCTCATGCTTTGAGCATCTTTCTGAGAATGATAAGGATTCGTAACCCAAATACCATACATTACAGTAAAAGGAACTAAGTGCAAAAGATACACCTAAGTAGCTCTTTCAAAGATGCATTTGTAGAGGCGTTACAACGTCTCGAGCCTCACAAAGGTGAGTGTGTGAGAAAAATAAAACAAAGTTCGAGAAAAGTAAAAACAAAGCGTAAGTCTGTTTCCGGATCTTCTTTAATGTCTTCTCGAAGTGGATGAAGGTAGATGATGAACCGGGGTGAGTGGATGAAGGTGTATTCGTGTGTATGAGTTCGGTGCTTTTGAGGATGCTGGTGAGCCTTCATTAAATAGCCTCCTTGCTCACGTGTGGTGATGTCACTTGCCCACCTACCAAGTCTGCTTTCTTCGACATTGTTCGCTACTCTGATGTTTACGCCGCACGTCGGCTCATGGGGAATAGAAAGATCTTCGACTTTGTATCTTTGACTATCATTGCTTAGCGCGCCAAAATTGAGATCTTTCACCCTTGCTCTGTTGCACTTCAGTAGACGTGGTGAGGGACGTGGTAACGTTCAAAGACTAAAATTCTGCACAAGCCCAAAAAGCATCAAAACGCTCTCGAGGGCACCTCTTGGTGCCAAAATGCCTGATTTATTCAATTAACCTTTCACCCACTCGAATTCTGAAACTAACATAAAATTACTTAAATAAACCTTGTATTGCTAGAGAACTTGCATGATTTATTATTGAGTGATTATAAATAACTCATATAAATATGAGTTATCAGAGAGCTTGCCAAACGGGGGTGGAAGAAAAAGTCGATTTTCTTTGAGTTGCCATACTGGAAGTCATTATATGTAAGGCATTTCATTGATGTGATGCATGTTGAAAAGAATGTCTTCGAAAGTGTCATTGGTACCTTACTCAATATGTTGGGTAAGACTAAAGATATCATCAACTCAAGGTTGGATTTGGTTAGTATGGGTTTGAGACCTGAATTGGGTCCGGTAAAGAATGGTACACGTACATATCTACCTCCGGCAGCTCATACTCTATCTAGAAAGGAGAAGACTGTCTTTTGTGAGTTTCTTCATGGAGTTAAGTTTCTGAGAGGATACTCTTCAAATGTGGCGACTCTTGTATCGATTAAAGACCTCAAGTTAAAGTCTCTAAAGTCCCACGATTGTCATGTTCTCATGGAGCATTTGCTACCCATTGGTATACGATCCATTTTGCCTAAGAAAGTGCGTCAGACCTTAACCAAACTTTGTTTCTTCTTTAAGGCGATTTGTAGTAGAGTGATTGACCCTAGAAAGTTGCCAACATTGCAAAGAGAATTTATTGTCACTTTGTGTGAGCTTGAGATGTATTTCCCACCTTCCTTTTTGACATAATGAGTCATCTAATAGTTCATCCGGTTAGAGAGACACAATTGTGTGGCCCATGTTACATGAGATGGATGTATCCGTTTGAGCGTTACATGAAGATATTAAAAGGATATGTGAAAAATCGATCACGACCTGAGGGTTGTATTGTTGAGCGCTACATAGTTGAAGAGGCTATTGAGTTTTGCACGGGCTATCTATCTAGTCTTGAATATTCGTGGGATTTGCCAAGGTCTCGTCATGTAGGAAGGATTAGTAAAGGGATGACAGGAACTAAATTAGTGATGGTATCAAGGAAAGAACTAGAGCAAGCACACTTGTACGTTCTTCACAATGATAGTGAGGTTGATTCATATGTTGCCAAGCACAAGGAGATTCTTAAGAGTCAATTCCCGGGAAAGAAGCAAGTTTGGTTAGCAAAAGAACACAATAGGAGTTTCATAGTGTGGCTAAAACATGACATTGATGGTGAGTGTGTTTGAATCCTACTTCAATTTCAAAAGATTGAGATGGTTAGCAAAAGGTCCAAATATACATGTCTTCTCTTACTTACAAATGACTATCTAATGAAGCAGTGCACTTTCTATACAAAAGAACAAGATAATCAGAGTAAAATGCAAAATAGTGGGGTGACTCTTGTAGCTCATTCTATGCATGCATCCAGTGCCAAAGACAGAAATCCCATATATGCGAATATGTCTTACTTTGGCTTCATTGAACACATATGGGAGTTGGATTACAATATGTTTCAGGAGCTTGTGTTCAAATGTGAATGGGTTGACAATAATACTGGTTTACAGATTGATGAATCAGGGTTCATGCGGGTGAATTTCAACAAGTTAGGATATAAAGATGAACCTTTTATTTTAGCATCGCAAGCACAACAAGTGTTTTATGACACTGATGATGATGAATTTGTGTTTAACCCAAATTGGTCTATTGTTCTATTGACTGACAAAAAATTTGTGTTTAACAACGATGATGATGAAGCACCCTATGATGTTGGTGTTGAGGATGACCCTTTCTTCAGAACATCAGAACCAATAATAGGGGAAAATACTTCTATAGAGGATGTTGTATATTTTAGAAAAGATCATAATGATGGAATTACTATTAAATCGGAAAAAAATACCAAGACGCGAATTGCAAACAAAATTTTATCTAGGAAAAGGAAAAGGTAATATAGACTTAATGATATCTCGTTATTTTTTATTAATAATAATTATATAGTTTTTGTAAATTTAACAATAACATGGATTATGTTATATTGCAGGTCAGATGGCATCACTTAGTGATCATGAGAGTGGTCAAGGCAGTAGTCATGAGGTTGTCTTTGTTATGTTTCTAGCTTTAATTTGTAGCTACTTTTGAGTTTCATAATGTTAGTTAGTTATTATGTTGTATGATTTGGATATATATTAATTATGTTGTAAGTACTTGTTATTTTAATATGGTCTTTTGGTGATATGTACATATGTGTGTATCTATATTGGATTGTAATGATATTGGTGAATTTTGTTGGAATGATATTTGATGAATTTTGTTGGAAGGGAATGAATTTATAGGTTGTAATTAAAAGGGAGAATAAACAAAAATAAAAAAAATATTTAAAAAAATCAGTCAATAGGTAGCGTTTTAAAAAAAACGCTACAAATTAAATTAAAAAAAATCAGTCAATACTTAGCGTTTTAAGGAGAAAACGCTAGAAATGAAAATTAAAATCATTCAATACCTAGCGTTTTATAGAAAACGCTAGGAATTGTAAAGAGGAGCTAGAGGATCCCTAGCGTTTTACAGAAAACGCTAGGAATGGTAGTAAAAAGGCGCTATAGCATCCCTAGCGTTTTACAGAAAACGCTAGGAATTGTAAAGAGGCGCTATAGGATCCCTAGCGTTTTAAAGAAAACGCTAGGAATGGTAGTAAAAAGGCGCTATAGCATCCCTAGTGTTTTACAGAAAATGCTAGGAATTGTAAAGAGGCGCTAGAGGATCCCTAGCGTTTTACAGAAAATGCTAGGAATGGTAGTAAAAAGGCGCTATAGCATCCATAGCGTTTTACAGAAAATGCTAGGAATTGTAAAGAGGCGCTAGAGGATCCCTAGCGTTTTAAAGAAAACGCTAGGAATTGTAATTATAATTCCTAGGCTTCCCTAGCGTTTTTGCTAGAAAGCGCTAGGCATTGTTATTAAAAATTTTACAAGGCGCGCTCTCTCACACAAACTCACGCTGTCTCTTCATCTACCTAACTCCTCTCTTGCGAAAATCCAGCGAAAACCCAGAAACCTCTTCGTTCATCCCTTCTGTGTGAGACCCAGGAAACCAAACAACCCATCCTCTTCGTTCATCCTCTTCGTTCATCCCTTCTTCGTTCATCCCTTGCGAACAACCCACACTCCATGTCTTCCTCTCTCTCATTGGTGCTATCTTACCCAAAAACGCGCGACCCAGAAACCTAAAACCCAGAAACCTAAAGCGCAGAAACCCCAAACGTACCAGCTCTCCCTATCTCTCCTTGGTGCTATCTTACCACGCAGCTCCCTCCCATTTGTTTCCATTTTCTGCACTCTCTCTCCCTTTCAAAAGGTATTTCTGCACATACTCTCACTGGTTTTTTTATGGTTTGTTATGTAGTTCTCTTTTGTATGGCTTTCTCTGTTACTTAGCTCAATGTTGTATTTAATTAGTTGTTAGATTAGTCTAGCTTAGATAGCATTATTAACTTGACTAGTACATGGCTTTCCTAGTGCATGGCTTTCCTAGTGCATGGTTTTCTCTGTTTCTTAGTGCATGGCTTTCCTATATATGTTTACTCTAGGTTCTTAGTGCATGGTTTTCTCTGTTACTTAGTGCATGGCTTGTTCTATATTTTGTTAAGTGTTTGTTGGTTCTAAACAATTAGAAAGCTAAAACTCACTCGAGTCTATTTCATTTGGGCCATTGCAAGTCAGATGGCATCACTTAGTGATCATGAGAGTAGTCATGAGGGTGGTGATGGGGGTGGTCATAGAAACACAAAGAAGTTCACTCCCCGTGGAATGACAGCGAAAAAGAATATCGTCCATCGGATAAGTAAAGGACACGAGAAATATAGGGTAAGTTAATTACTAATTATTAATGTTGTTCTCTACCTTTCAAAGTTATCTAATTATTTAATGATTTAATGAATGCAGTCGGATGGAGTGTTAAAGGTTTGCCTATTGGAGAAACGGCACAAATTTGATTACTTTTATTGGTACTAAGGTGAAGCAAATGTTTCCAATTTCGATTAAAAGTTGGAATGAGAAAGATAATAGAGTTTTGCCTAAACTGAAAGATGATTTCTGGTCCTTAATACGGTATATAATTTTAGACATCTGTAATAATCTTATTTAGTGATTTTTAGTTATATTTATTTAATCCATTTTTATGTATAAGTAGAAACACTTTGATGTGGATGATGCAGAAGAGATTGGATACTCAAGGAAAGTGGAAGGTTGCATCGGGCTTATAGAAGCGATGTAGGAAAAAGTATTGAAACTTCCGATGGGACCATCGAGGACAGAGCCTCATTGTATTAGGAATTATAAGTAAGGAGGATTGGAGCAAATTTGTACATATATGCACTACAGATCCGGATTTCCTACTTAGTATATTAATTATTTAAGTTATTATATATATATATATATATATATATATATATATATATATATATATATATATATATATATATATATATATATATTTCACAACTAGATATCATTCATTAATGTATACTTATCTTTTTAAATAGAAAAAAGCAAAGCCAATAAAGAAAGAGCTTCTAATCCCGAAGTACCTTATAGAGTAGGTTCAAGTGGATATAAATTCTTGAAGAAAGATTGGTAAGACACAATTAGTTTAATTTATTATGATTTAATGAATCTTTTAATTTACTGATTGATTAACAATGATTAAACTTAAATAGTTATCGCAAGAGGGGAAATATCCAACTCCAGAATCCTTTGATCGTTGTCTTTATGCGGTTAGAGGCCCGACAAAACAAGGATGGGGACATTGTGGATCCGAAAACTAAGGAGGTCAAGGACAAAATTGTAAGTATTCCAAAATTCATGTATTGTAATTTTAATTTTATGATTCCTAGCAAGTTGGAATTTGTGTCGACTATATTTTTTAATCACATTACTCGATTTTTTTGACACGTGGACATATTTTTATTGTCGATTAAATTTCTTTGACACTTGTTTATTATTTCTATCCGTTACTCGATTTTTTTGACACGTGGACATATTTTTATTGTCGATTAAATTTCTTTGACACTTGTTTATTATTTCTAACCGTTACTTATGTTTGTGCATCAAACAAAGCATATCACAATCTGTATCACAAGGAGATTTAATGATTGTGATGGTCAACAAGATGTCCTTGCTCGTGCCTTGGGAAGGAAGAGAGGCAGTGGTCGGATAAGAGGTTATGGATATGGCATTCCTCCTACGATCGTGTATGGGCGAAAGAACCATAGCAGGGGTGCGGGATTGTAAAGTCATGGCGGCAAAGTATGACGAGCTATCCAAGAATGTTGTTGTACTAATGGAAGAGAGGCAGATGTTTAAGCGACTCTTGGCACAATCCATTGGTGCACCATCCCCGCTTGCACCACCCCTATTGAACCTATATTACGATGCACCCTCACTTGCCCAACATAGCGCGCGAGATATTTTGCACCATCCCTTCGACCACGGTATTTATTATTACTCGACTGCTTTTTTGTACATATGTATTTGATCAAATTATCATGTATATTTATTTTTCTTTATAATTGATTTAGGATAACTGTGAATGTGAGCTATATATTGCAAACCCACATCGAAAGGTTGCAGTGGGCATGTTATGTAACCAATTGAGTGTCACAATGCACAATTTACCCATGCCTGAAAATCATTTGAGAGTAAGGGTAGACTATTCAATTGAGGGGTCAGCACTATTGCATGTTCCAATTGTTAATGCTGATATATTTACTGTGGATCAAGCACTTAGTACTTTTGTGGCATGGCCTGAACAACTTGTCGTTGTAAGTGACAATATTTTTGTTAATAAGTTAATGACTCATTGTTATATATAATGTGTGTTAACTAACTAATTAATCATTTTTTTAATATATACTAGGTACCCCAAGTGTCCCGACCGTCTCCTTCTATAAAAGTGTCCCGACCTTCCCCTTCCACTACCAAAGTGTCCCTTGATGAATTAATCACTAGTGCAAAAACGTCATTTAGTATCGGTCATTTTGCACATTTAGTATCGGTTATCTGTCGATACTAATTCGACCGATACTAAATGTATGACATTTAGTATCGGTTAAATAACCGATACTAAAAGTGACATTTAGTATCGTGTGTTCAAAAAACCGATACTAAATGACGTTTTTGGTGATTTTTATGCCTTGAAAACGTACTATTAGTATCGGTTATTTAATTAACCGATACTAAATGTCACTTTTCGTATCGGTTAATTCAAATAACCGATACTAAATGTCTTTTCAACATTGTGTTTGCTGTCAAAAAATGACATTTAGTATCGATTATTTAAATTAACCGATACTAAATGTCACTTTTAGTATCGGTTAATTTAAATAACCGATACTAAATGTCTTTTCAACATTGTGTTTGCTGTCTAAAAAATGACATTTAGTATCGGTTATTTAAATTAACCGATACTAAAAGTGACATTTAGTATCGGTTATTTAAAAAACCGATACTAAATGTCTTTTCAACATTGTGTATGCTGTCTATAAAATGACATTTAGTATCGGTTATTTAAATAACCGATACTAAAAGTCTACTTTTTAAAAAAAATTCTCAATTCACATCTTACCACACACACACTGCATATATAGATATCAATTAATAGATATAAGAGGAAGCATGCCCTGTTATTACTGAGAATGGATTGCACATTACTACATTCAAGAAACTTTCAAATATTTTAATCCAAACTCACTAAGTATCAATGACTGCTAATTTAGTACAAGCAACTTAATGGAAAAACCATGTATACATTCATTCAAGACAATCAATACATTTACTTCCTTCTGTCATATCTCCCATGCCTATTTCCACACACTGCTTGCAATAAACCCTCCCACATACCTGCATGGTCCAATCAGATAATGTGTCACATCAATAGAGAAGACATGCAGACATAAGATACTCAAATAAAAGAAATCAAATTGCTTATATTTTTGGAACAATTTTCTTATCAGATTTATAACTTCAGAAAATTCCCTTAAGTGCAGTCATTTTCAGATGATCACCAACCTGAGGAATATTATATCTTAGGATTGGTTTCTATTATGTTGTCTCATATTTCATGATTTATTTTGTTATATAATAATTAGGATTAGGAATCTAGTATTAGTATAAAAAGGATAATGATTTTTACTCAACAATATTATATGAGAACTGGTCTATATAACCCTGATGTTTTCCCGAACAGACACTAGAAAGCATATCCTAAGTACCATGCACTCAGACAGGTCAAACCAGGAATTCAAAGGAAAAAACTCCAGGCTCTCGACTGGTTTTCAAGATATTTCCATTTTCCAACAGTAATATCTAAAATACGTTGACATAGTTTAAAAACTTTTATTATGGCATAAAAATTTCATGCACCCTTTACTTCCACCATCACCACTAGTGCTACAACAACAGTTGTTATCATCACCATGAAGACAACAATCATAATGGCTATTTATCACAGCAATAAAAAAATTCACCAGTGGGTCCAGAGTACAGACCTTTCCAACTCCACCAGACAAATCTCCATCTGGCTGAGGGCGAGGGATCACACAATTCACCAAAGTACCTGCAAAGTACAAAATTAAAAGTGTGTACTATGCAAATAAAATATCAATACATGCATTGAAACATGTACAGGTACTCAAAAATGGAAGGTTATGAATATGAAGGCTTTGGAATGAATGTTAGTCCAGATTCTTTATAATAGAATGTGGGACTACAAATGGATGTAAAACAAACAAGACAATTAATCCAAATTCCATATGTATTACAGGTTTCAGTAAAAGACCAGCATTATCAATAATTACCAAATTTGGAGCATTCCTGTCTCATATCATCGATAATCTCTTCATAGTCTTCATCTTCTTTGAGCTCATCAGGAGCAACCGCTTGAGTTAGACATACCACCTTTGTAGCCATCAATGCTGGTTGAAATATAAGTTTCTACAAAATTAAATGTATAAAGTAATTAGAATCTTAATCAAGCACCACAATTTTGGTAATGAAAACATTTTGAGAGTCTCTCAAACCTGAAGAGCAATTTGTTGTTGTGCATGCATCAAAATGCTCTCTTGTTCAGGTTTAGGCTGGTTTGTGCCTTGATTAGCTCGCCTAACAGTAAGAGTCTTATCTCCCATCTTAATTCCATTAAGAGCTGCACAGGCAACAAACCATATACTTAATTAGGCCATATATATAGAGACGACCTATTATTGCCACAACACATAAAGAAGTTCATAAGCCAATAATACATCAAATAATAAGTGATATGTTGTTATATATGGCCTCATTTGGGGTGACTAGCTTCCTCATCCTTCCTGAATAGCTTATGATGAATATGCTGAGCAAAAGTACGAGGTGGAAAAGCGAGCTGGTTCAGTTGAAGTTACAAGCTCAGGAAGTGGCTTCAGAATTATTTTCTCCTTAGGTGGTTCACAAAACACCGCCCAAGATATTCTAACTTTTTCCTTATTCACTAACCCACGATGAAGTATACTCTTGAATTTACCATTGCTGAGAATCTCAATGGTATCACCAATATGCATGAGAATTGAACCAGGTACACATTTTGCTGTGACCCATTTGCCCTCATAGAAAAGTTGCAAACCTGGTACCATGTTATGAAGGAGGAAAGTAAGTGAACTTACATCTGTGTGAGCTTCAACTCCTAGAGCTAGTTCTGGTTGAGGACAAATTGGGTAATAATTGATTTTCATTTGAAGCAAAAGCTCTTCTATTCCACCAACTTCTTTCTCTAACCATCATATCACCGAAAATTCTTTCTCTACCTGTTGTGTCATTGCCTGAATTGGCATGACAGGGAGAGCACTGAACTGCTGCATCTTGAAGAAGACAAAAACAGGAAGACAGAGAAATTAGTAAAAACCTAATCAAACAGACCAGGGGTGGGAACATAGAAAGGGAGGTATACCTGACTAGTAGCCAACGGAAACATGTTTTGCAACACTCCAGGAATTGCAGGATTTGGCGTAGTGATCTGACCTGCAAATATAGACAGATATTGCCTCAGAACAAATTTATTATTTAATCTTTTGGAAAACTATTATCAAATGAACCTCTTACTCCAATTTTGATGCGCTTAAATAAGTGAAGTATAAGTTTATAATTGCTCCTTGTGGCACCCACATTCCTTTTTTTCTTTCCAACTTCACCAGACCTTCATCATCACTTCAGATCTGCATCACCCTTCAAACCCACACCTTTACCTAATAAACATTTCATCAAACACCAAAGAGGCATGCCTCAAACTGAACTTTGAATCGTTGCATAACCCAAGCACCATAGTGGCATTACTCAAACTCAATCCTTGTCAAACATAAACACCCTTGGTTCCTATCAAAGACAACAATCGGTTGTGTTTTTATCCTCACAATAACAATCAATAGAAAAATGGAGAATAGAGTACATCGGTTGTGATATCCCCTCTAAAAACGGTGACACCGCCGCAGCCCTTAGATGGTGTCAGATGCAGCACACCCTCCCTCTTCTCACTTTAATCTTCTTTCCAGATCTGTTATTTTTTTTATTGCATCCACAACATATATGTTGCTCTCAACTTGAAAACAAGCATAAACAGAAGATGGAGATGAAAACGAACAGATCTACAACATAAAAGCAAGAGAGTTGTCTTCGTTGTTGGCAACGGCGAGAGCGTTGAGTTGAGCGACAAACTGAGAGTGAGAGAGCACCACCGAGAGACGCTGTTGAGTTGTACTTCGTCGTTATGAACGGAGACGCCGAGAGTAGAACGGAGACGGCGACAGAGACGAGGAACAGAAGAACGGAGACGACGAAGAGGTAACAGAGCGACGCGAGTGAGTGCAGAGAGTGAGAGAGTCGTGAGTGAGTGCAGAGAGTGAGAGAGTCGTGAGTGAGTGAGTGAGACAGTGAGAGACCGAGAGAAGGAGAACGCGTTTTGGAAAATTAGATGGGACCTTTAGTATCGGTTGTTTAAAAAACCGATACTAAATGTGTTAGAGACACACATTTAGTATCGGTTGTTTAAAAAACCGATACTAAATGGGTTAGAGACACACATTTAGTATCGGTTGTTTAAACAACCGATACTAAATGTAAGCGTGAAAATTGAAAACTTCAATTTAATTTCAAAATTGCCACCGCGTCTACATTTAGTATCGGTTGTTTAAACAACCGATACTAAATGGTGATGTCTAAAGTCATTTTTGCACTAGTATTCAAGAAATTCATCACTTATGTAAAGGACCACGTCAATCAAAAAATGAAGCCCGATGACCTTATTATGTTACCGACCGATCAAATTGTGGGAGTGGAACAAGATATTATGCTCAACATTGAGGATCCGAAAAGTTGTATATGACATGGAATGGGCCCTTTGTGGTTGTTATTAGAGTATACAGGAGGTATGTATTAAATTATTTGTACACAATAGTTGTATATATTAGAGTATATATTAGAGTATATATATGAGGATCAAAGTTGTATATATATTATTTATAGGTTTTTGTACAATGTGTACGGTCCCTTCCATAGCGGACACAAAAGTTTTTGTTCTTGTGCCCAGAGTGTCTCATTGTGTGGGATCAAGGTAAACCAGAGGATATTATTTCTAAGAAGAGTCAAATAGAAAGTTATATCATTTCACGCTTCAGGGATGCCCAACATTTTGATCACGAATCTTTATTTTTGGCACCACTCAATATAAGGTGAGAAATTTAGTCTTCAATCACTTGGTTATTTATTTTGAGGATGGTATTATAGTGTAAATGTGTAAATGTGTACTTGCAGACAACATTGGGTACTCTTTGCAATAAACCCTAAGCTAAATCATCATCTACTATCTGGATTCACTTCAAGGCCATTACAAAGTCTCACGTGAGACTTCGCATGCTGAGATAGTTGACAGGTGTGTATGTGTAACCCTCTCATTTTGTATAATTTAATATATGTATTTTGTTCAACTTAACGTTATATATATGTATGACGTTACAGTGCTTTGCAAAAATACTGGGGATTATCTACGAGTAAAACAAGATGGTTACCCATAACTGTAAGTTTTTTAAAAATCATTCTTTTAATTTTAATTGAATTTTTGGTCATAAAAATGTAACAATTAATTGACTAATCTTTTGCTTTGTAGTGTCCTAAACAACCAAATAATAATGATTGTGGGTAGTACACTATGAGGTATATGAGAGAGATTATCACTCACGACAGAGTAGAAATCTCAATCAAGGTAACTACTTAGATTTCTTTTTTATATTGATATTATAATACTTACTCACATTTAATAAACATTTTAATTCTAATTTTATTTCATTTTATTTTTCATTATTTTCCCCACTGTAAAGACATCCAGCATTACTCTGATGAATAACTTACAACAGTAAGGGGGGAGTGGTGCCGTTTTGTTTCTAGCTTTTTCTAGCAAGTTTTGAGTTTCATAATAGTTAGTTATTATATATGTTGTATATATTGGATATATATTATGTTGTAAGTACTTCTTAGAATGATATTGGATTGGAATATTTGATGAATTTTGTTGACTGAATTTTGTTTGAATGATATTGGATTGAAATGATATTTGATGAATTTTGTTGGAAGTGAATGAATTTATAGGTTGTAATTAAAATGGAAAACAAACAAAAATAAAAAAATATTTAAAAAAAAATTCAGTCAATAGGTAGCGTTTTAAGGAGAAAACGCTAGAAATGAAATTAAAAAATTCATTCAATACCTAGCGTTTTATAGAAAAAACGCTAGCTATGGACAAAATGCACTAGAGGATCCCTAGCGTTTTGTAGAAAACACTAGGAATTGTAAAAAAGGCGCTAGAGGATCCCTAGCATTTTACAGAAAACGCTAGGAATTGTAAAAAGGCGCTAGAAGATCCCTAGCGTTTTACAGAAACGCTAGGAATTGTAAAAAGGCGCTATAAGATCCCTAGCGTTTCTAAAACGCTAGGAATTGTAAAAAGCGCTGGGTCAATGGCTAGCGTTTTTATAAAACGCTACGTATGTCAAAAAACATTTGGGTCAATGGCTAGCGTTTTTAAAACGCTACTAATGGGGTGTACGCATTAGTAGCGCCAGCTTCTCTAGCGTTTTAAAACGCTACCAATGCCCAAAAAAAACGTTGCAAATCCTTAAATCTGGCGTAGTGTAAGTGTTTGAAATAGCTTATTTTATAATTGGAAATAAATAATCAAATTATGTAGAAGAGAATCTCTAGTTATGATACATGAAGAATTAACTGTTGAAACTTTACATCAATAATCATAAGTCTATCCATCTAAATTTACTCTCACTTTAGAGTCAAATCCTGTCCTATAAACTATACATGCCTAAATGTACAGCTGATTTTCTTATGATCTTGAGAAGTCTGTTCCATTTCAGATAATCTAATTTTAACAAATGTAATCCAGTTTGTCAAAGCTCTTAAAAAAAACAGAGATACTAGTCAAAGAAGTGTGCTATTGAGTTGAGATGGAAGATGTCATGGTTGACTTGGACACGACAAGGGATGATGTATGCAAAACAATGTCAATTCCTTCTAACAAGTTATAAACACACTAAAGTGCGTGCAGATGCGATGATAATGAGAACTTTATGAATCAGAAAATCAATTCTAGGCATCAAAAACACTTTATGAATAATAACTCATCATGTTTATGCAATACAGTTTATGCATGACAAGAAAATGACCCATCTTTCAATATGATAAGTGATACATACACATCAATACACAAACCACAGATAACAGATTTAAGTAAACAATACAAAAACACGAAATAAAAATAACCTGAACAAGAGCACAAACTAAAGACACCAAACAATCCAAGGCACCAACTACTAAATAGTCATTTGCTCCACAAGTCAGCACCTCTCCAACTTACATCAAAATAGAACACGAAAAAATAGTCAGGAAACAAAAAAACCAATAACACAACAAGAAAAAGTATAAACCCTAACACTAGCAGTAAAACCCCAAAATTTGACAAACACAAAAAACCCAAAATCACTTACCCAGAAATCCTAACTCTAACCTTAACAAAATCGTAAACAGAACACATAAACATGAGAAACCGTAAACAGAACACCTAGCCTATGAAAAAGCTTCAAAAACGAAAACCCTAAACCCCAAATCTCAAAAAACAAAGAGAAACAACAACCCTTTGCTAAGATGATGAAATAATGACTAAATAACAAAACTCTTTCGAGAGAAATAAGGATCCTTACCAATAATAACCACCGTGGTGGTGGTCGTCGTGTTCCACCGTCTCACAATTTGTTGAAGAAGGAGATTATCAGTGACAATGGATAAAGCATGAAGGTTTCATGTAGATGACGATGAAGCATGAAGCGGCGTTGTGGTGAGATTGAGAGGAAAGCGGCACTTTGTGGTGAGATTGAGAGGAGCGCTAGCGTGGTCGATTGAGAGGTTGAGAGGAAATTAGGTTGAGAGGAAAAGCGGTATTTGTGGTGAGATCGTGAGTGAGAGTGTGAGTGTGAGAGAGTGTTTTAATACTAATAATAATAATAAATAATAAATTTTAATACTAATTAATACCAATAATAATAAAAAGTGATGAGTAGCGCTTTTTAAAAGCTAGCTGGTATTGGGAGAGCAGCGTGACCCAATACCCAGCAGTTTTTAAAAAATGTTGGGTATGGGAGAAGCAGCGTGAAGCCATACAGTGTTTTTAAAAAGCGCGGGTATGGCTAGTGCGTTAAAGGCAATGGGCGACATTTTTTTAAAAAGCATTTGGGTATGGGTTAATTTTGTTTTGACCATCGTGGCGTTTTTACTTAAAGTCTTTAACTTTATAGAGCGTCGCTTTTTGACAAATCTGGCGTAGTGATATAAACATATTTGCGATAAATACAAAGGAAAGTCTTTGGCGTCGTGGTTTGGTGCGCTTGGTAGTAACTATAATGTTGCGAGTTCAATCCATCCTTTCATCATTTTTTGTAAAATAAAATTCAACATTTTAAAAGACTGATTTAAGATATTAAAAGCTATACAAGATGAGGCTCGAACACGCGTCGCATGGGTTAGAGTGTATTGCCTCTGAAACCGTTAACATATTAGACTATAAGAATTTTGGTGGCAATATCATTTTGAAATTTGATATTCAGAAAACTTTTGATGCCAATGACTAGGGTTTTTCGCTCCAGGCTCTTTAATTAAGCTTTTGGTTTTCATTCCACTTTTTGCAAGGGGATGGTTATGGAGATTCTTCACTCTGCCAAATTATCTATAGTTGTTATGGCAATCCTACAAGGTATTTTCCTTGTAAAAGAGGAGTTAGACAGGGAGATTCTTTTTCTCCACTTGTTTTTTCTTGGCCGAAGATGTTCTTAGCAGGGGTTTCTCTCATCTTGTTTGCTCGGGTAGGCTGCAACTTATGTCAGGTTTTGTAGTTTATGCAACTCCTTCTCATATTTTGTATGCAGATAACAACATGTAGTTTTATCGAGACACTAAACGCAATCTAACGGCTCTGCTCACTTTATTTCATGAATATAGAATTTCATCAGGTCAAAATCTTATTGGATAATGTAAGTTTTTTACTAATTCTATGTCTTCAACTAGGAAACTCAACATCGGGTGGTTTGAATTTTTTCTATGGTACGTTACCTTTTAATCATCTTGGAGTCCCCATCTTTCAAGGTAAGCCTAAAACTACCTACTTGCAACTTATAGTTGACTGTATCACAATAAGTTGTCTGCTTGGAAAGGATATTTGATCTCAATCACGGGAAGAGTTAGTTAGTGAATTTTATCACCCATGGTGCGCTAATCTACAGCTTTCACATTTACATGTGGTCTATTGCTCTCCTAAAGTCTTTGGATCGTTGTATTAGAAATTTTATTTTGTTTGGCTGCATTAATAAATGAGAGGTGGCTACTGTTACTTGGAGAAAGGTCTTTAATTTCTCCATTAATATTGTCTGTGGGTGGCGTCGACATTAGATCCCTTAGATCCTTAAATGAGGCCCTCCATGCATGTTGAAGCTCATTTCCCTCTATAGTGTGCCATTAAGAGCATGTTTTATGAGGTATAACAAACCTAATGAGTAGTATGCAAAATCTTCTATTTGGACAAGTGCTATGCAATTCATTAGTACTGTTATTGATGGAAGTTGTTGGTAGCTTGGGGACGTACGGTAGTAAAATAAGTTTTTCGATTTAAACATGTCTCAGTGTTTCACATGACATCGATCGAGTACAAACAATAAGCTTTATTATTGCCAACGTGATTGATCCGGTTGTTAGAAAACAAGCACAAACATCTTCCAGAAATTCAATTCAGAAGGAACTAAGCTGAACCATTAGCCATATACAGTAGGAGGAAGAGTCTAGGAGACATGGGAGAGAGATTCTTTAATGGAGGACGGGAAAAAATAAAGGGCATATGGCACTACGGGGTAAAGCCATGAAAATGACATACATGTTCATCACGGACAGGAAAATTGAATAATTCTTCAAAGAACTTAGGTCAATTAGCATTAGGAGTGTTCAAAATCGAACCAAACTAATAAAAAATCGCAAACCGAACTAAATCAAACCAAAAACCGCAAAAAAAAAAAAAAACACTTTCTATTGGTTTTGTTCGATTTATTTGTTAGTGAACTGCGCAGTTCGGTTTGGTTTGCGATTTTAATTACAAAAACCAAACCAAACCAAACAAAACCGCAAAATTTTGTATATAAAAATAAAATTAGACAAATCAAAAAATATATATATATATATATATATATATATATATATATATATATATATATATAATAGGACAAATTCTTCGTTCAACTTCAACCTATAGCTATCATAATGGATGAAAAAATAACAGACTGGGTTCCTTTTGTTCCCCATTTTCTGGAGTCTAGAAAAGTGCTTGAATTGACAAGATGGTAGAGATGTGGTGTTAATTGAGTCTGACATGGAGTTGTTTGGATACAATTTATTTTGAGAACATGAAAAAACACATATATGCGGTCCTCATTGGCCGAGCGTTCGACAAAGACACTGCGGGCCAGTTGGCGGATGGGGCTTGGAAAACACGAGGATTAGCGAGGAACTTCCTCATTAAATCCATCGCAAACTGTCATATTTTTTTATAATAATCCGAACCAAACACACTCTCTCTCATTTACTCTCTTCTTCTCTCCCCTCTTGACTATTCTCTCTTCTTCTCTTCCACTCTCTTCTTCTCTTTTCTTCTCTTCCACCACCACACCACCACCACCAAAGTAGTTACCCTCTCACACCACTCTCTCTCCTACGAGCTTCACCCTCTCTTTCTTTCACACCACCAACACATAGCTCTCTCTTTCTTCCATACCACCACCACACTACCACCACCACCACCACCACATAGATCTCACTCTCTTTCTCCCTTACTCTTCTCCTTCTCTCTCTACGACCACCACCACCACATAGATCTCACTCTCTTTCTCCCCTTACTCTTCTCCTTCTCTTTCTCTCTCTACCACACCACCACCACCACCACCACTCTCACTCCTCTCTCTCTCTCTCTCTTTAGAAAGTTTGGTGATAATAATAATAATAATAATAATAATTTAACAATAATAATAATAACAATAACAATAATAATAATAATAATACTAATAATAATACTAATAATAATAATAATAATAATAACAATTCACTCAGATTGAGAAGCGTGCCGGTCAGATTTGGGAAGTGTGCTGTCAGACTTAGCGAGGGAATTAGCCACGGAATAGTCCATCGCTAATTAGCGACTGACACAATTTCTCTCTCTAAAGGGAATTAGCGAGAAGGATATTAGCGACCGAACTGGTCCCTCGCTAATTCCTCGCAAATGGACATTAGCGACCGAATTGAGCCTGTTAGCGACAGATATGTCTCTTGCTAATCCCCGTGTTTTTTGTAGTGTCTACTCACCACACACCGTTACTACACCTCCTTTTTTGGTGGATTTTAAGTTGCACAAATTGAAGTTTTTGTGTATTGTGCCCAAGTACTGTCAGAACCGTTGATTTGGTACAGTTATAATTGGATGGTTAGGATTAGAACAGGGAACCTGATGTAGATGTTGTCCGGTTACTGATCAAGCAATTGCAAAAAAGTTAATTTAATAACATAAAATTGTGTTTTTTGGCTTTTTTTTGTTTGTCTTTTTCTGTTGTCAAGTTTTTTTTCCTATGAAGCCTGTCGTCAGGTTTGTGGCAGTGTAAATGTTTTATAGCTTTTTGATTGTAAGTGTTTTTTCCCCTACAAACCAAACAATGGTTTAGCCTCAAAATCATAATCGATTTCGATTATAGTGTGTTTTATCATGAAGCATTACGTTGGATTTCGATTTTTATTTTCAAATTGATTCTGCTTGCAGGTTTAATGGTTTCTGGGTTGATGGAGGAAGAAGGAGAAGGGGGTTAGAATTGAAGTTTCTGGGTTGTTTGGGTTACTAGGTTGAAAAACTGGGGTTAAGAATTGGGAATGAAATCCGCTGGATTTGAGAACGAAATTGCTGGATTTGGGGTCTACGACGAATGTGCTGAATTGGGAACAAATTTGAAAGAAAATCTTGACCCTCCGTTTTCAATAGCATCAGAACATAGAAGGATTATCACCCCAGTTGAAAAACAAAGTTCTTTTTCCAGACATAATAGGATACGCTTACAGCAACGATGAACAAGTGGTGGATTACATTGCAGACATGGTTGCTTTACTTTGTGTGTCTGTTAGTGCTGATATCCTGATAGTCTAACTGGAGCACTTTCTAGGATTGCTAGAGGTTGAGGATTTCAGAAAATAGGTGTTTATGTGAACCTTGGTGCTTACTATATTGTTGGAATTCCGTTGGGTTTGTTTTTTGGTATTCATTTACAATTGGGTGGTGAACACTAACACTAGGTTGTTGATGAATTCTAATTTCAACTAAATTTCTACGGTTTTTGTTACGACACCACCGCCAAATTAAAACTAATAATATCGTTGAAACACGTCCAAGTGCAGATTAGATTATTTGTTAAGATGGTAAAGGAAGAAAGGAAGGAAAATTGAGAATAATATAAAAAAATCACATTAAATGCTGACATGGATTTTTTTTATTTTTTTTGGTAATATCAATTTGATCGCGACATTTTCTGCGTTGTGACTTAATGTTGTGCACGTCATTTTTCATTCTTCGGTTGTTAACGGAAGGACTATTGATACTCATTTGAAAATGTTGGGGACTAAATTCATACTGTTGAAAAGTCATGGACTAAATTGAACATTTTTGAAATGTCAGGGACCTAATTGACTATTACCTCTAAATTAAAGGTGTCGGGATTATACTGCTTACTGTATGTATTAATGGGGGTGGGGCTTCCATTTCTAATATTAAAAATTTTGGGCCCAATTTTAAAATATTTAACAACCTGATGTATTTACCTTTAACTCATTCTTTATGCAGTGTGAAATGCTTTTTAAATGACAATACACAAAAACTTTGATTTGTGCAACTTAAAAGCCACCCCTTTTTTTCGGTTACAAAGACTTTTAGATTTTAGTAACGGTGAAGTATTTCTGTTTTTTTTTTGTCAAGATTTTTTTTTAGTAATGGTGTTTTTCTTTTTGAAAAGCAGAGAATTGTATTAAATTGAATCATACAGAATACCGCAACCCAATACAAAAAGAAGAGAACAAAGGCTTCCCAAAAGGGAGCACCACAACAATAATACAACGGTTCTTTCACGCCAAATTACTAATAGGGTCTAACAATTCATAGTAAAGATATGGGACAGTTTTCCCGCGCACCAAAACTTGTTTCACGACAAAAGGATAATGCGGTCATAAAAAACTCTAAGGTTGGCGTCATGGTTGTGAAAATACACCCATTTTGCAGTTCTCGTAATGCCCACATAAAAGAATGTCAAACCAATGCCAAAACCAAATTGTCTCTTGCAGCATATCCTGAATTAGCAGAAAATGAAAAGTGTGCATAAGTCTTTAGGCAAAATAAATTACTCTCTCACCAGTTAGTAACCGGCTAACCGCGTACCACAACCTAGCCATGAAGTCACACATAGCGAACAACTGAGTCATACACTCCAAATAAGACCACATAAATGAGGTTTCGACATTGATAAGAACCCACCAACAAAGCAGATTCATCCCAGTCATTAATCTATCGAAGACCAATGCACAAAAACACAATAAAGTTTTGGGTCGTAATACTCTTCAAAATCCTACTAAGAACCACAACTTCCAAGTCAGATGGACCCTCCACCTGTATATGAAGCAGGTGATAAAGAGGCATCCAAGTCAGGTGATAAAGTTTCCACCCGAAGTCCTTATATGATTCATGTGTCCTAATGACCCTTTGTCATCCTCTCTGTGGCTATTTTTTTGTTTCTTTATCAAACCATTTTATGACAATATAGGTTTCTTCTTGAGAGAAAAGATTGAGGTGCACTAGGAGAAAAAAACCAAGATTATATGGAAGTATGTCCTTTTTCGGAAAAAAGGAAAACTTGCTATAAATAAGACAAGAGACATCTATTCAATTTCATCATCTAATAAAAGGTGTCATAAATTTGTGTAAAAAAAATACTATTCCACAAGAGGCGTAATTCCCAACAGTAGTCTCAATCCATTTTTCGTTTACAATTCAACGTATATAGTTGATACATGATACCCTACTACGGTTTAGGGATTTTAATTTGATTAAATGGATTTTCTAAATCGATTGTACTTGAAACTGAAACTGAATGTGTGTATATATATATATATATATATATATATATATATATATATAGACAATTGTTAGTGGGGGTGGGGAAATGTTAGTTTTAGGAGCTTGGCTGGGATTTCATGCTTCTTGCATTTCATTTAGTGTGACTCGCCTGGTATTCGCTTGGTTCGTAACCGAAATTTCTCTCTTGGGATGTTTACATCTATATATATACAAGAGAAATGCAATTACTCTAATGAATACAACTACCAACTAACCTAATAACTCTCAACCAACAACTAACAACTAACAACAACTATCTACAAAATTAATTCAACACTCCCCCTCAAGCTCGAGCATATATATCAGAAGCATATACATCCAGCTTGTTATATACATCCAGCTTGTTCCATAGGACCAATCACACAACTTCAACTCTTAAAGCAAATTTCTTAACCATACAAGTTCACATGTTGCATTAGCCATATACGACACTCGGCAGACGCTTGACCTTGCAACAACAGTCTGTTTCTTGCTTTTCCATGAGATCAAATTACCGCCAAAGAGAACACAATAGCCTGAAGTGGATCTTCTATCACCGGCATCTCCTGCCCTATGCATCTGAATATCCAAGAACATTAGTGTGACCTTTATGCGTATAGATAAGCCTTTTGCCTGGTGATCCTTTGATATACCTTAGAATGCGAACAAGCGCATTCGGTGACTTTCACATGGTGAGTTAAGAAACTGACTAATGACACTAACTGGAAAGAACATTGTGTCCTCAAAGAAAGTAACATCGGCAGATACATAAAAACGATGTGTACTAGGACAGTAACATCTATATCCACTTTTGAACACGAGAATACCCAACAAAGACACATTTGGCGGACATGCAGACAATTATCACGACGAGGGGTGAGGTCGTGGACAAAGCAAGTGGAACCAAACACATGTGGGAACAACGAGAAAGTGGGTCTTGTGGAAATAAAAGTTCTGAGGAATTTGATTACTTAGAACAAAAGGCGGCATACGGTTAATCAAATAACATCTTTGTAAAACGGCGTCACCCCAAAATTCCAATGGTGCATTGGCATTGATCAATAGTGTTCGGCGGTTTCAACAATATGGCGGTGTTTACGTTCAAATGACACCATTTTGTTGTGGTGTGTGAGGACAACTAGATTGGTGTATAATACCATGAGAAGTCAAAAAGGAGTTAAGGGCGGAAAAATATTCTTTTGCATTATCAACTGCGTAAAACTCGAATTGTCTTTCCAAATTGATTTTGAATTTACGAATGAAGCGTTTGAAAGGCATTAAATAACTCGAAGCGATCTTTTAATAAAAACAACCAAGTGCACCTTGAAAAGTCATATGAAAGTAACATAGTACTTATAACCTAAAATAGTAGGAACACGACTAGGACCCCAAACGTCGGAATGAACAATATCAAAAGGAAAAGTAGCTCATTGTTGACCTTTACTAGGAAAAGAAATTCTAGCATGTTTACCAAGTTGACATGACTCGCAATCCGAGAGTGTGTAGGTGTGAAAGATGAGGACCATGCGCTTGAATTTATCTAAACTTGGATGACCAAGGCGGCGATGGAGAATCTCTCGAAGACACTAAAGCGGCACATATAGTGGATGGGGGTGAATGGAGATAGAAGAGACCTCGTGACCTAGACCCAATTCCAATAAATGCGCATCGTACTCGATCTTGTATATGAACACCATCGAATTAAAGGTTACTTCACAATTCAAATTATCATCAATGAGTTTGCCAACAGAGACTAAATCAAATGAACAACCGGATACAAATAATCACGAGTTTAATGGTAACGTTGGAAGAGGTGAAGCCTAATGACCACGATTGCATGTGACTTAGACCCATCAAAGCATAAGTAATGGTGTGAGGTGTTTTAGGAGGAGATAATTTAGTAAGGAGTGAAAGATTGCGGATATGTGATCAAATGCACGAGAATCTAAAATCCATGGTCGAGGACTCGAGAATGGGAAAAACGAGCCAGTAGAATTACCCGTGTGAGATTCTGATTTGCGAAGCGATAGCGGTGAAGAGGATGATGCTTGTTGTCTTTGCCTTAAATTGAAGGAACTCCTTATATTCATCCATGAGAGAAAATAATGTCTCCTCGGACCTTGAAGATTGGGCCACATTAGTTTGTTTTGTCAGGAAATACATGAAGAGAATAACACCGATCTTGAGTGTGTCCATCCCTCTTACAATAAGAGCAATGGAGATTTCCTCTACCACATTTGCCACGACCAGCACCTCTACGACCACAACCTCGACCTCCACGGCTAGCAACATTAGATATCAATATTGAAGACTCTACTGGCGATGGAGTACTAGCGCTGCCTGATGCTTCTAGAGAAGGGACTCAGAACAAGCGGTCAAATAGTGCCTCGATGTGGCGATGTCGAGAATTAGTCAATGTTTGGTTCGAACCAATTCAAACTCTTTGTGCAATCCATGGAGAACAAACACCATAAGTATATTATCTAGTCTCCCTATCATCTTCTTCACATCCTCTTTTAACAACATCAACTTCGCTTCCTCACAGATAGATTGTGCCTTGTTCAAGTAGGAAGGCAGATCAAGGTCAGACATCTGCAGTGTTGCAAGATTATGGATTGTCTCATACAACCGTTGTATATCATTCGCATAAATCGTTGTCTTTTTCCAAATCTCATGACATGTCCTATAAGGGCGAAAATGTATCATCAATTTAGGCTCAACAAATTGTAACAATAAAGCCAAAAGTTGATAATCAACCTTCTTCCATTCGTATTATTGGAGCGGCGATGTTGTCGCGCTTCTTCTCAAGATGGTCGGACATCCACGCCCCAAAACCAAATTTCCACTACAATCGCCAATCCAAATAATTCTTTTCGTTCAACTTCTGCGAAGTAATGGTAGGAGTTCGAGAAAATGTGAAGCGGATCAAGTTTTTCTTTTCAAGCTTCTCTCCCATGATGAAAGAGAGAAGTTTCAATCTCAGAATAACGATTGTGCGGATACAAAATAAACACCAAAGAACAAATGTAAATGATCCAAATCCAAGTAGTACCACCCAACAATACTGTTTCAACTGAACAGTAACACTACCAACAACAAAACACCAGAAAAAGGTGCTAAACAAATCGTGGATGACAACTAAAACACAACAATAACACGAGCCAAGCGTAAGACCCGGATGGCGTGGCGGGCAAAGCGAGAAAGAGAGAGGATGGCGAGCGAGCGGTGGAAACGGCGTCGCATAAGCGAACCTGGCGAGGGCGGCGCGTGGAGCTCAACTCACTTCTTTGAAGAGAAGCGCGTGCGTGGGTGAAAGCGGCGGCAGCGGTTACTACGGTGGGCCAGTTGGCGGCGTCTGTCTTCAGCGATGGGCGCCACGTGTCATTGTTGGAGGCACGAGAGGCAGGGTCGTGGCTGGGGTGGTGGTGGAACCCTAAAACAAACTTGTAAGCAGAAGAAAAGAAAGAGCGAACCAACTAACCTAATAACCTAAAACAAACTTGTGTGTCTATATATATATATATAGACACACACACACACAAGAGAAACACAATTACTCTAATGAATACAACTACCAACTAACCTAATAACTCTCAACCAACAACTATCTACAAAATTAAGTCAACAATTGTAAAGGCAATTAAGACCCTTTGGTAGTAAAATACGATGACCCTTTGGTAGATATTTGGGTCTCTTAATCATCAGTCTCTCTTAATCATCCAGGTCCTAGGTTTGATCCCACTAACAGTGCGTCTGAGAAAAACATTTGTTGAGAGAGGTCAACCCTTAAAAACATTTTAATTCATCTTAAACAAATGGACCCTAGATAAATCTGAGTTTAATTTTTTTGAAACAAAATACGTTTTCATGTTAATAATTCGCAGTACACATTTAATTATATCAATCAAGAAAAATCTCACAATACCTAAGAATTTCCTGATCAGAATGAAAAATTATAATAAAATGTGTGCAAGTGAGGTTTTGGGCTGACTAAAAAGTGGGATTTTGGGCCTACCCTTATTGATTAAGGCGTTTGCTTTTCCCACTCTCCCTCCAACTCAAAACACACCTCATAAGGGTGGAAAAGATCAAAAGGACATTAATGAAATGGTAAAGCGTATTTTTTCAAAAAATTCACCAATTCGGACACAGACATCCAAACAAGTTCGGCCAGGATTAACCGAACAAGTGTTTTTTTTGAGACATACCATTTTTTCCCAATTTTAGAGGATCCGGGGCACCCCCACCGAATGACAGACAACTAGTGCATGATCTTAACAATGTTTTCTGAATCAATTATTTTCTAATCAAAACAATGAGAAAATATACGTTAGGCCTTCAGGCTTAGCTACTGGCTTATCACATTGTTTATGTCCAGTCTGCTCTGGAGTGTTCCGATCAAGTTTTCTTGGTTTCTTTGACATCAGCTACATTCCAATAAAACTATTTTAAATGGCATAAACCTCTGTGATTGCATGCTCATTTTCTAGATTGGCCTTACAAATTTATTAGATTGTTCTTATCATTTTTGAAGTTAATAATTTTTGTTATTGTTCTCGTTTGCTGGTTCACTTTTATACAAGTGGGTATGTTGAGTATGGTTGGTCTTGTTTCAGATCATGCACTACTTGAAGATGATCAATGCTTAAGGTTATTTACCTCTTAAAACCCCACTTAATATGATATTGATAATTGTCCCCACGGCATTAGTTGCCTGTCATTCGGTGGGGTGCCAGGAGTAAGTCGGTGGTGGTGTGCCTGAATCCTCTAAAATTAGGTAAAGGGTGTCTCAAAAAAACACACTCGTTCGGTTGCCCTCAATCAAATTGGTTTGGCGAACCGGTTAAAACACTCTACTTAAGGGTGTTTTGGAATATTTGGAGTTAAGGGGTGTGGGGTGAGTAGGAGGGGATGTGGGAAAAGTACTGGCCTTGATTAAAGAGTGGGTCAAGCCACAAAAAATTATGAATTGCTATCCTACAATTTGGTAATAACTACTTCATACTTGGACCAAAGAGATATCTACTTCCTACAAACTGCTCTCCATTTGAAAAATTTATTTTCTCTCAGAAAAGAAATATATAAATTAGCCATATGCTTGCTTACGAGAAAAAAATATAAATCAGTGTTATATCTTTACAGAACAAACAAACAAAACTGTATCAACAAAACAAAGAACAAACATTTTGAATGTCGACATACATGAATCACGGACACTCTATTCGCTGTCTTTTGGCGGAACAGTGTTCATGTTCTGATGAATCTTTAGGAGCATTCTCTCGTCGTTATCATTGATCATTCGGGAGTTTCTTCACATTTGAAAATCCAACCAGCAAAATCATTTTCTGAAAACAGAGAGGACAGAGTTGTTTTGTAGAATGCTAAGGAACCTGCTTCACCCTCCTTGTCAACTGCAATGGTGCAAGTTGTCACCAGCCAATATAAGGTTGAGTACGTATAAGCATATCATGGTAAAGGAAGAAAAACAAAAACATAACTATATTAACCTCCGCTCCAAGTATTGTTGCATATGAACCAGCACTGAAATCGCCAACATTAACATCACTTGTTTTGGCCCTGACTGTCAAATCATTCCCAAGAGACAATGCAAACCTAAAACACAAGTAAAAACATTTAGT
The DNA here is from genome assembly GCA_020916435.1 of Oxytropis ochrocephala. NCBI lineage: Eukaryota > Viridiplantae > Streptophyta > Magnoliopsida > Fabales > Fabaceae > Oxytropis > Oxytropis ochrocephala. Next base: position 105,798,935 of record CM037092.1, on the reverse strand, counting down.
GTCAAGGCAGTATAATAAAAATCAAAAAAGATAATGATGAAATAAAACGGTGATAGAAGAAAATGTAAACAAGGAGAATGCGTCAATGATCGAAACACTTGCCGTGAGACAGGAGGACAGTAGTGGTGACGAACGGTATCAATTTCCCAAAGAGAACTTCCTGCTCCAAAAGAGATCTTCATCAGCAAAACAAATACAGAAACCCACCTAGGGGAGGGGGGTAACTATTTTCTACCACTAAGATATACTCCCTCCGGTCCTTATAATAAGAAAAATGTGTAGTTTAAGGTTCATTGAATAACAGATGTATCTTGCTTATAGTTATTCAATGAACCTAAAACTGCAAATTCTTCTTATAATAAGGACCAGAGTAATAGTTGACTCTTGACTATACTTCCCTATATACTTCCAAACTCAGACTCATTGCTGATTAAACTCAATAACATATTATATATTATTTTTCTAACATTAATGCATACGTGTAAATTTTATACCGCTCATCAAGTTCTAAGAAGCCTACAGGAGTTTTCTTTGTCAACCGAGCAGCAAATCATGGTAATAAAACATCTGACAAAGGAAGGGTCAAACTTGCCTAAGCAGGCTAGGTAAATGGAGGCAGACAGAGGAAGGAGGAGCAAATTATTCTGGATGTATAGATCCTATGACAAGTCAAACTTACAATTCATAATGCCATGCTTGATCTGTTTTTCTCTTCTATATGGTCAAGTTATTTTATCTTCTATATAGTTAAAGTGTTAGAATGTTAGAAAGTATTGAATAATATCTTATGTTAGAGTATCTTAGTTTATCTCTTAGGATTAGTTTCTTATCTTAGAGTATCTTAGACTATCTCCTAGGATTAGTTTCTATATTACTTGGTATTATTATGATGTTTTCCTAGTTTCCCTATTTAATTAGGATTAGGAGTCTTTTATCCTAAATAGAGATTATTAGTGTTTAGGACTTTGTATAAAGTTTTCACCAAGTTCTTCTCAAATCACTATCAATCATATTATATTCAAAGTCCCTGCCATTTCTCTTTTCCGTCTTCAATCTAAATCTCCAGAACTTCAACATGGTATCAAAGCAGAACCATCCTTCGTGAACCTCCTCACATCACTATTTCGATGCGAGCTCTTGAAAGTATGAGCTTATTGTTTGTTCTTTCATCTGAGTTTTTGAGTTGTTGTTTGGTTACTGGCTCCTCTATGCAGTGTTGTTCTATTTCATGGTGTTTGTGTTTGTGTTTGTGTTTGCTGCAAGTGCAACCTGAGTTTGAGTCTTACAGTCTTAGTATTCAGGTATTTTAGGCCACCGACCACAGGCTGTTGTTGCACCAAAAGATAATCAACAAGTTTTCCAGTGAAGAACCTCCCCATCTGAAGTGCGCATTCTGATCCACCTACTGCTGAAGTTACCACTTGTAGGTCTCTCTCTGTCGAGGCAGTTCTAAGGTTTTCTTTGCTACTGTTGTGTTTTTGTTCCCTGTTTCTGCAACCTGAGCTATGTTTTTGGTGACTCAGCTTCCGATTTTGCACTGTTTGCATTTAGTTCGGTTTGTTCTGTACTTTTACTGCTTTGTGCTGTTTGAGAAGCAGAGTTTACTTGGGGTTCTATATTTGGTCAGAAACCGTTGCATATTCTTTTTTTGGATTGAAGTGTGCCACTTATTGTTTCTCCTTTCCTTTTTTATCTAAATTCCTACATCTTCAACAAGAAGGTATATCAAGTGATAGTGAGAAAGGAGCTAACCTTGACTAAACAACAAAAATTGCAAGATTTTGTAAACAAAAAGGGGGTGGAAGGTGGACTTTTATTATTAATAATAAGGGGAGTGGAAATATAACAAATTGTCCCCATTGAGATTGAACGTGCGCCTGGGTTAAAGGCTAGGCAATACAACCACTACACTAGCACCCTGGGATAAGCTCAAGTGATAGTGTGAAGGGAGCTAACCTTGACTAAACAACAAAAATTGCAAGATTTTTAAAAAAAAAAAAAGGGGTGGAGGATGGATTTTTATTATTAATAATAAGGAGAGTGGAAATATAACAAATTGTCCCCTGGATTAGCTCCTCTTAGTCTCTTACCTCAAGATTGGCAAGATTAAATGATCAAGACTCAATTAGCTCCTCTTACCTCACACGCTATGTATTAGACACAATAATTAGGTATAACAAAAACAAAACAAAACAAAAAAACAAGCAATTTTCCAGCTTTCATTAGGTTTGGTTTAGGGGAAAAACAGACTTCGGGTAGAGTGGACAACAGATAACATAAAAAGATACTCACTCATAGCGCCTGACTTCATAGGATTAGTTTCCCCAATGTTAAAAAGGTCAATGCCTGATTTCTGACAGGGCATGGCACCAGTCTTGGCATTATCCGAGCTAGCAGCAATTACTTCATCCGTTCTATGATCACATTCGCCTTCATCAACAACATCTTCCTGTTCGTATATCAGAAATTTACACTCCAATTATAACAGAAAGATTAGAGTTATTTTATTACAATGCAACACATCTACCAATTTTCCCAGGAGCAAATTTTGAAATTTAACACGAGATCACAAACACCAAACTTTAAGGGATAAAGCAGAGGAAAAAATGTTTCTAATTCTTTCCCCTGCCCCTGAATATATATTCATGTGATCCTTAATAACATCGATAATACTGAAGAGGTAATCCAGAAAACAAAGTTAGTAACGCATACAAAACAGAAGATAGATGGAAAGAGATTATCTTTACCCTGTGCACCAAACAGTTAATTGAAGGATGCCTACGCAACACATTGTGAATCAGAGCCGTAATGACCAATGCCCCTGAAGGTGGAACTGAAAGCAACAACCTACTCAATTTCTTTGCAAAGGAAGCAGCCAGGTAAGCTGGAAGAAGTGGTGACTTTAGGCACGAATCAAGAAGCTGTCAGTAACAAATTGCAGATTGTCAAAAAAATAGCACACCTGAAGGATCTATAGTGTAAATATTTTTTTATCATTCCCCTAGTACTTTTCCAATTAGATATCTTTTCACCATCACTCAATCATGTTCAACACTCTGGCTTTCCCATAAGAGATGTGGCAGGACAAGTTTTTTTCTCCTCTTTCAAGTTAAGAGAGTTGGTTTTACTTTTAGCTTTTTGTGATGCTAACCTATTTAAGTCAATTCAATTCAATCACCTTTACGGGAAACAGGTTTGTTCTTTTGCCACCTTTAATTTAAGGATTGTAGAGCTGAGTCTAAAGTTGTCAAATTGCAGCGCCATATCGAATTTTCAACTTTCCATTTCTGCATGGGGTGTCGTGGCAGGTAGCTGGATTGTGACCCGACATGGGTCCAGCCCAAAATTTTAGAAAACTTAGGTTCATCTTCCAACAGTCGCAACAGAGTGATGAAGGGAGAATGAGGATAGTCACGACACTTGGAAGGTAAACCTAGGCTTTTAAAAAAATGGACTGGACCCAAATCCCTATTTTGCTATTCTTTTTCTTCAGATTTTGAAGCAGGTCCAGTTGCTTCCACCATGGCGTGGCGTCGTCAGTATGGCACGTTTCTCAAACCCGTGCCACAACACACCATGCAGAAGCAAATTGTTGAAAATCCACCACATGAACCGCCATGGCCATTGGCTGCAATTTGACAACTTTGGATTGGATGATGCTCATCAATTACAACTTTATATTAGGTTTCCGCTATTGGATTGGAGGACTAAAAGTGCAAATTTTGCTATTGGATTGGAGGACTAAAAGTGCAAATTTTACTATAGTCATACGATTATTGGAACAATAAAATCTCAAGAAAAATTGGCATGCCAAAATACTAAATTGCTACAATACAAAAATAACTAAGCTTTACCTGAAAAAACCTTGCACGATGTTTTGCCATGAAGATAGATGGAACTAATAGGGCATATAATTTTTCATAGAAATTTGGGTATTCTAATCCGTACTGGGTCATTAAGACATAAAGGCTGCTAAGAGCCATCACACTGACTACACCACCAACGTCATATGACCTTGTCAAGAAATCACTGCATCAAAAAGAGTAACAAGTCAAATTCAAATATTTCTATCATAACAAGATGCTAATTTTGTGTAGATGTTTACCTTAACATGATGGGATTAGACAGATGAGGAATAACTGCTTGGTGAAGGTTAACAAGAACCTATTAATAAATAACCATGTAGCTCATCAAATTGAGAGGTTACAAGAAAGCATAACAATGCAGGTCCATCAGATTAAACAAGGACATGTAAACAAAAATGAATTGAAATTTACAATCATTGTCACAACAAATACAATTCACCTTCACATAATGCATACATAAAATGGATCTAGTCAAAGAGTAAAATTGATTAGAAAATTAACAAAACATGTGATTACGACGCTTCAAAGTATCTATAAGATTTTCATATTTAAATTATAACCAAATATGCATTGATAATCAACAAATAACACCCAATTACTTTGTGCACCAAATTAATTTCTGACTTCTTTCAATGGTCCATTGTGGTACATAAAAAATCTATTGAAAGTTAGAAACAATAAACATATGAATGATACTATGAAACTCTGCCTCTGGGAGAGTGACTAGGCATAGGATAGGACAAGGAACCCACATCATATAAAATCAATCTGGTGTTATGTAAGGGAGATTGACAAATGTCGTCAAGATTGAGATCTTGAGTAAGATCGGGAGAGAGGTAGCAATATCGCAACTAGAATCGTACTATTCTACCCAATTAATGGTACCTCTGTGTAAAAATAGATAGGTCTACGATTGGACCAGGTCCATATTAGAGATCATGATAAGTATCTAAGCACTTGGGGAACGCTTCCTTAAAAGCTAGCTATCGGGGGGGGGTGGGGAGAAGCGAAACCTCTTAAATACTTCACCAAACATCCCGTACTACCAGATGTGGGACTTGAGCACCCCATAATACCCAAGTCCATATCATAGCACCGCCCCTGAGAGCCGACGTCCTCGGTGGCTGCACTCCACGACACTTTAGTCGGTGACACTTCACTCAACTTTCTTATTGGTCAGAACCCTTTGTGGGTAGCCTTCTCCAGAGGCAGCGAGGAACCGGCTCGATGCGATTGATAAGTATCTAAGCACTTGGGAACCGCTTCCTTAAAAGCTAGCTATCAAGGGGGGAGAACCAAGCCTCTTAAATACTTCACCAAGCATCCCATAGTACCCGATGTGGGACTTGAGCACCCCATAATACCAAGTCCCTATAAGATCACCCTAGGTTCTAGGTGTGCTAACTATACTGTTGAGATATGTTGTAAATAGTAGATTTATTTATATATGTATTGGGCCCATTTACCAGGCCCGTTAGGTTTACATATAGAGTAGCCTATTTAAACTCATTAGTGCTTGTACTCGAGACACAATATACAATCAATAAAAGCGGAACTACGATTTGCTCTGTAGTGTGAGGCGTAAAGCAAAGATTGGCCGAACTGCGTGAACAATATCGTGTCTCCTTTCGATGCTTAGTCTCTATTCTAATCACTTTAACATGGTATCAGAGCCTACGGACAGTAGGTCAGCAAAGTCTTCAAAAACCCTAGCCGTCACGTCAGTTCAAAAAAAAAACCTAGCTGTCTTGTCTAAAGTTCATATTAGACGACCCTACTTTAACATATACATATCCAATAAATGGTACCTCAGTGTGCAATTAAGTATCTACATGCGCAAACAACATAAGAGCATTTCCAGATGCTCAGCGAGATATAATTAAAACTAGACCAACATAATTAAATTCTTCAGAGATTAAGTGTGTTGTCTTCTTTACATTACTACTTAGTAGTGCTAGTATCCCAATTACTCGCCTTAAAGGTCTCTGTAGGTCTGTGTTGAAAAGAATAAAATATAAACTATAACAATAATAATAACTAGGAACTTTGTTTAACATTACCTGTGATATTTGGCTGATTTAAGAAAATTACAACTCCTTAAAGTGTGTTTTGATTTAAACAACCGAAGTCATGTGACCAAAATACTCTAAGCTTCGTAGATTTCAATTGAAGTTCTGAATGAAATACAAAAGGCCAGTTTTGAAAACTAAGAAAGGTTGTCAGGTTGATGAACTGTTGGCTAGGACTTCAATCTAGCAGGGATTAGAGATTAGAATAGCAGTCAAGAACTGGAGGGACATTAAGGACACAATATACCAAAATCATCTTAACTCTAGAAAAGTCACTAATATCTAGATTCAAAACCCACGACTTCTATTGCGCTTGAGAAATTTTGTGGCATGCTTATCAATAATCAACACTTAATTTTTAAAACAAAGGTTGAACATGAGTCATAGTGTAATAGCTGGAGTTGCTATTGTGTGACTAGAAGATTAAATTCGTCACTACTGACTAGGTCACATGTTCAAGTCTTGAAATCAATGTCTTGCAAATGTAAGATAAGACTGCTAATAATAGAACAACAATGGGATTGATCCTCTCGATTAAATCTTCTCATGATGGGAACCTTAAAGCAAGAGGATGTCCAGACCAGGACTGATACCAAAAAGTTATATCACGATTCATGTTTATGCTGCCAGATACATGTACACAAGGTGGAAGTGGCAGTTTAAAGGTATGATTAGCTTGAGACAAATGTTTTCTACTTCCATTTCTGTTTACACTTTTAAATTTTAATAACAAACGTACCATTTTGTTTTCACTTGATTTCTTATTCTCAAATATTTGTTTAGGAATAAAAGGAAAACAAGCGACATTTTTGTAATTTAAATTTAAAGTGAAAACAAATGAACACAGAAAGTTTTCTCAAACTAAACAAATCCTAAGATGCACAATACAATCCATGTTTAAGTAAATTTTATCTAATTTTCTGAAGACAGTAGCATATATATCTAAAAAACTACCATATTACCATATATTAATAAACACGTAATATGATATCTTAATTAAAACATTCATAGCATTTCACAGAATATAATGATACAACCATATTCAACTTTCAAAAGCATACACTTGTCGATTACCTCTTTGTACACATCAAGTGGAAGTGGCAATCTAAGATCATAATCCAAGCTTTTGTGAATTTTAACTTCATCTTCTTGGCAATTGTTGCTGCAGACAATACCTATATGCAAAACAGCGAAGATGAATAGATATGAAAAAGTAAACAAGTAATTACAACAATTCTTACAAGACAAGATTTTTTAAATATAATAACAAGATAAAAGTAGTAAAATATAAAACAAATTCGGAGGACGAAAGATCCTCAATAATGAAAGTCGGAGGAAACATTAAACAAGCAATGAGTGTGGAATAATAACTTACATTACGGTTACGCTTTTGGGTCTTTTGTTGTTTATCATCGGCATTCACATCTCCAGAAAGCCTCGTATGATCCTTTTCTATGGACAAAAATCCAAATTACAAAGTATAAATGTACGCCCCAATATTTTCTGACAACAACTGGCTTTTGGATATTGGCCATAAAACAACTGCCATTTCTTAGGACTAAGGATAGATACTTTAATTTTTTCTCAATCTAAAAAGTAGTATTTCATACAAATACCTAAAGAAAAGATAAAGAGAAGAAAGCACTAAATAGTGCACTATTTTTATGTATAAAAAATAGGCATGAAAAGTATTAAGTCAAGATCCTCATTCTGAAGTATAACTTTGAGAAATAAAAAAATAAACTCAAAATGTAATAAACAAGCAGTCACCTGAGCTGCTCCACATTTCAAAATCAGATCCATCGTCAGATCTTTCAAGAGGGGGAACGTGTGATATGGTGTAATACATATTCTGGAAAACACACTCAATACTGCAAAAGAATACATTGTTAATTTCTCAATAAAACAAAAAAGCCCTAAATAAATAAATTTCCAACTAAATTTATCCATCTCCTAGTTTCGCTTTCGCAACTAGGACGAAGTCTGCCTGGCAGAAAAAGCCAGGTAAAACTTTTTACTTACATTAGGCAGCATTGAGTTGCAAAACTAAATCTATTGCTTGTAGAATGTTGTGCAACATGGCATTTCTTTCTTGTAAACATTTAAAAATAAATATACAACATTCAAATCATTTAAAATTTATAATTACCAAGAAAAGGCGTGGTTTAAGATCCAAAAAAATGATCTTTTAATACTAATAATAATAGTCAATCAGCTATGGCCTATAGTGATCTATATCTATTTAAAAAGGAAGGAAATGGAAAAGAGCAAAAGCAAGCAGTGGCTATAGGTCTTACTAACTTTGAGCTCAATTGAGTTTCATCAGGTCCATCTGCAGTTGCAGTTTTATCATCTGACAAATATGAGCAAATGAGTTATCCAATGAAGAATACCCAAAAAGTTGGGAAAAAACACCTGTTGCATGTTAAACATAGGAAGATTAAGAAAAGCAAGCTAAAGAAGAAGAACACCTGAAACATCTTTTCCCTCCAAAGTTTTGGTGAGCTTTGCTAGGCTTATGAATGTAAAATAACTGCACCAAGTAGCATAATAATTCAGTAAACTAGATAAACCTCATAAATGACATCCATGAGTTATGTAAGTATTCACGGACTGACAAATTCATCCTAATAAAAAGGGCTAGAAGAAAAAAGCATATGTTATAAATTGTGGCAACCATTTTATTTATTAAAATTAAAAATATATACACAAATGATAGCTAAAATCCATATGAAACGAATGAATAGATAGCACAGAAAAACCCATAGGAGCTTAAGAATCATACCGGACATCAATGTACTTGAAATACTTCGATGCTAGTAGATCCACCAAAAATGTAGCGGAACTAGTAGAGTAAATCTGATAGAGCCAATCAAAAAATCAAAGAGATTAGAGCGACAAAATTTCAAAAAAAAAATAATAATTATTAATCAAACTATGGCAGAAATATAAAAAAGTAAGTAAAAATTGGTATTATGACTTACAATACTATGGATAAGCCTGTGATATGAAGCAGAATGAAAGTTACCACCATTAGCGACCTTAACAAACTCCATTAGAGTATCCAACACAACTTCTTTAAGTGTTTCATCTGATTCCAGCGAGACGAGAACATCAATAAGGGACTTAAGAAACTCATCGAACTTAGAACGGAGCCAGGTGTGGTAGATCAACTGAGATTGATCTTCATCGGAGGCAGCGGTGGCGGTGGTGGAAGAGGAAGGGAGCTGAGGGAGAAGTGGAAGGAAGAAGGAATGAAGAGAGAAGAGATTCGAGGACATGGTGAGGAGGTGAAGAAGGGGAAACGAAACTGAGAAGAAGAGGGAGATTGTTGATGTGTGATGCTGATGAGAGTAATTCGTTCCCTAGGGTTTTTAGCTCTGCGACGCCGTATCGTTTTGTTTTCGTTTTCTTCTTGTTCTTCTTCGTTGAGGAATCGATAGACGCCATGGTTGGTTTTTACAGTTTGCAGCAGTAAAGGGAGGTTTTCTCAGGGTTTTAGACGGAAAATGTATTTGGTAGTTCGGTTCGGGTACACTTGGGTTTTTTTTGGGCCCATGCGTCGTACAATTCCCCCCTCTACTCAATAGACACCCCCAAATTAGGTTTAACCCCAAATTGCCCTCACGTAAAAAGCATATAGCCCGACAAAAAAAGAGCATTGGCGTGCGGCTAAGCGAGCGAGGTTTATTTGGACCTCCATCGAACAATGAAAAATAGACGGTTCGATTGAACCTCCATTGAATGCTACGTTTTGTACTGTTCGGTTGTATGAAATGTGAACCTGTTCGACTCTGTGAAAGCGAAGCCGTCACGATACTTAGCGAAGCAGTGAGTTTACGGGCGGCAACTGTCTGGCGATTTTTTTAAAAAACTTGTAATTTCACGACCAAAATAACTACTAAAATCAATACTAATCAGTCAATTAGATCAACAAAACATGATATTGTTTTAATACAATTGTCTTATACATAACGAAATCATTAAATTGGCAAAGAAATTCAAAAAATACATCAAAATCAATCTTTGCTCAAATCAACAGTTTGAAGAACATGTGAATAGGGGTTTAAAGCTTTATATTGTTGCAAATGTCCTGTATATTGCATGGGTCAGTCCTTTGCTATCTCTTTCCGACAATTTGTCCAAGGCGTAATTGTTCCTGGCATTGGGGAGCCTCTCTTCATAACCGGCGTAACAAAGTGGTTACTCGTGAACAATATGTGGAAGACCGGTGCAATCTTGATTGGTGCAATCAGAAATGGATAAACAAAAAAGGGAAGAGCATGATACCAGCAAACAATCGTGGCCTTGTATTTATTTGCAGCCAAATAAGCACATTCTAGAACAGTCATCCAATTCTCTGCTCCTTTAACTTCCCTATGTTGTTTCTTCAAAGCTTTCATAATATGGTGGACTCTGGAAATCCCTCTTTCAAACAAGGCGGTGTACAAGTCGATGTTTTTCTGTAACTCTTCAAATAATTCATTCCTCACGCTCCAGAAATCGTCTTCACCCCTTCCGAGTAGTCTAGCAAAGCACTGAAACCCGCAGTTACTGTCACCTTGCACATTCAATATATCCTCAACAAAGCAATGCATCTCGTTCGGCATATAAGATATGAATTGATTGTATGCTTCTGACCGAATGATGGGAGGGGTTGGGTTTAGTATAAGTCCCTGAATTTGAGTGAGTGTGAGGTTGGAACTTGTTGTTTGGGTTGGTTGCTCGATTTGTGAGGGAGTAGGATCAAACTTCTTTGGTAATGGCAGTGTAGGAACTCCACTTTTAGCCATTTTGTAGGTTTAGGAGGTCCACCTTTGGAGTGTGGGAAGGTACTTGGGGTGGAACTTCTACTCTATCTGGAGTTGATGAATTTGACAGGTGGAGTATGTCGTTTGCGTGGTGCGCGCGGTGGAGTCTTTGTCTTGTTGGGAATCAAAATAGTTATCAACATGTTCCCACAATGATGGCTCTCGCTTTGTTAAGAATTCATCGCTCTTCTTCCCCTTTTTCTTTCCCTTATCCTTCTTAGGTGCACCCTTTGTAGTGACTCGTTTCAGAGGTGGACACATGGAAGTAGTGTCCGGGAATGCCAACTCACGTGCTTTTTTCTTTATCATTACTTTACCAGCACGATCAGCGGCATCAAACATCTGTTGTATAGCCTCAAATTCAATCTTCAAATTAAGATCATCATTTGGGGATCTCCGGTGTCGTCTTCATCATGGGAAACAACAAAAGTAAGCCTCTTCCAATGATTACGTATTATATCCAACGGAACGCGAGACAGGTTCCCCATGTAACTACAAAATATATGAATTTCAGATTACAAACATAATCATTCTATGTTATATAAAACTAAAAGAGTTAGTTCAATGAATTACCTAGAAAGCTCACATGCGCACGGTAGACTGTGCGTCGTGTTTATCTCGCATCCGCAATCGGGAGAGGTCATCCCCAAGAAGCTACGCTTAGACTCTTTGTTGATATAGTCCATTACACATGAAGAAACTAAGCCCTTAAGGTTGTCATAAATTTTGTTCCAATGACTAAATTTGACTCTGCTTAGACTCAACTCAAAATGTCGCTTCAACTCACCATGTTGTGTCTTAAGCATCTCATTCACTGAATCCCAACACTTACACATATCGCCCCTACTGTCATGTAGAACATTCTTTAAAGCCGAGTGTGTCGACTCCACACGGTTGGTGGTGGTGTTGCCTTGGTGCATACGACGGTTTATTCACGCTTCTACAAATCTCTCTTTATGGGGGTCGGTCCACGTCTTCTTCACATACGAAACGAAGTTGTCAAAAGGTTGACACACCGCCTCAAATTGGCCCCAAATTTAGAAGACTGGAAGATATGCCAAAGGTGGATGACCTTGAGGGTAAGTCTGTAATGTGTGGTTATGTATGCCACACATAATAGACAATATCCATCCTCAAGTTTTTAATAAACTTTCCCTTTAGACGAAACTTGCAACAACATTTTCTACTCCCCGTAGGAACCATGTCAGCATTCTTGTACTTCCCTGCCTTTTCACAAACTAGCTCACAAAATATCTTCCCCGACCTCGCCCCGTTGTCCGATCGATTGATAACCGCAACCATCGAGTGTCACGGCAAGCAGGCCAGAACATAATTCAACAAATCATCACGACTAGCAAAGACTTGATCAGTTTGGAATGAACTCGAATGATCCACAACAATTGAATTAGCTAGTGATAGGGATAGTGGGCCAGTTTCATCCATCTTCAAACCTACAAAGTTGGGAAAAAATCACACAAACTAGTTAAAAACCAGAAATTCTGCAGATTATGTGTATCAGCTAGGTTCGGATAACAGAAATCTGCACCTGTTCGGCGCACGCTTGGCCGAACAAACTCAATATAGAGACCCTTTATTTTAGCCGGTTCGGCGCACGGCCGGTCAAACCAAATGGTTCGGCGCACGCTTGGTCGCGTGTGTTCGACCTCTGCAAATCCGAACCGTGCGCGATTTCAAAAAAAAGAACGTAAATCAACTAGAATGCGCGAAATAAAGCTAAAAATCGATAGATTGAGCTACATACCTTAATGTTGATACTAAATGGAGGTAGATTTCAGCTTGAGATGTTAGATTAGATTGAGGTAAGGGTGTGGAGTGTGAGTGAGTGATGAGAGTGAGAGTAATGAGTGTTTAGAAGTTTAGGGGGTGTATGGGATGAGAGTGAGAGTTGAGTTTGGAATTTTCTATTTTTAGTGAGTGTATTTTGGACTTTTCATAGAGGCGAAAAGGGTGTCAGTGAGTGGTAGGGGTTTAAGCCTGCAGGCCTTTTTGGGTTCAAAAATGTGCTAGGTGCCTCAAGATGGTTTTTGGGCCAAGCCACATCATAGACTTAGTTTAGTTTATGGCTTTTGTTTCTTATACCCCCACCATTATATATCATACCATACTCCGACAAAAATCATTTATCCCCATTTTACCTCTTAAAAAAAGTAAAACAGAACTATTTATTTTTGGATAAATCCATTTTGCAAAAAAATTGAAAACGGATTTATATGTTTTCACTTTTTTTGCAAAACGAATTTATCTATTTAATAGATATATCTGGTTTTAAAAAATTCAAAACGGATTTATCCTAAAAATAGATAAATCCGCTTTATATTATTTTTTCAAACCATTTTTATCTATTAAATAGATAAATCCATTTTTCAAAATAAAATAGATTAATCTGTTAAAAAAGTATAATTATAATTAATAATAAAAAATAAAATAGATACGGATATCGTTGATCTTTTGGTTCTGTTCAATGTGTAGATATTTGTTGCATGTGACAATGTTGTACGCTGGCTAGATAATCTAGGCAAAAACTAAATTTTCAGGCAACCTACTCTGAATGACCCGAAACCACATCTAGAAAATCCAGAAAAAATCAGGGAGCATAACTCCCGAAGAATGGACTTCAATCGGAACAGCAGGGCTCAAAATCCCAAATTCCATATTTACTACTTTTTATTAATTTTTCAATTTTTCATAATTTTCGAAAAATCTAATAAAGATTGCATAACCTTCTTTTGATTTTATTAGATTTTTAGTGGTTTAAATTAGTTTTGATTCTTTAACGGATTTTTAGTGGTGTTTATATAACCTATTTTTAAATATTAAATAAAATAAATTTTATATTTTAATACAAAAACGGATTTATCATTAGTAATAGAGAAGTCCGGTTTTAAAAAATTCTAAACAGGTTTATCTATTAAACTGATAAATTCATTTTGTGTTTTTTTAACACAACGTATTTATCATTTTAATAGATAAATCTGGTTTTAAAATAAATAAAAATTAAATTCAGGGGCCATTAGCGACAAATTTTGAGACAGAATTTCCTTCGCTAATGAGTGAATCAGATTAGGACACATGTCATGTAATTAGCGATGGATTTTGAGAATGAATTTCCCTTGCTAATGTTGGCTAATTAGGTGAGGACACGTGGTAGGACATTTGCGACAGATTTAGCGAGGGATGTTTCTGTCGCTAATTAGCGACGAATCTGGTCCGTCTCTAAACATTAGCGACAGAAGCTGTCTGTCGCTATTTTTTGTCGCTATTATCTATTAGCGAGGGAAAATTAGCTATTAGCAAGGAAAAAATTTGTCACTAATACTCAGTTCTTTTGTAGTGCCTTCTTCTGTTTTTGAGTGAAGCATCTCGTTCTCCTTGTCTCGTGTTTTCTTTTGATGGCATCTCCTTGTCTCGTGTTAAACCCCATAATTGTGTACATATTATTTTACATGTTTAGTGGAGAAGTCAGATATTATTGAACTAGCAAATTGCAAAATGAAAAACATGGAAAATTCATTGATTGAAATCAGAGCTATACAACCAGAGTTTATATACAGATGGATTTAGCTCTAACCATCATAACAGAAAACCCTAGATTTCTAACTGAAAGGAAAGAGAAGTGAAACCTAATCTAACTTAACTAACTAGTAACTATACAACGATACTAAGGGGTATAATGGGAATACACTAAAAGGATTAGTGGGTAAATAAATATTAATAAAATGCCTATAGTCTAATACCCCCCCCCCCCTCAAGTTGGGTGGTATATGTTGTGAAGACCCAACTTGGACAATAGGGCAGAAAATAGAGTTGCGATGCTTGAGTTTTGTCAAGATATCGACCAACCGATCTTTGAGACTTGACATGGACTAATTTGATCAAACCAGATAGAACTTTTTCCCGAATGAAGTGACAGTCTATCTCGATATGTTTAGATCGTTCGTGGAAAGTAGGATTAGAGGCCAAGTGAATGGCAGAAAGGCTATCTGTGAAGACCATAGCAGGACCAATGGTGATGCCAATGTCTTGTAGAAGAGAGGAGATCCATTGGAGTTCACTAGCAACACTAGCCAATGATCTATACTCGGCCGGTGAGGATCGAGATCTGACTTTGTTGTTTCTTGATTTCTAGGATACCAAAGAGTCTAGATGAAAAGCTGTAACACCCCCTTTTCTAACCTTAAAATGTGGTGCTACACTTAATTACTAATCCCATTTTATTTTCTTTCAAAACACATTGCTTTGTTTTCGATATGGATTTTCTAATTTTTGAGAAAATGGAGACATACCAACATATATATATATATATGCATATATATATATATATATATAAGTCATCATCCATCACTTGATGACCATGCCCATAGGCTTACAACAAGTCAACAAACAAGTATGCGTAAATAGCTTGCAAGAGCTCCTAGGATTATTACGTACTACTAAGATTGAATATATCTTAAATCGGATGAAATGATCCTAAGCTAGAGTCGGACTAAATCCTAAACGACTTCACATTCTTCTTCAGAAATCAATCTTGTTGTATCGAGTGGCTCGTGATCCTCGGCGTGATACGTGATGTAAGGGTGAAATACTCGTACACAAGTTTGCAACACGATGGTTACACAAGTTACACATAATATTATACAATCACAAGTAATAATAATATATAGACATAACAAGTGACACACAAATTCAATCAAGACTAAGAAAATTGACCACTCTTAATCCCAAATCTGCGCAAAACATAATCAACATCCTAGTGAAATCAATAATTGATTGTTAGTCAAATGAACTAAGTGTCACACTTATTCTATAATCCATTCAATGAAGTTAATCCACTATCTAAAATATTATACTCAACCTACTCCATGGAGATTTCTATCATCATGAGCGTAAGGCCGTTTAATTGCCATAACATGATTGTTTGCAATGAGCGGATATACAATCCATACTCCAATCATACGGCGCGCGCGCACCTTATTATAGATAGTCCTGCGGTCGGGCTCGCCGTGTCGGGTAATACGATTTCCTCGATCGAGAGAGACAAACAAGCGACCATTGGTAGGAGTTGAAACACAAGTGCCCCAGGAAGGTGCATGTAGTCGACCCAGCCAGAACCTATCCTCGAGTCTTATATACTTGATAGTACTATAAGAAACATCCTGTAAAGCTCTTAGTAAAACATCAGTCTTACCAATCTAATCCATAATCAACTTGACAAATCAGTTCTTAGGATTCATAACAACAACTAGTGAGATACACCTCAACTTATCAATCCTTATAAGTCATATCCCTAAGTAACATAGACAACTCCTATTTCAACCAAATCCAAAATGTACTTAGTTTGATTCAATTACATAGAACCCAAACAAATCACAATCACACACATCACCTAAGAATAGCTAATAATATATATACAAACAACACATAATTTGTGCCCATCAACTTATTATTAGTATTTCCCCTTACCTGAAAATTGGTCCAAACTAGCTTGATGGTCAACACTTGCTTCAAATTCTACAACACCTATTACTCATCAAAGCGAATATGTCTTAATTTACTATAATCATAATTAAATCATAACTAGAATTATTTTATTAAAATTCTATTTTGAATCCTTGTGTGTTTCAAGATGCAAGAGACATTTGTTTTAAAAGGAAAATCCCTTTGATAGACATAGTTTCCATTCACAAGTTTTTGGTGTATTGAGAATGTATCTAAGCTAGAGTTAAATTATTATTATCTTTGAATGTAAGTCTAAGAATACATAATGATATATATATATATATATATATATATATATATATATATATATATATATATATATATATATTAAATTGACTTGAGAATGAATCCTAGAATTTAATCCATTTGTTCACCTACTAAATTAATTCTATCTCAAAATGGTGCCATAATTAGTTTACCTCATTCATATCTAAATTTTGGAAGGTTGGAATAATTAAGTAGATACAATGATCATTTGTTTGAAAGAAAGAAAAACTTTGAAAGGAACAATTAAAGTCTAGAGTTATAGTTTTCTCAAACATTACGAGGAATTAGTCAAAACCACAAAAAAATAGGCATTGCTAAAATAAGTAAAAATTAAGCGAGTGATTTCTACAAAACCATCTAACAGAACCATTTTGGTTTGGTTTGGGAATAATAATAACATTGATAAATATTACAAGAAATCAAATCATAAGACAAATAAAGAGAATGAAATAAAAACAAGAAAAGGAAAGAAAGAAGGAAGAAACTGATGATTGAAAAGTAAGTTTGATTTCCTTAGTAAAAGTGTGAGTCTGTTTTTTTTGTTTTTGAGTGAAAGGTATGTGTTTTGGTGAATTGAGTGAAAAGAGGAGTACTATTTATAGCACTCAAATGGTTATCTGATAAACATTGTATACGTATCAGTAAAAAAAAAAAAATTGTTCATCACTTCTTAGCCACACATCCCTCCTCAGAGTTTTACTTTCTACGTATGCGTTGTTTCTAGAACAACTAAGAGGCATATTTTTAGTATTTCGGTAATAATAAGAGACATATTTTCAGTAAAATAAAATTCTGCAGATATACTTTCGATCTTTATATTTTATAGAACTTAATGAACTAATTTTCAAGATTTTCCGATAAGTTTGGACTTCCTAGTGCAATACAAACTAATACTGACAGATCCTTTTTAGCTATAATTTGATGAAGTTTTAAGCTCAAAATTTTTCCATAAGCTTCTATAATATTTCTCTTTAGTCCTACGATTTTATTTTTCTTAAAAACATTCTCTAAATACTAAACTAATTATTATTCCATATAAGAAAATATATAATTATAATATAAACAAAGAAACTAAAATTTAGGGTGTTACAAAAACACTGTAACCTGTGGTGCTTTTTCTTGTATCTGGACAACTGCCCCAGTCACTGTCTGCATATGCTTTGAGGGTCAATGTGGATCGAGCAGAAAACAGAATGTCAGTTCCAAGTGAGCCTTTCAAGTATCTGAGTAGGTGATACACAGCGTTGAGGTGAACATCATATGGTTTTGACATAAACTGACTGAGTTTGTTTACAGCAAAACTGATGTCTGACCGAGAAATGGTAAGGTATAGGAGTCTGTCTATTAACCTTTTGTATTGAGCAACATCAGTAAGAGGAGTTCCATCAGTGGCACTGAGTTTAAGGTTCAGATCCATAGGAAGTGATGTTGGTTTGCAGTCTAAGAAACCAGAATCAGTAAGTAAAGTGAGTGCATACTTCGTTTGTGAGAGGTAGATGCCATCGGTACTCTTGGCAATCTCTAAGCCCAAAAAGCACTTTAAGTTACCTAAGAGCTTCAATTTGAACAAATTCTGCAGAGTGCGTTGAACCTGATTAAGAGTTTCAAGAGAAGGGCCAGTGACGATAATGTCATCCACGTACACTAGGATGGCAACAAAGGATTGACCTGCACCTGAAGTGAATAAGTTGTAATCATTTTTGATTGTATAAAGTGGCAACTAGTAAGAGCTTGAGTGAACTTTGTGAACCACTGTCGTGAAGCTTGATGTAGGCCATATAACCGGGAGGAAGCTCCATATACACACCTCTTCAAAGAGGTCACCATTCAAGAAGGCATCGTTGATGTCAAGCTGCAATAAATGCCAATTTTTGATAGCTGCAATAGACAACAACACACGGACAGTGGTCACTTTTGCCACGGGAGAGAAGGTGTCAGTGAAATCTACACCGGCTTGTTGAGTGTAGCCCTTCGCGACGAGTCTTGCCTTGTGCTTGTCTAGGGTACCATCAGCATTTGTTTTAACTTTGTATATCCATCTACAACCGATAGTACGCTTACCATGAGGGAGAGCGACAAGGCTCCAAGTGTTGTTGTGCTTTCGAGCATGTAATTCATTGCATTACTGCTTTGCCACTCAGGTAATTTGGCAGCTTGTTGATAGTATTGAGGCTCATAAAATGCAGAAATTTGATTGATAAATGTAGCATAGGGTGAGGTGAGTCTGTCATAAGTTATATACTTGGTGATGGGGTAGTTGGTAACACTGTGACAGTGATATTGATCAAGATAGGATGGAGGGACAGATACTCTAGTTGTTCGTCTAAGGGGAGGAACATCGGGCTCAATGTGAGGTGAGGGAATGACAATAACTGGTAGACTTTCTGCAATAATATTTGGTGCAGTAACTGGTGGACTGTCTGCAGTAATAGTGGTTGTATTTGAAGGAGTAGTTACATTGGTATGGTCAGTTGGTGTGGGGATGGGTTCATTTGAAGTAGTGTGGGGATCATTTGGAAGAGTTGTAGGTTGATCTTCAGTACCTGAAGGTAGAGGAACATTAGTTGACTCTATGATTTGTGAGTCAGGCAGTGGAATAGGTAAGCAAACATCTGGGAATGGGTCAATTGGTTCACTTGGAGTTTGAATGGTGTGAAAGGGAAAAAATGTCTCATGAAACACAACATCACGAGATATGAAAAACCTTCGGGTCTGCAAGTTGTATAACCTGTAGCCTCTATAACCAATTGGGTAGCCCATGAAAACTGAGGGAATAGCTCTAGGAGATAGCTTGTTTCTCTTGGATGGCAATGTTGAAGCATATGCTAGGCACCCAAAAACTTTGAGTGAAGAAAGATTTGGTTCTTTGGCAAAGAGCAACTGATATGGAGAACGACCCTTCAACAACTTGGAAGGAGTCCTGTTGATGATAAAGGTGGCAGTCTTCAAGCATTCTACCCAAAAAGAAATGGGAGCTCTGGACTAGAAGTACAAGGCTCTAGTGACGTTGAGAAGATGTTGATGTTTGCGCTCCACCACCGAGTTTTGTTGCGGTCTCTCAACACAACTAAACTGGTGCAAAGTCCCCCGAGCAGCTAAGAAGTCTGTGAGAGCCAATTCTTTTGCATTGTCTGTACTAATAGCTTTAATAATAGTGTTAAAGCTGCGTTTCAACAAAAGCAAAGAAATGTTGTATAAAGGTAGAAGCATCAGATTTGTGTGTGAGAAGGTATATCCATGTAAAGCGAGTAGTCATCCACTATAGTAAGAAAAAATCTATGGTTATCATGGGTGGGGGCATGATAAGGCCCCCAAATATCACAATGGATAAGTTGAAAAGGAGATGTGGACATATTGTTATACCCCAATTTTGTCAGGAGTTCTTTTTAATAGTTTTTAATTTGACTTTTTCAACCATTTTATTTTGGACTTTTACGAAAATCACAAAAATAGTAGTTTTTGCGTATTTTTGGGTGTTAGTTTTTAGCTACTATTGAAGGAAATTTCTCTCTCATTGGACCTCGTTTTTCACGATCTGAGCGGTGAAAGTGAATACATATTTCCCACGAACCAGCTGTAAAAAAATGAAGACGATCCGAGCGGTTAGCGAATCAGGAATCACACTTTTTACGGTGAGAGGTTTGAGAAAAAGCGGACCAAAAGCTGCGGCTATTGCGAAGGCAATTTCTCTCTCCTCGGACATTGTTTGACGATCCGAAGCAGAAAGCGGCGAGATATATGTCTCACGAACCTCTTGTCAAAAAAAGGAAGGCGATCCAGCGGTTTGCGAATCGAGAATCACAATTTTACGGTGATGGAGTTTGAGAAAAAGCGGGAATTGTGTTTTAAAGAGGAATTGTTTTCTCTACCTTGTTTTAGTCCCACATTGCTCGCAAGAAACAAGAGTTCCCTAGCAATTGGATGTAAAAGGGGTTGAGAGGTGAAGATTAGAGGAGAGATCATTGGCGGGTTAAGTGATCTTTTGGGTCAAAGCGTTCGCGGCCCATTTCACTAAAAGCCTGTCTTTGATCATTTGAACGTTTTGAGTCGGCTTTTCGATTCTCAAAGCGGTTCTTGCGGTCTCGGGGTCAAAAATGGACGGATAAGTCGGTTCGCGATTGACACAGTCGATTTGCTTTCGATGCAGTTCGGCACTCATCGAGTCCAAGTTAGTTTTGTATTTATTTTGTTTATTTTTATGTACATATTTATTTATCATTCATTTATAATATAATCTTTATTTATTTATTTGTTTATTGTTTATGTATATATCTATTCATATTTATTTATGTATATAGTTATTTATTTATTTTTTTTAGCCTAGTCTTTATTTATTTATGTTGTTTTGTTTAATTTGTATCTTATCACATTTTTGCTTTCAATTACAAATTGGTTATGCAATGGCCACTCTGAGTTTAACTCGTTTGAAAGTTGTGAATTCTCTTTATGTACAAACAAACCATTAGTAGCGACTACTCTGAATTTATTCGTTTGGTCATTACTAATGCTCTCCAAATATTCAAAAATCATTCAAGTAATTAAAAAACACCAACACACAAATATTTTCTACCCAAGAACTACATAGCCTTTGATTCTCTACCCTGAGATACGTAGGAGCAGATGGGGGCCCACATCTGTCAAGTGCAATAATAAAAAAAAAAATTTAGTCTTTTCTAAAATGTTCCTTTGAGAACATAAAAATAAGTAATTTTTAAGTCTTTTCTATTCATTCCATTATATGAGGAAAAAATATGTTTGAAGTTAATATAGCTTGCGCAACTAATCATAGGTAACTTTTTTGAAAGGATGTTGTGGGGTGCTAATACCTTCCCCACACATAATTGACTCCCGAATTCAAAATCTGGTTTTCAAGACCGTTTTCTCTTTAAAGGGATTTTCAATGTTTTCCCTTATAATTAAATATTGGTGGCGACTTCATTAAATTGCACGAGAGATCCTCTCGGATTTTTTTGAGTGCTACGGTGGCGACTTCACTGGGGACATTTCAGAGAGTCAAGCCTAACATGTTTGGTTGTGCTAAACTTTAACTTTGTCATATTTATTTCCCTCTCATTTTTTTATAGTTATTTATTCTCTTTATTCTAAATATTGTTGTTATGCTTAAACCTTAGGGTAGACGACTTTATTTAATTACTGTATTTTTGAGCTTGGATAGTTTAGTTATTTTGCCCTTATCACACATATCGCACACAATTGCACACACTTTTGAGTGGGGCCCTATGCAGTCTGCTTGAAACTTAGGGCGAGTGGAGCAATTAGTGATAGTCATTCTGGATTTATCATCTGACTCTCATGAAAGTCTCAGTCAGAGTGCGCCTTTTTATGATATCCCACACCTAGTAGTCATCTATCGATGTGGACAATATTGTAAAGGGGACTTTAGCTCTGTATACCTTTGTGAGGAAGTGATTAGAGCCACCCGGAAGAACATGGACAAAGTAGACCTTAGACCACTAGGGTATATAATTTTTGTTCTAGGTGTGACCAATTTAGGACACAAGGGGCATTTTACTTTATTATACTCATTGTATGAACATAGTTAGTCTTTTTGTTTAAAAATTATCAAAAAAACATAGTTAGTCTCATACTCATATATCAAAAAAATATATTACCTTGATATTATAGTAAAAATTATATCCATTTTTTTTATTATTTAAATGCATCATCTTCATGCATCATAAAAAACAGAAATAAAAGTTTTCTTCCTCTTATATGCATCTCATATTCCTACATAGTCTCGCATATGCATCAAAACAAAATTAAAATTGATTCCTTCGTCATCCATTAATTTTTCCTCAGCGTCATGTCAATGTATCATTCTATTACATTCAAGCAATCATTATACATTTCATTCATCCGCATTTCTAGCAACATGCATACGCTCGTGCATTACATTCAAAAATCATTCAAAAATAAAACTCATGAAAATTTTCTTTGTAACCACTTTTTGATGAGAAATGATGCATTCTTGAAAGTTATATTTGAATTGACTTCTCTCCCTTGGAAAATATTGCCATATCATTTGATTGAAAATACCTAACTTGATTCCCCAATATCAAGTGTTTCACTCATTACCCCATATAAATCCTATCCATACTACCACATTTATGGAAACCATCCACCCACTTAACCACCATGTAATTAGCCTTAATGGAATTCACCAATAACCCATTCACCATCACGATCATTCCAAATTGACTCGACCACTTCAACCTTTCTTCACGTGGCTCGAACCTTAGCCTCAGAAGCGCGCCTCACCAAAGGCGTCAGCAGATGCTAGCTTTACTTTCCCATTGTAGGTTAGCTAAACAATATATCTCACCCTCATGTGATAAAAGACCCAGATGTCTATTTTGTTAACTTGTGTGGATTTGGCTTGTTCTATTTTAACATGTGTTAACTCTCTCCGATGCATTTTTAAAAATAAACTAACATGACACGTGTGTTTACTCTTGTCTGAGTCAGTTATACTACTCCTATCATTGCCACTTATCACTATCCTTCAATCATTTTCGAAACCAGACCCAACCTTCCATAATGTGCCTAGTCCCCACAAGAGTACTTGATTCACCATTTCCCAATAATGAAATTTCACGAATTGCATTTGAACGCTCCATACTGGGGCAGTTTGTGATCAATAAAATTTCATGTTGACATTTCTAAAAGCTTGTGCAAGTCCTTTTGAGTAAAAAAAAAAAGAAAACAAAAAAGTCCGATAGGTTGAAAACACGCAAAGGTAACCTATGCAAAAATTAGGGCATAAAAGAATAAAAGAGAAAATATATAAAACAAAGTTTTGTCCTCTAGTTAAACTTTTGAGAAAATAAGCAATCATGTTTTGAAATGAAGATTACCCATTTCTTTCCATACCCACAAAAAATAATCAAATATCCTTTGCTACCCACTTTGAGCCAAAAAATCTCTCAATCACCCTAGACAATAATTGTTTCCACATTTAAAGATGATGTATTGTTTTTACCAATTTACTCAGCTCAAAAGAAATAGAACAAAAAAAAAAGGAGAAAGATTCCCAAAAAAAAAAACAAATGTCTTGAATAAAAAGACAATATAAATCTTTGAGCTGAGACATCACATCAAGAAACGCATCACCGAATAAAAAGATAATTTGTGGCATTAACCCCAAAACACTTCTCTGAGCCTAATCATCCCATCCTTCATAAACCGCTAGCCACATTACACCACTGAATAAAAAGATCATTTTTTTCCATCAACTTGCAAACACTTCTTTGAACCCAATCATCCCTTCCTTCATAAATCCTTAACCCTAGCCCATTCTACACCCCAAAGTTCATTACGATTAATAATTGATTGCTCTCATTTTCTTAAAGTTCTAACTCTAAGACAAAATAACGGTATTTATTATTTGCTCAAAAAAAAACTTACTTAAAAGGCTTGCGCTCAAGTTCCATTCAAGACAAAGTAGTGATCACCGATAAAGTAGGATTTCATTGTATCAAACAATCATTATTATCATGTTTCGTCCAAAAAATCCCTCTTAAGCCAGCCGTCTGATTTATCATCATAAATTGGGGCAATCCATTCACTCGGCATTCCACCTTAAGTTCAGGAGTCTTGCCCATCCCATAACCAAATTCTCATCCATACTGGGGCAATCCCCTAACCCATCATCCCAACTTTTTACTCCTTTGTCATCACACTCAAACTGGGGCAACCTTTATCTTTCATGGATTGGGGCAATCTTGTCCTTTTATAGCTTGGGGTATCATATCCTTTGTGCCAAAATAATTCGTTTGCCTCCCATTTCATTCATCTCCTTAGCCGCTTCTTAACTCCAAAACCAGGACATTTTCCAATCCTTGAATCAATTTACACCCTTAGCTCTCATTGTCTTTCCTAGACAACAGCAAGCTATTGTGCTCTCCACTATTTGAAGTCAAAATTGGAGCGACCACACATTTTTCTACTCGGGACAAGCTATAGCCTTGATCAAATAACCTTATCCTACTACTCCCCTCATACGCCACATTTGTCCATACCCTACAATTCTTGAACCCTGAGCTAACCGACACATTCATTTGCATTCACTATGCTATTCATGTTTATTAATTTATGCTTCAAAGAGAGAAAACACGTGTTAATTAACGACGTGATATTACTAATTCCTCCAAGTTAACATCTTAGACTTGAAAGCTTTATCATCTTGGGTCATCATAACCAAATGAAATCCCATATGATCAAATCTACAAATGTACATCACAAATACGCCATTACAAATCATAGTCTCAAAACATGACGACCTCGAGCTTACCAGAGTTCGGGTTCGAGACATCAAAATTGTCCTCCAAAGAGTGATCAATTCAAAATATTCATCTTTCCTTTTTTCTAGCATTGAAAGTCCCGTTTCTCATTAGTATCAAAAATGTTTCTACATCCCAATCAATCATATCGTATCATCGCATCATGCGTATATGAACTTTTTTTTTACCGTGACATTTGCATTAAAGCACTACATTTGCACCGTATTTGCATTCTTCATATACCAAGAAAATAAGCAAACACGAAAAGCAAAAAGAGATTATAGTTGCATCATTTCACATTTGTATTTTATGCATTCAAAATATACCAAAAAGAAGAAGCAAAAGAGAGAAAGTCATTCATACATTTCATTCATCATTCCACTCAAAAAAAAATCAATCATTGTGTGTGCATGCATTACATGCATGTACATAACATCTGTCATTCTCCATTCGACTTCAAATGTCGATCCCTACTTACTTCAATCCCTTAAGCTAACACGACAAGTGTTGGATCCTATAGCATAACAGATCTCAATGTTAGCACTAAGTCTAGCACGGATCCTTCAGAGCCCCAGAGCTCCTTCAGACCATATTGGTCCTTCAGTCCAGTTCGAGTCAACGCGTCAAACGTGTAACGCCCCAAATTTTATTAGAAATTATTTGGAGTTGATTTGATAGGGTAGTGGACCAAATTGGAGAGTTTTTGGCATAGGGACCATGTTGAGAAGGACTAAAATTGATGTTAGAAATACTTAATATATGATGATGATTATTATTATTATTATTATTATTATTATTATTATTATTATTATTATTATTATTATTATTATTATTATTATTATTATTATTAAAAGCAAGTTTCTAGGGAAAACCAAAGTGGTTATGGGAGGGAGGAAAAGTAGGAGGAAAAGTAGCGTATGGTTGGGAATTAAAAATCAAATTAAAAGGGTTAGAGTGTTGATGCTCATTTAAAAGGAATCAAAAATAGAAAGAAGAGAGAAAGAGAGAGTGTGAGTCGAAAATAGAGAAGAGAGAGGGAGAGTTGCGAAGAGAAGAGGAAAAAGAGGAAGAGGAGTCGCACAAGGAGAGAGGAAGGGGGTGTGTGTTCTTAGTGGTTTCGTTCGTGTCGTCTTCATCGTGGTCTTGGAGCTTACGTTATTCGAGGTAAGGGTGGGTTTTAACACTAATAATGGGTTATGATGAGGGTATATGGGTAGTTAGGGTTTGGTTGGATTATTTGCAATGTTGGATTGAAATTGATGATGGTGCGATGTTGCTATTGTTGTTACTTCGCATGATATGTTGTTATTGAGTCTTCAATGGTGTTGTCTTTATGTGATGATTGATTTTGACGATATATGATGTTGATGATGATTCTTGATAATGGCGTGATGTTGTGGTTGCTTTCGCAATGATGTTGATGTTAATTCCTTATTATTGTGTGTGGTTGCGTCTTATTAGTTGTTGTTGCGAGTCGTTGTCATTGATGGCAGTTGTGGTTATTTGTGTGGGTGTGCGGCGGTGACGATTATCGTTGTTGCCGTGTTAAGTTGTCGTTCGTGTTGCCACGGCGTAGGGCCCCTAGCCTTGGCCGTGTGTGTGCGGGTGTGGCTGCCTTGGGTGGCGCCACAGGCATGCGTGCGTGTGGGTTGTGTTTGTTGATCATATCGTGATGTTGATTCGTTAAAAACCTGGTTTCTAGTGGTTGTTGTGCAAAGAGGGAATTGATGTGCTGAAATTTCGTTTTGAAACTATTTTGATAGGTGTCAAGTATTTCTGTGATTGTGACTTCATTATTGGCCCGAATTGCGTGGGGTTTGTTTCATTGGAAAGTAGACACGATTTCCTTCACTTTAGGCACTGGTTTCGCTAAATTTGAGTCAGTATAACACGAGAAAACATTTTTACAAAATGTGTAAAAGAATCTGAAAAACTGTATGAACCCGTATGGGTATAGGTTCAATGTTTTGTTCATAACTCTTTCCACCGAACTCGTTTTCAAATGATTTTTATCTCATTGTAAACTAGACTCACGGGGCTTCAATTTAGACACGGATTTCGTTTCATTTGGTTGAGAATTCAAAGAGAAAACTGGGTTACAATTTAGTTAACAGAAGCTGTCGAACTTCTGTACTCTGAGAGGTATTTTGCAAACCTGTACTATTTGGCTACCTAAACAAATAAATAAAAATTATTTCTAGCAACTAGACATCTTAAGCTTTCCAGAGGATATTTGTTTGCAAAATTCCGACATCGTTTGATATGTTAAATTAATTGTCGGAGTTCGTACGATTCTTGCTGAAATATCTTGCTCCTTAGTTTGTTTGGTAAAATGATCGAGCGAATAGGACGTTGTCTTTGGTTATTGTCGCTTCCCTTGTGTCATGTGTGTGGGCGCGCCTAGTGCGTAGGTTCAGGCATTGTCTAGTGGTGCTGTGCACCAATTTGTGGTGTTGTGTGTGTATGCATGCGTCTTTGGTGTTGTGCTGGTGGTCTTTGTGCGCCAATTTACATCTTGTGTGTGTTTTGGTTGTGCTTGTATTTGTTTGGCGTGGTGTGTGCACAGTGATATGTGGCATTTGTGATGTTGTAAGCAGGTGAGGATTCTGAGGTAGTTGTGATGCTACAACACGTGGTATTTACGTGTGATAATAATTTCGGTGGTGTGGTATTTATTAATTAAATGCTCACGAGTATGTGTATCTCATGCATGAATCATGAGTCACATTGTCATATGCATCTTCGAGGTATTTGTGATGCTACAACACGTGATTATTTTGGTGGTATGCCCGTCGTGGCCTTTTTCGAGATAGGTACCGCATGCATATGCCCGGAGGGTTGCATTCATTCATGAGTCCATTTATAACGAGTGTTGGTATCTATTTACTAATGGAGTTTGTACCTTGTCTTAGTGATATGATGTGTTGAGTTTTATGTGCTTGTTGTGAGTTACGCTACTTATTTCTGCTTTGTCATTGCTTATTATTTACATTAATGATCACCCTTACGCTTGGAATGTTGCTCTTATGTGGCAACGCTGCGCAGTGCTTAGCAGTGAAGGTCTCGGCTTTCTATCTTACGTATCGGGTCGTGTCGTTAAGCTCGATATGTAACAGGGGGGCGTAAGCGCTATTTATTTAGATTTCAATATTTATTTGAAACTTGAGTTGTGGTTTTAAGACCCTTTAATGTGAATCGTGTTTTGATGATTATTTTTCCGTTGCTATGAAATTTGAAATTATCGGCGTTATTAATTGAGATCGTTTTTAGAGTAAAGTGTAACGCCTTTTTCGATATGGCGAAGTTAAATTGCGAAGAACTCGATTTTATTTAAAATAAATGAGGTTTAGAAAAGGGTGTTACAAAACACGACTCGAGCTACACCTTGAGATCATAACGTCGTCATCGAGCGCAGCGGATCCTTCGAACCCCGGTGATCCTTGGACTACCGTGTGTCGCCTAAGACATAGTGGGCGTCTTTTCGTGGTCAACATATCGATTCTAGACACGATCTTGACCCTCACGACCGCCACGGCGTAGGTCACCCTCGCATTGTTTTACTAGTACCATAGCTAGTTGCGATCCATCGGACCAATTTTTGGTCCATCGCCTGAGCGACCGCCCGGACTATCGTTCCTTGGTTTAATTGAATCAATGCGCCAAGCATCGATCCGCGATTTAGACCTTGGACCCCGGTGGTCGCCAGAGCCCCAATGCTCCTTCAGACCCCCAGTGGTCCTTTAGAGCCCCAGTGCTCCTTCTTTATTCTTTTCTCGTTAACGCACCAAGTGTTAACCACTCCTGTAAAATCTCAAACCCTACATTCCTCTCTATGTGGACAAAATTAGCGTTTGACTTATCTTTATTTCTATTTTACTCGAGAAATTTGAAAACCCTTCATATTTCCTAGTAAAATATAAATAAAGAGGGGCATCTGTTATACCCCAATTTTGTCCGAGTTCTTTTTAATAGTTTTTAATTTGACTTTTTCAACCATTTATTTTGGACTTTTTCTGAAAATCACAAAAAGTAGTAGTTTTTGCGTATTTTCGGGTGTTAGTTTTTAGTTACTATTCGAAGGAAATTTCTCTCTCCTTGGACCTCATTTTTACGATCTGAACGGTGAAAGTGAATACATATTTCCCACGAACCCATTTGTAAAAAATGAAGGCGATTCGGACGGTTAACGAATGCGGAAT
Source organism: Oxytropis ochrocephala (assembly GCA_020916435.1). Classification (NCBI taxonomy): domain Eukaryota; kingdom Viridiplantae; phylum Streptophyta; class Magnoliopsida; order Fabales; family Fabaceae; genus Oxytropis; species Oxytropis ochrocephala. The sequence goes on along the minus strand of CM037092.1, from coordinate 105,769,906 downwards.
CACACTTTTACAAGTGAGAGGTTTGAGAAAAAGCGGACCAAAAGCGTAGTTATTACGAAGAAATTTCTCTCTCCTCAGACCTTGTTTGACGATCCGAGCAGTGAAAGCGGAGATATATGTCTCACGAACCCTCTTGTCAAAAAAGGAAGGCGATCCAACGATTAACGAATCCAGGAATCGCAATTTTACGGTGGCGAGTTTGAGAAAAAGCGGGAATTGTGTTTTAAAGGGGAATTGCTTTCTCTACCTTGTTTTAGTCCCACATTGCTCGCAAGAAACAATAGCTCCTAGCAATTGGATATAAAAGGGGTTGAGAGGTGAAGATTAGAGGAGAGATTATTGGCGGGTTAAGTGATCTTTTTTGGGTCAAAAGCGTTCGCGGCCCATTTCACTAAAAAGCTTTGTCTTTGATCATTTGAACGTTTTGAGTCGGCTTTTCGATTCTCAAAGCGGTTCTTGCGGTCTTGGGGTCAAAAAGGACCAGATAGGAGTCCGGTTCGCGATTGACCTGGTCAGACTGCTCAGTCTGGTTCGGCACTCATCGAGTCCAAGTTAGTTTTGTATTTATTTTGTTTATTTTTATGTACATATTTATTTATCATTCATTTATAATATAATCTTTATTTATTTATTTATTTGTTTATTGTTTATGTATATATCTATTCATATTTATTTATGCATATAGTTATTTTTTTTTAGCCTAGTCTTTATTTATTTATGTTGTTTTGTTTAATTTGTATCTTATCACATTTTTGCTTTCAATTACAAATTGGTTATGCAATGACCACTCTGAGTTTAACTCGTTTGAACGTTGTGAATTCTCTTTATGTACAAACAAGCCATTAGTAGCGACTACTCTAAATTTATTCGTTTGGTCATTACTAATGCTCTCCAAATATTCAAAAATCATTCAAGTAATTAAAAAACACCAACACACAAATATTTTCTACCCAAGAACTACGTAGCCTTTGATTCTCTACCCCGAGATACGTAGGAGCAGATGGGGGCCCACATTTGTCAAGTGCAATAATAAAAAACATTTTTTTAGTCTTTTCTAAAATGTTCCTTTGAGAACATAAAAATAAGTAATTTTTAAGTTTTTTCTATTCATTCCATTATATGAGGGAAAAAATATTTTTGAAGTTAATATAGCTTGCGCAGCTAATCATAGGTAAACTTTTCGAAAGGATGTTGTGGGGTGCTAATACCTTCCCCACGCATAATTGACTCCTGAATTCAAAATCTGGTTTTCAAGACCGTTTTCTCTTTAAAGAGATTTTTCAATGTTTTCCCTTATAATTAAATATTGGTGGCGACTTCATTAAATTGCACGAGAGATCCTCTCAGATTTTTCGAGTGCTACACATATTATTAAAGGAATGAAAAGGAAGACGTTTTTGCTTTGATAATGGACAAATGTTACATGATTTTGATACACTAGAAGGGCTAAAATGCACACCTAGAGATTTAGCTAGAGTTAACAAACAATCATTGGACAAGTGTCCTAAACGTGCATGCCACAGATTGAAGTTGAATTGTCAGAAACAGAATTACAAGTAGAAAAATCAGAGTTACAAGCAGAAAAAACAGAATTAACAGATACACAAGGTGTAATAGTGCTAAGTGTGGTTGAAGTACAAACTTCATTGATGGGAGGGACAAGTTGGTGAGCTTGGAACAGATATAGTCCTCTAACCAATTCACCTTTCCCAATCAACGTCATTTGCTTGAGATCCTGCATAAAAAAATTGTTATCAATCAAAAACATTGAAATGTTGGAACTAGTGAGGAGGGAACCTACGGAAGCAAATTAGCATGGAAGGTTGGAATGTAAAGTACATTGTCCAAAATAAGGCCATTGCCTAAGGAAACAGAACCTACAAAATGTACTTGAATGACAGTTTTGTTACGCAAAGTAACAAATGAGTTGTAAGTATGTCGAATGGAAATAAAATTGTCTAAGGTGTATGCAATATGGCATGTAGCACCCGTATCAATAATCCAAAAATGAATGCCAAAAGAAAGTTGTAAGTAAGTAACTGAAGTAGTATTCAAACAAGCGTTGAATACATCACTGAAAACACGAATTGGTGTCGATTATGCAGAGCAATGACACAGGACATTTGATTGGAGAGGAGTGCCAACAACATCTTGCATTGATCATTTGTGAACATAGGCGAGGTGCGATTCTTGTGGTGGCAAAGAACTTGATTGGCAGTATTTGTAGTAGAGGACTTGTTAGTAGTGGATTTATTCTTACCATAGCCAGGGGGATACCCATGAATCTTGTAACATTTATCAATGGTGTGCCCTAAAATGCTACAATGAGTGCAAAGGGGACTATCTTTCTTAGTAGAAGTGGGATTAGCAGTTTGTCTATTCTGGTATGCCTTAACCGCAAAGGCGATTTGAGATTCCACAGAGTTAGTTTTGGAAAGAGCACCAATCTCACGATGCTTCTCATCTTGGAGGACAAGAGAGAAGACCTTGGAGGTTAGAGGAATCAGATCCATGGTTAAAATTTGTCCTCTAACATGTGAAAAACCATCAGACAAACCCATTAAAAATAAGATGACATATTCACGATCATTTTCAGCAAGAAGGGGCTTGACGCCACCACAAGTGCAATTGCATTCCGCTTGAATTGTTGCAATTCTTCCCATAGGGATTTCAGTTTAGTATAGTATTGAGTAACATTGGAAGTACCTTGGGAGAGGTCATTAAGATCCTTGCGGAGTTGATAGATGCGGTGACCATTAACTTGTTGAAACCAATTCTTGAGATCAGTCCAGATTTTTGCAGAACTGGTGGCATGGATGATCGAGGTGACGATGTCCTTGGAAACAGAATTGAGAAGCCATGAGCGGATGATACTATCATTTATGTTCCACACGGCTTTGTTTACGGGAATCACCATCAGTAGGGTAGGGGAAGGAACCATCTACGTAACCGAATTTGTTCTTATTCTTGAGAGCAAAACGCATAGATCGGTACCAAGAGTTATAATTGTCACCGGTGAGGGGTTGTGTGATAAGAAAAAGACCTGGTTGATCGTTGGAATGGAGATAAAGAGGGTCGACAACATTTTCATGAGATGAAGGTTTGGAAGAACGTGTTTCTGGAATTGGGGAAGAAATTGTCTCGAGTGTTTCGTCAGGGTTTGCCATTGAAATCAAGAAAGAAGGCAAATTGGTTTGAGAAGAAAATCGATGAATGGGAAGAAACACCGATCAAGAAGAAGCAATTCTTGAACAAAATTGAGGATCAAGAACGAAGAAGAAGAAAGGAGAATCAATCGATTCGAAGATTGCAGAAGAGTGATGGGTTCATCGTCTCAACTGATACCATATTGAAATAGCAAATTGCAAAATGAAAAACATGGAAAATTCATTGATTGAAATCAGAGCTATACAACCAGAGTTTATATACAGATGGATTTAGCTCTAACCATCATAACAGAAAACCCTAAATTTCTAACTGAAAGGAAAGAGAAGTGAAAACTAATCTAACTTAACTAACTAGTAACTATACAACGATACTAAGGGGTATAATGGGAATACACTAAAAGGATTAGTGGGTAAATAAATATTAATAAAATGCCTATAGTCTAATAGATATGAAACTATAGGTAAGTTTTGTCTTTAGTATATAAGTATAATATTCTCTTCCTTTGTATTTAGAAATTTTCTTAAAACAATAAATATAAATTCATATCCCCTGCTTTGGTATCAAAATTTGCAAATCAAACTAATTATCCTTATATAACAAAAGATGACATCTGATCTCAAAAAAAACAAAAAAAATAGAGCACGAATAATAAGCATGCACATGTTGATGCATTATTCATTCATCACTAAAAGCATTATTCATTCATCACTATATACGTTGGCATATACTGTTTTCTTTTTTCGATAAGTGTGGCATATACTGTTTGTAGTTTAAGGTTATTACGGCTGTTAAGAAAAATAATTAATATTATAAATTATAAAAAGTGTTGAAAGATATAAATACTATTTTACCATTTATAGAAACGTGTTGAAATATATAAATACTGTTTCAGAATTTTTGATAGTTATTCCCTCCGGTCTTATTTATATAAAAAAAATAGTAGTTTCAAATTCATTGAATAACTGTTGTATTTGATTTATATTATAGACAAGATACATCCGTTATTCAATAAATTTAAAATTGATTTTTTTTTTAATAAATAGGACTAGAGAAAGTATTCCCTATGGTCTATTTTAGATGTAAAAGTTTGTCAACGAAAGTTAATGTATTTGATTCAAAATTAAGACTTTTATTCCATCTCCCTTTTAATAATTAAGTATTGAAAAAAAAAAACTCTATTAATACTTTAAGGTGTAATAGGAAAATAAATTATTAATACTTTAGTGCTATTGTAAAACAACAATTAAATGAAATATTTCATTAAACGAAACCGTCAAACAAAACAAGATGGAGGGAGTATAGTACAACAACTATAAAAGGTTTACATATTCCATCTATCTAAATACACAAATGATTTCGCAAAAGGGAGAAGATGGGGAAGGTGTTGCATAAGAGCAAAAGCTGGAGCATTGAAGGGGTTCAGAAAAGTGTGGAAAATACCAACAGGATCCTTCTTTCGATCAACATCCTAGGTAGTTCGGGGCCATTGTTGATTGTGGTGAATGAAGACACTATTGTTACTAATGTCATTAAGATTGCTCTGAAATGTTATGCACGCCATGGGAGACTTCCTGTCTTGGGATCAGATGCTACTCAATTTATTCTGTATGGCTCAAATGTTGTGTCTCATGGTAAGATTGTCTAAACACATATCAAAGAAAAATTATTTTATTTTTAGTGTGATTTGATCCCTCAATATGATTTTGAATATAAAGTCTTTCACCAAAAAAATAAAATAAATAATCGATATAAAGTGATTTATATTTGAATGTTTTTACTTCAAAAATGAGTCTTCTATTTTGGTACAACTTCGAAAATGAGTCTAATAATGTACCATTTAATGTAACTTTTTTAGTCCAATTCAAGAAATTAATTTTTATCGCATATATGTTTTTTCCTTGCCAATTTGTGTTTGATAAATGACAAAATCAATGTCGATTTTGTTAGTAAAAAAAACAATGTCCATCTCTCGCCAAAACCAAACACATTAATTTATTAAGAATCATTTATTAATATATTACAATATCTTTATCTTTATCTTTATCTTTATTATATTTAAATAAGAGTTTGACACATAGACTCTCCACCTCACACATAAAAAAAGCCACGTAATCACTGTAAAAAGCCACACAAGACACACTAAAAATATGTGTCATACACCTCAGCATCAAAATTGATCCGACGCCTTATAGCTTCCCAAGGACGCCACAGATGCAGATCGACGGTCCATGTTTCATAAAATACTTGGTGAGTGGTGTCTTAATAGAAAATGAAACGCCTAACAGGTATAATAATGTGTGATTAAAACAAACCCTTGAATCATGGATCAAAACCGTTAAGAAGTTTTCAGTTTTACCAGCCTTATCAAAAGTCATAATGTGACTTCCATTTTCAAATTTCACAATTTTTTTCCCATTCTCTCTCTCTCTCATTCGATCCCTATTTCTCATCTCCACTCTCTTTAGCTTTCCCCTTTCTCCCCTTCTTCTCTTCAATCTCTTTCTTCCTCACACAAAAACTGAACTCACATTTTTCCATCTTCTTCCTCCTTTTTTCTACTCATCAGCTTTTCACTTAGTCTCTCTCTTTTGGACCCATACTCAACTTCTTCCATACAAAGAAATTGAAAGGCAAACGGGAGAGAAAAAGAACAAACAAAAGCTGGTCACGAAGCTGAGGAGAAAGGGGAAATGGTAGACAGAGGAAAAAACACTAACTGCATCTGAGAAGAAGAAGAGGAACAAATAGTGAGGGAGAATTTTTTTAACTGCAACAACAACAAGATCAACACAAAAGGGGAGAAAAAAGGGTACCATCTTGAAACTATGACAAATTTGAAACCTCTCTGTTTCTTTGATTTTGCGAGTTACGGTTTCCTTTCTTCATTTCTTCTTCATCAAACATTTTTACGCATTTCTTCTCCTAAGAACTTAAAACTGAAAACATTCATTTAAGTTTTGGATAGTCACAGTGGTTGTTTACCTCAAATAGCTAGGAGATTTGCCATATTTCATTTCAATCGTCAAATTTAACATTAACAGCTTCAAACTCAAACCTCAAAATCGAAACCAAAAAAATGAATCCTCTTTGTATGAAGCAAATTTGAACTATTGTCTATATTAGATTACTATTATTCTAAAGTTGTTTCAATATGTACGTCAATGTTTCAATGAACATGATTGGGAGTTGTACTGCGAGTCTATTTCGTGCTTGATTCCGTCCGCCTGTGGTATCCACATGGTGGGTTGGATATAGCTCCCAATCGTGCCTGATGTGTTGGAAGGGGCGTGGGTTTCAGGAAACACATATACGCACCCTGGAGTTCTTAGAACTATATTTAATTAATGAGATAGTTTACTAATGGGCTATATTTCCCGTTATTTCACACAATAGGGAGATTTGATCCCTATATGTGTTGTTGTTCAATATTGGCTCCCATATTTTTCAAAAAACTTAGATATAAATAAATTATATTTTGAGTTTTATTTCAACATTGTCTCTTTTATGTTTGTTGACAAAGTAGAAAATTGGACATTTAGACAATATAGATGGTCATTTATGCGTTTAAATTTGTCTATAGTAATTACGTATGTATCTAAAAATAGCAACTTTTTAAACTATTCTAAATTTGATTAACCAATCAATGATGCTCTGTTCGGATAAAATGTATACCCGTTTATAATTTCCGTTTCACTTTAATGAGCAATAATGCAGTGGTTCTCATTGTAAATTTGAATCACACAAACTCAATCCAATATGTTTGTTTTAAATCTCAATCCAATATTTCTGGAACCCATTAAACGTAACTAATTTTGAATTACATAAACTCAATCTCAATTCAATATTTCGTTCCAACCTTCAATTAACATAAATAAAATGACATATTATTTACATGAATTATTTATATCATCTTCGCGTGAAAATACAATAGTCTACTATATAACCTATTTCCCAGTATTTCACACAATATGGAGATTTGATCTCTGTCTGTGTTTTTGTCCAATATTGGACCTCCTAATTTTCTAATGACTTAGATATAAGTAAACTATATTTCAGTTTTATTTCAATATTGTCCCTTTTATATTTGTTGACAAAGTATAAAATTTGAACTTTGGACAACGCAGATTGTCATTTGTATGTTCTAAGTTGTCTATAATAATTCTGAATGTATATACAATTAGCGACTTTTTAAACCACACGAATTTCATTACCCTATTATATTCTAAAGTGGGAGTAAAGAGCGCTTAATTTTTTCAAAAAAGCGTGTGCATCACATGAAAGCGACTAAAGACGGCAACCAAAAATTTGTTAACGACACAATTAACCACTCAATGACGCTATGTTCACATAAAATGTATTCCCGTGCTGGCACGGGTGTACATACTAGTAATTTATAATATGTTTATTCACTGTTAATTTCAAACAATGTTTTACGTCAAATAACACACAAAAATATCCAACAGACTATTTTTTCTCCTAAAAATAACTAAAAGTTTTAAGTTACAATGAGATGTATACCCGTGCTGGCACGGGTGAATCAAACTAGTATATATATATAGAAAAATACACATCAATCAATACGCAAATCTACTTTTTTCTCGCATTTTATCTTTACTTTACTTTACCACAATTAACTTTATTTTCATGCATTAGGCCCGTAGATAATCCAACCCTCGCATCACTATCTACACAACCTGACCCTCTTTGGAGGATTTGGGAAACCCATGTTGAGGAGAAGAGTTCCCTCCTCAACGCAATTGCTTGAAGAAAAGAGGAATCAAAGACTGTCCTAACCCCTGGCTGATCTCACGGCTAGGATATAAGAGTTTGACGACAATAGTATGTTTATAACATTAAGACCTGTTTGGATCGATTTAATTGAGCTTATCTATTGGCATAACCACTTTTGAAACTGTTTGAGAGAGCTTATGGAAACAGCTGATGACATGTTCATAAGTTGTTTTAAGCTAATTTACATAAGCTCCCCGAGGTAGCTTATGAAAACAGGTTATGCCTTATAGAAAAATAGTTTAACATTATTTTATCATTTATTATAGAAATAGCTTATGCATAAGCACTTATATGATAAGCGCTTATGCTATAAGCGCTAATTAAGTTGTTTATTCAAACGGATCCTAAGCAGTTAATTTTAGTATTAGTAACAGGGTGTAACTAATCAATTATGTTAGCTTTTGGATGTATTATAACTAAACATTTTAACAATCATGGAAATTGGAGTTTTATAAGTCTTATTGTAAAATTTCATTTAACTCAGCACAATAGTGACCGTATTATGTATAGTGTATAGAAAATAGAATCTGACATTGTTTCGTCTGTGACATGAATTCTTTGGTGCATTTTTCCTTTAATGCAATTTATTTTGAATTTCAAAATTTAATGTAGTAAGAATTTTTAGTGTAGAATTTCTTTAATAAAAACGCAAATACAATAATAATTGGTATAGAAAACTTTCCTATTTATTCATGAATAAATTTTGAACTAGTGCGTATGACCCGTGCGATGCACATGTATACATTACACTCTGTTCATGTTCAAAGGGGGATTAAAAAAGAGAATTTCAAATACTATAGTTACTTAGGCAATAGTTCTACTTGACATTGGTCCAACTAATTGATTTACTAACTAAAATATGATTCGTTAGATACGCATCATCTACGCATTATACATTGGAATATTCACGATGCCTCATATGGTAGGCATTCAGTGACAAAATAGACGTTTCATTAATATCACATGAATTTTTTTGTATTAAAAATCTTCCAGGTTATAATTAAGTTGGATTTCTATATACATGGAAAAAAAACATATATATGTTGTAATGGAATTGAAAATCTTTTAAAGACCAATTATCAAGTATATGTGATGGAATTGAAACTCTTTTAAAGAAACAATTATCGGGAAAGCCTTATGGAAATTCTTTGTGTCATATAGCATTTTCCTTAGAAAAATGAGAAAAATCATCATATATTATATGTTAAATCGGGATGGCTAACTAAATAAATTAACAATCATAATATCTTTCAAGAATTAATTAGTTGGGATTTCATGAGTAAATACATAATAGTCAAGCCAATAAAATGCGAAAAAATCAGGGCTTGATTCCCCATAAGGGTGTATTTAGATTTGTGGCATGAGATGGAATAGAATGGGATGAGGTTCTATTGTTTGAGTTTTTTAAAAATTTAATATGGAATGTAATGGAACTCAATGGAATGTATTTCATCCTATTCCATCACATTGGATCTCTCATTTTCTTCCCCCAATTTGGGAGGTATAGGATGGAATGACTCACCTTAATTAAATTATTACATATTTAACCCTCTTACTCATATTTACCTACTTTTTTTTGCTGCAGCATACTTCACATTCCTTTTTCTTTTGTTCTGTTAGTGTCCATATTATTTTTCTCTAAAATTAAAAAGTGTCTGACGCAACTTACAAAAACTTGTTAAAATAATATTCGTACGCCTTGATAAAAAATGATGATCAAGTTATGGTTTTATTCAGTCAAAAAAAATTATATCCAAAAATTGACTGCTAGTCTGTTGGATATATAAAAATTTGTTAAGAAATTTAATTTACTTGATAATAATTTTCATTAATTCTTAATGAATATTATTGTATATTCTATTATCAAATAATGAAAATAACATATTAGTAAAATGAAATATAATTATAGACACTCCCTTAGTTAGCAAGAAATAAAAAATATGTAATAAACACATGCAAGCTCTTGCTCACGAGCTAGAGTTTTCACATCATCTTTATCCACTGCACACGACCTCTTGACTGCAATAGAATCCAAGATCAAATGAAGGAAGTCTTTCACTACACCTTACGTCACTCTCATGTAGAACATTTAAAAATTTCTTTGATCAAATCTAGTACAACCAACAAATAATAAAGGTAAATAAAAAACAATTGAAAATATCTAACAACAAAAAGCTGAATCATCAGGCATTAACATATGTAAAAAAAAGAAGCTAATTTCCAAATTCAAGAAGGTAGAAGACAATTTCATTAGTATATCTAAAAACTTTACAAACAAACACAGTAAATTGCAAAAAAATAAAATAAAATGAGAAGATAAAAAGGAGCGCAAACCAGGGCAGGAGTGTAGAAGACCCAAATGATCTTAAGAACTAGAGTTAATTATCTGCAAAACTGTAAAATCGCGAGTAAGAGATAGAGATCCGGTTAGAGATATCAAGTTATAGGGGTGAAAGAGTGCAGAGATTGAGATAAAGAGAGAATGGACAAAAATATATTGTCAATGTTTTATGTTGCAAATGCAGTATTCCAACGAACTAAACGCTGCTGATATGTGCATCAAGTGTTACACTCTGAAATTGAGAAGGCTTACTCAAGAACATATTTCTCTTTCAGTGTCCCGAATGTGAAAGTTACCTACAACCACCACGAACTTAGATCAAACTCCAAATCAAAGGAGCTCTTATAACCTTTGGGCAACATAACTGTGCAATTGGTTATATCGGTAAAGATGTAATAGTATATGTATTAACTTGACATGCACATGAGTCAAAATATAAGCAATTTATATTAGAATTTGAATTTTGAAATATAAGCAATATTCTAGATTTAAAGAGAGTATGTAAACTGCAATTAATACTTGTTTGTAGATACAGTAATGGTATGCTTTTTCATTTGTTTTTGGATTAATTTTATTCGCTCTAGTCAACAACATGCAGACTTTTTGAGGATCCATTAGGAGGTTGACAATTAGGAAAAAGACACATTAAAATGAAAGCATTTAGTTTCTAATTAACCAATGAAGTGTTGACAAATGGAGATTTTCTAAAATAATGTATTCGTAAATATATTATTAATAGATTAATTGCACATGAGTCAAAATATATATAAGCAATTTATGTTTGAATTTGAATTTGAATTTTGAATTTCAAAATATAAGCAATTTATTGTAGGTTTTAAAGAATTATCTATTAATTAAAGTATTTAAATTGCATTTAATGTCTGCTCGTTGAAATAATAATGGTATCTTTTTTTATTGTTATAAAATTTATAGATTAGTTTGTAGAGATTTTTAAGAAAATGTGTAGTTTGTGTAAAAAAAGTGACGTTGTTTTGTGTGTGACTTGCAAATCATGTGCTGTATATTTTTTTGTATAAACAAGGGTATCCTCTGCTTGATTTGTGAGAGACTAATCTCTAGAAGTAAGGGTAGACCACAAAGGGCGACAAAACTCTCCCTCAAGAGATTTAACACTGCTGAATGCCCAATGCTGTATTCGATCCCATGACATTGGTTAAGCTGGAAGAGACCCTTACCATCTCATCCAAGTGCTAGCTCTTGGGTATGCTTGTATTCTTTAATGTTTGATCATTTCATCTTTCAAAATGATAACTTCAAAAATTATTATACAATCGTAATCTAACTCAAAAGGCAATAAAAAAATTAATAATAGAAATCTGAACTTGGCCTAGTAAAAAAACTTAGTACGCTTAATTGCAACAATTTATTTCCAATACATTTACGGTCTTTCTCAATCCACCCATGAAATTAAATAAAAGAATGAATTAAAATATATAGAAGAATGTTTTTCCTTCCTGCCACCAAAAAATTTGAATATGTAGAAGAATGAAATAAAATAAAAGAAAGAAGAATAGAGATAGTTGACGCGAGAAAGAAGAAAAAATAGGATAGGTAAAGATCTAAATAAGGTTGAGAATTCTTCATTCTTCATCAGCTTGTGTGACACAAATTTAGGGATTTAGATATTGTGAGCGCAACCGATCGTGAAGGAGAGAGAAGTTCATAGGAGCAACTCTTTTGGTTGCTGTTGAGAGAAGTAGCAGAGAAGGTGAGTGTGATAGGTCGTAAATAAAAGCGTTTTATGTAATTGATTCAGTTTCCATTTTAAAAAGCAGCGCATTTAATCATAGTTTAATGCAAATTAAATGAATATTTCAAAAAAAAATTGACAAAAGAATATTTCAAATTTTAAATTTTGTAACATTGCATTTATTTTAGAAGTTTAGAAATACTGATTTGGTAACATTTTTTTGAATTTCTTTTATTATGTTTTTATTTTATTAAGTTGGAATATAGACATTGTTTGGTGTGGTGTTGGTTACACGTAGGATTTTTTAAAGTAGGTGGACCAATAAAATTTCAATATTTGTGTAATTCCTAAATTAGTATAAATAGATATAGATTACACTATTTTTTTACTCATAATTTGTATTCATATTTACCATAATCTGAATAATTAATTTACGATGACAAAATTGAAGAATTTTTAATAGTAAATTTGAATTTGAATTTGAAATTAGTATTAGAATTTGATTTAGGATTAGTATCAATTACGTACAAATAAATTGGCCAAATATTTTTTGGTGTTTAAAGTAATTGTTTAAAAAACATATTTGGTATTTATTACATATGATGGTGATTAAATGGTAGGTAGTGTGTATATATGAAGGTGCTTTTGAATTCTATGGGGACAGTTATGGAATGTTTGTTTTAATTCTATTTTTAATTTTTTTCAATTAGTACACGTAGGATAATGTTATGACGATTGGACCAATCAGATTGATTTTTCATTGGTGACTCAGCAAATAGTACATTCGTGAATGTATTATACTAGTATGTATTACCCGTGCCAGCACGGGTATACATTTCTTTTAATCGTAATATTTGTGTTCGTGGGTTGGAATGTAAAAAAATAGTGTTTAGTGAAGTTCATGTACGGTGTGATTTATATGGGTTTCATTATACACCGAAGTCTATGTAATATATATATATATATATATATATATATATATAAATTCTATAAATATAACTATAATTATTTATATCAAAGACAAAGATTTTTTTTTTGTATGACATTTGTGAATGACATAATTTTAAAAAACATATATGGATGTTTATTAAATAGAAAATAATGGAGGACAAATAAAACAAAATTGAAAGACCTTAATTTTTGAGGTGAAAGTAGAGGGTTTTATGGGTATGTGTACTTAGTGTAGGGCTATTTTTGTCATTAACTCCTAAAGTATCATTCAACTCCCTTAATCAAAACGCTAGTCACTAATTATTGAATCTTCACTTTCCTCTTTGAGCACAAACCCTCAGCCGCCGTACGTGGTGGTCATCGACGGTCTCTATATAAACATGTCTATTTTTATAAAAAAACAGATACATATAATGATAAATTGCTCCTAGAAGCTTTATTGGATTAAAAAAAAACAATATGTCTTGAAAGTATAATTCAGGTGACAATCAAAAGGGAATAGTTAAAGTCATATTCTCAATAGCTACTATTGTTATGAACAGGTCTGGATATCCGAACCCTCTTACAGATAACCATAGCATCCTGACAATTATTGAATATGTACCTTGCACCACCGGTGAAAGATGGTGGCAAAATGACACGTCGGCCAATTGCGGATGCATTAGATTCCCCCTCTAGTAACAGCATATTGTAGACCAGACAAAATTTCAGACCGTATGAGCTGTTGATTGTTAGGATGAATTTCACCTTGTAGACTCAATCATCGTGATAACAATCAACCACACTTCGTTGGAACAATCGTCGTGCACAAACTATTTGACCAAACTCAACTTCCTTTTCTTGAACTCTAAAGGTAATGAATTCTCTTAATGTGACAGTTTCCTTTTCTCAGACCTAGTGTACCCAGTCAGTTGTCTAAGTGGAGTGTTTTCTCTGAATCCATCTTCACCGCGAGCAAATATTAAAGGGTACTGCAACGGGAGCAACGCGGTGTGTGTTTCTTCGTATTTGAATTTAATTTACGGTTTATGATTACATTCCTATCACTATTTTAAGTGTCAAACTATTGTGTCAAACATTACTTGTTAGGGTGGGGGATAAGAACCTCACAGCACATACTGGACTCCCGAAAAGTAAAATCTTTCACCTTAACTTAGTTGCTGATTTATTTAAAGGTGATTTATTTTATTATATGTTCTCAAGTTTAGGGTGATTTAATTTTTTTAAGGAGAAAACCATCGTCAAAGACAATACCAATGAATTAGGGAATGAGACAAATATTTATATTAGTCTCCAATTTTAAAAACGTTTAAGCATGATCCATGATATTAGGATCTGATTGATTGCAGTTTATGACTAATAAATGAATGTTTTTTTTGTTGTCAGACAATTATTGTACAATCAAGATAATCCAGCGATTGTGGTTTAATATTCAAGCGATCTAGACCGTTCGTATACGCGGTACCTTGAAGATGCAACCGTCCGTTCCTAGACCCACTATAGATGGGAAGGTGTGAGGTGGATTGCCACGTATTTTATAGGAAATGCGCGTGGCATTTTCTTATTGGTCCTATGTGGATGCACATGTGGACAACTCATGAATTAATATACTTATGATATAGATATAGATATAGATATAGATATAGATATAGATTAGGAAATCATCTTTTAAAGATCACAAATAGGAAAAGTTTTTGAATATCAAATTTCTGGATGGTTTTTCAAATGTCATTTTCGTTATTATATATTTAATGTCAGATTTAGAAGGATTTTTTAATCAATTTCTTGTAAAAGTTTTTTAATTGAAAATAGTGGCATATTCAAATATTTAAAAATTCAAATTAAAATGTTCCTAGAATAAAACTTTATATCAGGTATATACAAAGATGTATGGTAACTTTTAATATAACTTAATTGCACCATTATTTCGACAGTTATTGAATATTTACAATGAATTTCAATTTTTTTTAAATAATTTTTTATATTAGTCAACAACTTAAAGTAGTTTTAGGCGAATCAATAGAAATGGACACACATGCAACGTTCTATTGAATAGCCAAAAATGTGTTGACAAATTTTAGGATTCCTAAAATAGTTTATTCTCAAAAGTTTATATACTTAGTCAAAAAAAAGTATTAAATATGATATATTAGTATAAATATTATATTGAATAAGTATATCGCATGGAATTGGAAGCTTTTTTATATAATTCGTAATATTTTTTTGTAATTTCAAAATTCAAATTGTGTCTTTGTATAGTAGATATAAAGAAATGTTGTTAGGGTAATTTCTTTTTTGTCAATTTATGATGGTAGTATTTTGAAATTGGGCAATTAAAACTATAGTTATTGCAGTTAATGCATGTTTGATGGGACAATTATTGTATTTTTAATTTATTTTTGATTTATTATTATTCCACTTAGTCAGCAATATGTAGTGTTATAAGAGTAACAAATAGGAGTTTGACAAATAGGATTAATTATGATGACATGGACGTTTTTTGCTTTGTTGGACCAATAGAAATTGATTTTTAGAGTCAGTCATTAAAACAGTTTATTCGTGAATGTATTATATATAGATATAGATATAGATATAGATATAGATATAGATATAGATATATAGATATAGATTTGGGTATTTAATGCAATTAGTAAGAATAATTAGTTTTGTTGGTTACATGAAGAGTAGTTGTTTGGAATTTTGAATTAGAATATAAGTATATCAGTAATTATTCAATTGTGTGTAAATTAAAATATGTAAACTCTATTATTTATTTTAAATTTCTAATTTATATCGGGTATTTTATTTTGTCATAGTTTTAATGAAATGGCAATCATAATTTTAATTTATGATATATTTTTATTTAATATCTGAAACTTTATTTTGAAATAGTTATATATTTTAATTTGGCATTTAATTTGAACTCGCATTCAGTATTTTATTTTTAAATATTTTTTAATTTTGCTAAAGTCAAACTTACTGTTTACATTTATTGGCATTAAACCGGATTAATGAGTGGTATAATTACATTTTATAAAATTCATATTATTTTAATCGTGTGAGTTATATATGATTTCTACTAATTAAGGGATCAATTGTTCAGGATTTAATAGTATAGCCGCAATTTTAAGGATTTATAGCCGTTGATATTATGCTGACTCTCACTGGTAAATATCATCCGTTCGATGGAGAAGTAGTCTTCTTGTCCTTTTTTTTTTTGGTTTGCCAGGCACATCTGTGCAATGATCTCAGCCGTATAAAATGATTGAATTGGCAATCGTTTGTTATCCTGGCCGTCGGTTTCAGCTAAATGTGATGTGGATGCTACCTATTTTATCTTTGTATTGCATGACATTTTAGAAAAGGTGATGTGGAGTGCTTATGTGTACAACTCATGGTTGTATATAATAATAATGATAATGATAATGATAATGATTCAATGGTATTATAAAATATGAATTAAATGAGATATTTTTTTTAAAGCTGTCAAACAAAGTAGGTAAGATGTACGGTATAACTACTACTACCTCCGGTCCATTTATAAGAGAAAAGTGTAGTTTTAAGTTCATTAAAAAATTGATGTATCTGGTTTATAATATAGACCAAATACACCAGTTATTCAATGAACTTAAATCTTCAAATTTCTCTTATAAAGTGAATCGTAGTTAGTATAAAAGGTTTACATTATCCCTCTATCTAAATATACAAATGATTTTCCAAAAGGCAGAAGATGGGGAAAAAAGGTACATTTGGGAAGGTGGTGTTGCATAAGAGCAAAAGTTGGAGCATTGAAGGGGTTCAGAAAAATGGGGAAAACACCAACAAGATCCTTATATCGTTCAACATCTTAGGTAGTTCGGGGCCATTGTTGATTGTGGTGAATGAAGATGCTATTGTTTCTAATGTCATTAAGATTGCTCTGAAATGTTATGCACGTCATGGGAGACTTCCTGTCTTAGGATCTGATGCCACTCAGTTTGTTCTTTATGGCTCAAATGTTGTGTCTCATGGTAAGATTGCCTACTCACCCAGGAAAAAAAAATTACTGTCAGAAAAATAGAATTGATTTGATTATTATCTGTATAAAGTGATTTATATTTGAATGCTTTTAGTTTTTATCACTTTTAGTTAATCTCATATTTCAAGTCAAAATAATTTTTTCTCCACAATGGTTAAATGTTTTTTTTCTTCGCAAAATCGTGTTTGATAAAAGACAAAATTAATGCTGATTTTGTCAAAAAAGAAGAATCAGTGTCAATACTCTCTCCCGAAATCGTTTTGGCCGCTGACGGCAGAAATGTCATTTATGAACACTTGATTGACGAGTTTGATCCCTATGTCAAACCCTAATTTTTTCGTTTGTGTGTTAGGTTCTAGCACAACCATCAGATCAAAAAAAACTCTCTCCCAAAACCAAACACATTAATTTATTAAGAATTCGTTATTTTTATGTTAGTGTTCTTTGCGACGCTTGGCAAAGGCGTTAGATTCATACTAACATGTTGAAATTGATTATTAATTTATTAGATTCATATTAAGAATCCGTCATCAATTTCAACATGTTGCAGCAGATTTGGATTGTTTTTCAAGAGATGTATTTTTTTTGGTACTATCATTTTAATTTATGCAAAGTTTTATGAAGTTGTATTTTACAATATACTTGGTATAAAATAAGCTTCCTTCTGATTATGTATTTGTTGTTGGAACTTTTTGACAGCTCTATGTCCATCGGAACCCATAGGATCTTTTGGGACGAGGAAATTTGTGTTGTGTGAAAAAGAGCCATCCACAACAAAGACAGAAGCACCATCAAAGGTGAAACCTCAAAAAGGAAAAATGGGTTGGAAGAAATTATTTAGTTTCAAAGTCCATTCAGTGCTGAATTGTGCTATCAGTTAGAGAGCGTATCGCTTGAGAACTCTTGTTTACTATAAGTAATTATAAGTAATGATAGGTTTTAGTTATAATTGTTAGACTAAAGTTAACGTTTTATATTACATTATTAACTATAAGTTCTCATATGATATTTACCTATTTTAATAAAAATCGTGTAAGATCTTGTAATTATTAACGTAATTTGACCCGTTAATTTTAATTTAACAGTTATAATTAAAAGTTATCATTTTTTATAATAAACAAGACCTTTTATCAAGATTTGTGTATATTGTTAAATATTTTAATATCTGTTTCGTAGACCAAAAAAAATTTGTTTCAAATAATACAAAATATGAGAAGGGAATAAGCAACAAATAATGGAAACACGGATTTCGAAGGATAGTTTCTAGGGTACCCATACCCAATTTTTGGGTGCATACACCCCGCCACACTTATTCTTTGGGGTTTAAATTTTTTTTTTGATAAGCAAAATTTTTATTAATGGGGATGCAAACGGGCACCCAAACCGGTACAAATAAAAGGGGCCTCATAAAATTGTTTACAATATCAACCAATAAAAAGTAATGGTATGAGTGACTTTTAAGGTAGTTGGGATAATTTCAGATATTTTCTTATGACACGTCATTGTGTGATTGAGTCATCTTCACCATCTACGATGGCCACCAAATGGGGCCCTCGGCCTCTTGCATCCCTTCTTTTCTCTTTGTCTTGTTTGAAGTGTTCTTTCTGAACATCCCTAGACGCCAAGCTGCTAAGGTTAGTACAAGCTTGTCTCACAAACTTTTCCTTCACCTGCAAGTGCATTTCAAAGATGGCCATGGAAGTGAGTGACTCAGAGAATTGAACTGAGCACTTCCCAACCGTCTTTCAGAATCTTTCGATGAACTCAACTACTAACTCGTTCACCTTCTGTCGTAAGTTTGACTGTGGTGACTTCTACTTGAGGCTAGAAGAATCTATCATGGAAGAAAATTTTCATGTCTGCCTAGGTTTGAATCGAGTTGAGCGTAACAAGGGAAATACCATGTGAAAGTTGTCCCTGTCAGCGATAAAGGGAACAAGCTAGCCGTCAGTGGTGGTATTCTCGGTTTTCTTCCCCACATTGGGTCGTGAATCAGCTGATGTGTTCCATGGTCAATTTGTCATCATCTCCAGAAAACGTGGCGGAATCGAAAGTCTTGAATCCCCTTGGTAGAGGCACCAATTTATCCACCCACTCAAGGTAAGGCTTTCTATAAACATGTCTAACTAGTGGTTTCAACTAAATACCAAATTTTTTTTTGATAGTCTCGGTGATGAGATTAAGGTCCAAGAGTTGGGACCCTGATGGCCTAGACTCGGCTGGGGTATGTGGACGCCATAGTGGATTTGAGGACCCTGATTTTCTGGCTGACTTGATACTAGGGGTGAGCTACTAGCCCATGTCTGTCCTGGTACTGTTTGGCCTAGGTTTTCACGGCTAGTTCCTTGGATAGTCGTCTGTCTACTCTGTTAAGGTGGAACATTTTTCCATGTCTGCTCAACAAGGTTGCCGAACGTCTGCTGGTACAGATTTGAACCCACCGGAGGTTGAACAAGTTCTTCAGGATAATGATGACTAGGTGGCAAACTAACCAAGCCGAGTGGGTTCATGACCCATGGCTGCTTATTCGGGTAGTATCCGCCAGACTTGTCGATCCCTGGTTCTAGGCTAAATGCCTTCCCCCCTTCATAAGGATGATGGTTAACTGTTGAGGGGTATCCATAAGACGATCCATGCGGCAGACCAATCGGCCCTATGGCCTTGGGCAGGCCATCTAGCCATGTGCTCTTGTCCATGTTGAAGAGTAGTCGTGTAAGTAACATTTGTCATAAACTGCCACTAGTGTTGGCATTAGCAAAATTACTAGGCTAATAATATGCTAGGTTAGAAGTTACCTGAGGAGAAAGTACATGTCGAGGTCCTGTCATATTACCATATGGTGGAACCTGTTGCACATTTCTTGTTGGACTAGGAAATCCCCTGTTGTTGGCCAGGGGCACCAAGACTATTCAGGTTGCTTGCTTGTGTGGCTCTCTTTTGTTCCTATTCCTTGACCTGTCGCACCTCGTTGTGCACCATATGTTTGACTACGTCAGCCAATTATGATACTTGGTACATGATGTCGTAGATTCCCATGTCAATCTGTTGACAGATGAAGGATGTGGTCATGACCACGACTGTTAACCATCAGTAGGTTGCGATTAATCATTGTTAGGGGTGGAAATTTCTATCCGCAAATGGGGATCCCCGCGGGGACTGCCCCGAATGGGGCCACGTGGGCGAAGGATTTTTCCCCGTGGGGATGGGGACGGGGACGGGGGAGAAAATCCCCTCACAGTCAAAGTGGGGATGGGGATGGGGATCATACCCCCCTCCCCGCGGGGACCCCGCCCAAAATATATTACATAAATATTCTTATTATATATATATATATATATATATATATATATATATATATATATATATATATATATATATATATATATATATATATTATGTTATAAGTAATTAATTTTTTAGTCTTTTTATACGTGTTTTTAATTTAAAATATTAACAAAATATAAAATTGTTCAAACTTTTATACTTTCTAAATATTAAAATATAAAAGTAAGCCTAGCATTTATATTTTTTATATTAAAATGTTAAACTTTTGAATTTTAGTCTTACTTTTTATATATTTTTATAATTTTATTATATTTTAATTTATATTTTTGCTAACTTTTAATAAACTTTTGGGGTCCCATGAGAGAGAGTGGGGATCAAAGTGGGGATGGGGATGGGGGAGAAAATGTCCCCGAGGCGGGGAACATGGATGGGGACGGGGGACAATTTGGGGGAGCGGGAGTACTCCCCGCCCCCGCCCCGCCCCATTGCTATCCCTAATCATTGTGATCAATGATGATTTATGCCATGCGCACAATAAGCCCTAATGTACTCGGGGACGTAGTTGCTTTCTTTGAAGCTGAAGACGACTCCATACTTAGGTTTCGACTAGAGCATAGATATATACGCCACTGATAATCCAACCTAAGTGAATCAAACTCAAAAGTTTATTTACCCGTGTTGGTCCCACAAACTCTTTTTTCCTAACCGAGGTATCAAACTAGAGGTTTGAACTATTGATTCCTCTGTTCTTCAAGCAATTTCACCAAGGAAGGAAGTCTTTTCTTCAACTGTGGGTTCCCTAACTCCTCCAAAGATTGTTAAGATAGGAGGTCGACGTTTGATTGGACTATCTACAAGCGTAAATCATAAAGGAAATGCGATAAAAGGATAAAGTAAAGACTTTGAAAATGCATTTTGCAGATTGATTTATTGAATGTATGTTTTTACTAATGTACTATATATATATATATATATATATATATATATATATATGAGTCCCCGTCGGCCACTACTTCGAGATACAATTGCTCACAGTTGGATCAACTAAGACCAACACGTTGCCTAAGCCATAGAGACTCGGAGACATGCTCCACGACCTCACTAGCAAGGGTTAGTGGGGGTAAAACCTCCTCTTTCCTATTTGCACGGCGTTCTTCTATTGTTGACCTTAACCGCTTCAACGTTTGACCCTGTCCGTGTGCTTTGAATACTTGCCCTCCAAAAAAGCCTCTTCTCCTCGGCCAAAATCTTTTTCGACTATGCTACTTACTCTGCCCTCGACCATTATCTTCACAACCGAGTTGTCTTCTAGCCGAGCTTTCCTCCAACCGAGTTTCTTCCACTCGGCCTACTTTACCATGCATTTGATGTTCAAGCTCTCTAACTTATCTTTAAGCCTCTTCGTCCGAGCTCTTCTCATCACAATTCCCTATCTGGAAAGTCCTATTTTTATCGAGCCCTTTTATCTCGATGGCTCTCCTTACTTGTTCTCAGCTACATCCTAGCTTCACACTATTTACTCTTTTCCCTCGGTCAACAACTTAACATATTTTGCGTGTCAACAGAGGTAAATGGGGTTGAAGGGATGAATCATTTTAGCTTCTTTGCAAGAATTCTAAAGGGAAAAAGGTATTTCAGTATGAATAATATTATTTGCTTAATTAACAAGTGTTTGGTGCTTTGGTTGGAGCAGAATGATATTTCTTTTCAAAGGAAGTGTTTTTGAGTATTCCTCTTTGTTGAATAGGGTTAAAAGTACCTATTGGGCTTGGTTTATTTGTAAGACAGAGAGATTGCTAATTTTCTCGGTAGCAGATTGATGGTCTAATCGCATCTTATATATTCAAGCTTTATGAAATGCTCATAATTGCAATGGGTTGGAATACCCCTGGTATTTTCACTTAATACAATTTCTCTTATTAAAAAAGTAGTTTCTGACATGTTGATTTATGACACTACACATTGACACTTCTGTGAATATATTTACAGACAAGTTTTCTGCAAATATATTTATAAATATATCATATATCATATATCCTCATTTACAACGTATGTAAATACGTTTATGGATGGTTTGTTCGCAAACATGTTCACAAACGGTGCTTGATTTGAGATTCGAAATAGAGTAAAGGCTCAATTTGGTCTCTATACTGTCACTCTCTTTTTAATTTGGTCCCTGAATTATATGGACCAATTTGTGGTAGGGGACTAATTTCATGGATTTAAAATAGTTTAGTGACCATTTATTGTATTTCTATACTTCAATGATTAAATTGAAAGGAGCTAGAGTGATAATATAGAAACTAAATTAAAGGTTTACTCTTGGAAATTAATAAGCTTCCGGACGAGTAATTGGACTTGGAGAAATCAAATAATAGTTATTGAATCTTACTATTATCTATTGTCAAAAAAAGATAAATACTCTCTTATCCTATTGAGTCTCCCAAGAAAAAGAGGAGTAAAATAGGTTGGTCATATAGTTCACTAAGTTGGTTAATTGTATTATGCAGATGGCTATCATATCAAAACTAATAGATTAGACGTGACTTGAATAGTGCACTCAAATAGTGCACTCAGAGGGCACTGGTCTTGTCCACTCAATATTGAATCTGATACTTCTCACCAAGGTCATCAAGGAATTACCCAGGTTTTATGGCCATATAACCAACCTGCGTAAAAGCATATTTTTGAGTGAACCACTACGGTAGTTTCACATGGTTTATTAAGTTTTTTATGTTTAGGACACCCCTTAATCAGACCCAATTTAGAGGGCACTGGTCTTGTCCACTCAATATAGAGATACTTCTCACCAAGGTGATCAAAGAATTACCCAAGTTTTATGTCCATATAACCAACCTGCGTAAAAACATATTTTTGAGTGAACCACTACTGTAGTTTCACATGGTTTATTAAGTTTTATATCTTTAGGACACCCCTTTATCAGACCCAATTTAGAGGGCACTGGTCTTGTCCACTCAATATAGAATCTGATACTACTCACCAAAGTGATCAAGGAATTACCCAAGTTTTATGGCCATATAACCAACCTGCGTAAAAACATATTTTTGAGTGAACCACTAATGTAGTTTCACATGGTTTATTAAGTTTTATATCTTTAGGACACCCCTTTATCAGACCCAATTCAGAGGGCACTGGTCTTGTCCACTCAATATTGAATCTGATACTTCTCACCTAGGTCATCAAGGAATTACCCAGGTTTTATGGTCATATAACCAACCTGCGTAAAAGCATATTTTTGAGTGAACCACTACGGTAGTTTCACATGGTTTATTAAGTTTTTTATGTTTAGGACACCCCTTAATCAGACCCAACAGTGGTGCAATCAAAAATTTGCTTTTACACAGGTTGGTTATATGTAAGGAAAACCTGGGTAATTGTTTCACAAGCTTGGTGAGAAGTCTAAAATTATCTAATGAGAGGACAAGACCAATGCCCTCTGAATTGGGTCTGATAAAGGGGTGTTATAACAATAGTAGGTATATCAACCACTTGAAACTATAGTTGTGGTGCACTCAAAAATATGCTTTTAAGCAGGTTGGTTATATATACAAAAAAGGTGGGTAATTCTTTCATCACCTTGGTGAGAAGTCTAAGATTATCTATTGAGAGGACAAGACCAATGCCCTTTGAATTGGGTCTGATAAAGGGGTGTTCTAACAATAGTAGGTATATCAAACAAAACCAAAACCAGATTACAAACCCTAAAAATTGAAATCACCCTAATTCCGAATCTCTAATTTCCAATTGACACAAACCCTAAAAATTGAAATCGAGATAAGGGAAATCCAAAACGAAATCAAAGAGAATTGAAGAAGATTAAAAACAAAAATGAAAAGAAGAAGAAGAAGGAGGAGGAGGAGGAGGAGGAAACCGGATTTTAACCTTGAACCATGAAGAGCAGCGACTGACGAAGAACCAACGAACGGTGACAGCACAATCGGCGGCGGCAGAGTACAAAGAAGGGGGCGGAGTGGGGTGGTGATTTAATCACTGCGTGCGTGTGTGCGTTTAGGAAAGAAGATCGGAGGTGGAGGTGGAGGTGGAGGTGTGAGGTCGCTAGCTTCATTTTTCTTTCTGCTCGCTAGAGAGCTGAGCTTTTGTTTTTATGCTTTTAGTTATTTTAATTTTAATTTTAATATAAAACTATTTAATTATATATAAAAACTTATTTATTAGTCAAACGTACGTATTAGTCAAACAATCCGTATATTTGTAACTTATTTTGTCACTTGCCTGGGCTAAATGACCAACCTATTTTTGTTCTTCTTTCCTTGTGAAACTCGCCATGAAACTACAAAAAGGTCCTGTATGAGTGCCTCGACCCCTAAATGTAAGCACAAGCCATAGGGCGATTAAATGTCATCTAATTTGTCAGTTTCAGTCATTTAACCACTTGCACCACATAATTAACCAACCTTTTCTGCTAAATGACCAACCAGTTTTTTTCCTCATTTTCTTGTGAAACTCATTATGAAACACATTAAGAGCATTTACAAATTCAACATTATCACATTCTTGACAGCATAACAATGAGACAAACAATACCTCTTTTGGTTATAAATATCAATTAAGTACAATTTGGTAGTAGTACAAGACCCTCTTCATTACAATTTTGAACAAGACCAATTCACTAAAACTTAGTAGTACAACACTTTTTATGACAACTTGGTACCAGGCAGATTCATTTAGAGACAATGCATGTAGAGACAACTACCAAGTGAATGAATATTATTTATTGAATACAATAGTATCTTACAACACGACAGTTGTCCATTCATCAGAGCTCTAACATTCATTAACCTAAAGCTAGCAAGGAGTTAAATATCAAGTTAGCATTCTAGCTCATCAACTAGGCACCGTGGATAACCATTAGTTCCTTAGTTTTACCACAGTCTAAACTTGGACAGGTGAAGCATGCCAAAGTTATTGTCCAAAGTATGAGTCACGACCAAAATGAGCAATTCTAGCATAAAAATTTGTGACAGGAGCAGCAGGAACCCCTCAACAAGTTTTTCAAAAGATTTGCATTCTTCAAGACCTTATCCCATTTAGTATTATCTGAAAATTGGTAAGGTGTATCTCGAGGAAATTCCAAAGATTGCTCCTGCACGCAAACAAGTGTATTATCTCAAGTAAATTCCAAAGGCTGTTTAGGCAATTTGAAAGCATGTCATTTCATTTTACTCCATATATCTCAAAACTTTGCTCTTTATCTTTTTGAATAAAACTGTGCTCTTCATCTTAATATGTATTTGCACAACCCTAAGAATGAAAGGAGACACAATGATGCAGAATAGATCTGGAGTGTTTGGGTTATTTGAACTGTTGACAATTTAGGATTTTGATATCTTCCATTACTTCTGAAAGATATGTCAACTAGAAATAATTATGATAAACTAGAACTTTTATTCATCAAGGACAACAACTCATTTTCCTTCAAAAAGTATCTAAAACAAAGTCAAGAGAAGTACTTCTAGTTACTATCCTACATCACATAATTTCTGAAAGTAGAGGCACATAATAAGCTGAGCAACATAATATGAAAGAAAGAAGTCTGCCACACATTTGATCGACCAACAATTAAAAATTTCCTTTCAAAAGCATAAATGTTAGCAAGAAGGGCAACTTATAATTGGCAGGTATAAAGATACAAGTTAGAAAATATAAAGGGGGAAGATTAGTGCAAGTAATAAGAAACTTGAAATATCCCCTCTTCACCTTCTCTCTTCCTTCACTCTTCCTTGTGTAAGTATGATGTCAAGCACACAATAAACTTCCAAGCTAAAGAGAAAGGTTGCTTACCACAACAAATGACTCAGCTATATATGGTTTATCCTTCTTCATCTTCGGAATGAGCTATATTTTCTGGAAACGTTCAAACCTTCACTTTCACTTTCCCATTTTTTCTTTCTGAAATTCAACAACATATGACAAGCTTAGTTAAAATAATGAGATGAATTTCTTTGGAAATTGTGATCCCTGGTTATCTAGATTTAAAACATCAAAAACCAATTACATAATAGAAATATCAGATTCTCCCAAATAAGAGTTATATTTGTATAAAAAATTAAGCTGAATTTCAAATAGAAAAAAGGTAACCTCTTTATACAACTTAGCAGCAGCAGCCAAACACTTCTAGAATTTACTTGCAAGGTAGCGAACTGATAGACGTTTCTGTTGTTCCAACAATACATGCGATCTCACGTGCAACAACCTCCTTCATAGATAACACTTTTGGGTCATTCTTTGCCTCCATGATCCGATTGTTAGCTCCAATTTTGTAACTAGGAAATCGAAGAGAGGCAAAAATTACATCAGCCGATAGCTCTCACACCACCTCTTTCTACATCGTGTCACCGAAATCATAGGTTATCGGTGTCATTTTAACAACCTATTATACCTCTGCAAATCACAAAAAAAAAATTCAACTTTTAACAATAATATATGAGTAGATTACAGTTAAGTTAAAATAGTTCATTGATTTTCCAATTATACCAAAACAACAAAAAATAAGGAACATTCACTAAGAGATATGCATAAATAGAAGAAAATAATAACCAAAAGCAACATCTCCACCCCCAC
Organism: Oxytropis ochrocephala; assembly: GCA_020916435.1. Taxonomy (NCBI): domain Eukaryota; kingdom Viridiplantae; phylum Streptophyta; class Magnoliopsida; order Fabales; family Fabaceae; genus Oxytropis; species Oxytropis ochrocephala. Next base: position 105,743,038 of record CM037092.1, on the reverse strand, counting down.
CAAATTCATAAACTAATAAATTGAAATACCATTAGACTCCATTCTGCCCATCAACCTCATTAAAATTAAATCATAATTTGGCAGCTAGTAAAAATGAAACATTGATAACTCTATTTTATATAGAGTTATTCATAGTCTTTTACTTAGATAAATGTTTGAAACCAATGCAATAAACTTGTAAATACAATAAAAAGAGATGAAAATCATAAAATACATTATCAAGGAGATAGAAGTTCAATTTATATACAAATTGGTATGTTTGATATGTTTGTTAAGTACTTTTGCAGATTTTGTGATTTTGCATTAAGTGCTTAAGCATCGAGTGTTTAAGCACCAAAGCATGCAGCTGAAGCAAGTAGCACAAAACCCCACATTGGAAGCACCTCAATTTGATTTCGTTCTAAAGAGCCTTGCTGGCCTCCTACTAGCTCAGTGATCACATGGAATCAATTATCAAGTTACCAAAGAAGTCATCTATAGGATGAAAACAACAAACATCATCATTACACCAAGCCAAATGTCATCAACTAATTGGACCCCTTCAAAAGGAATGTTTCCCACTCAAAGGAATGTTTCCCATTCAAAGTGACAACAATTGACACCTGCAAAATAACTAGGATAAGTCACATGATGGTCAAAGAATACTTCACAAGCAAGCAAGAAATCAAATACTTGAAGACAAAGAAAACCCTCCATGGAAGGAAATCTCCTACATCTATAAATAGGACTCTTTCATCTCTTGTAAAAATATAGATATCGACCAATACCATATAGATACAATAGTAGTTTTAGATTAAAGTTCATCTTGTTCTTCATTTTATTTCCAAGTCTTTTTACTTCACTTTGATTACTCTAAACTTAAGAGGAAGGTAAGAAGGAATTGACATCTCTATTCTTCACTTCTTCCTAGTTGAGAATCAAGTGTTCTTCATTAATATTAAGTTCTTATTTCATGTTCTTCATCTTACTCTCTATTTACTTTCTTGTTATTTAATTTCTTGCAAGACTTGTCCAATCAAGCAATTTACTTTCTTGCAAGACTTGTCCATTCAAGCAAATTACTTTTAAGCAATTTACATTTCCAAGTTATTTACAATGCTTTCTTTACTTGCTTTGTTTAATTACTTTATGTGGACGATGATGAGCTAAATTCCTTAGTTGGGATGCTCTAGTCATATGATGAACTCGTGAGAACTATTGTGTTGTCCAAAAGGGTGCCTCACTTACTAGTTCTTGTACTTGAATTAAACTTGTTTTAAGGTTAACTTAGAACAAGGGGAGTTGTATTTACAAGAGATTGACTTACAACTAGATCTCAAGAACTAGAAGCAAAGGCAAGTGTTTATTTAAGTCTTTGATGAGAAATTTGTTTTCCACAAAGTCACTTAGTAATTCCATGCTAATTCAAAAGTAATTAGCATAGTCTTTGTTCATGTGTGGGGTTTTACTAAGGGAAAGTATTTAGCAACTTGAACCACTTGAAAGGAGGCGAGGGGAGTTTGACACACTTGCCCTTTCTTGCAAAAAAACAAGGGTTTATTGAGCTTGTACAGTCACCCTTAACTGATGTATCTACACTAAGTGATCAAGCACCAGTGCTCAAGCACCAAAGACAAAGACAACATTCTCACAAGGAACTCATATGGTAAAAGCATCTCAACTCTCTCTTAAATTACATCCTCTACAATGTATTTAAATTCTGTTTTTCTATATTCCAAAACCAACCACAAATCTCTGAATAGTTGTAGACACACTAGTTTACCTATGCTAAACAAACACATTAAAAATTAGTCAATCCTCGTGGGAACGATCTTTACTTACTCTTTATTACTTGTTTGTGATGTGTATACTTGCACATGCTTATTTCACACACCAAGTTTTGGCGCGCCGTTCTTCGGGGATTGCCAATAATTTTTAGTTTGTTTAGTTAGTAAAAGAGTGTTTTTATTTTTTTATCGCTTTTTGGTAGTGTTATTTTGTGCGAGAACAAGTGCTTAAGCACTAGCCTATGCCAAGAAGACCACCACCAAATTTTGATTTTGATCCGAGATTGAAAGAAGATTCGAGGAGACAATTAAGACTTGAGAGGAAATCCAACAACACAAAGAATATGGTGAACCAAGTAATACCACTAGGGATGCCACAAACAAGACAAATACTGCATGACAGATACATGACAAAGAACTTTGTGCACCAAACACGGCCCGGAAGATGAATGATCAAGGCATAACATCGCGAGAGGTAATTCAATTCCCGATGTAGGAGTAAATCATAGACATCAATTCATATACATGGACCCTATAGGCATGATTAATGATAGAGATAGGCCCATGAGGATTATGCCATGTTTGATCATCAAAATATGCAGACTAGCATTGCTAGGCCTCATATTAATGTTTGTCCATTTTGAATTTAAACCAATGATGTTTCAAATGCTGCAAACAATTGGTCGATTTGGGGATTTTCACATGATGACCCCATGAGCATTTAAAGCAGCTTTTTAGAAGTATGTAGCAATTTCATCATACGGTGTAAGTGAGGATGCATTTAGGCTAAAGTTATTTCCATATTCATTAAAAGATAAAGCTAAATCATGGTTAAATTCTTTAGAGCCTAATTCAATTCATTCATGGAATGAATTAGTGAAAAATTTCTGTCAAAATACTTCCCACCAATCAAAAATGCTAGGATGAGAAATGACATTACATCTTTTAAACAAAGAGATCTTTGAATCATTGTTTGAGGCATGGGAAAGATGGAAGGAATTGCTTAGAAAATGTCCTCATCATGGTCCGCCGGTCATTATACTGAGATGGAAACATTTTACAATGGATTAGAGCCCCAAACGTAATTATGCTTGATGCATCATCGTGGGGTGTTTTATTGAATCTGTCTTATAATGAAGCTTGTGAATTAATTGATAGGGTAGCAACGAATAGTTCTAGCTGGCTCTCTTGAAAGGGCAAGTGCCCAAAAGAAAGTGGAGTACATGAACTTAGTGAAATTTCATCCCTAATCGCTCAAGTTGCCACATTGGCTAACATGATTAAAACTTTCACTACACCTAGTTCAATTTACACCTAAACCAAAGAGAAAACTCAGAGTGACCATAGAACAAGCACCTCAAGGAGCACCTAGTTGTGTTTATTGTGGAGGAGCCCACCTCTATGAAGAGTGCTCAAGTAATCCCGTGTCGATTAACTATGTGGATCAAAATAGATATAATAATAATAGGAATAACAACCCTTACTCTAACACCTATAATCTCGGTTTGGAAAAATCACCCAAATCTTAAGTGGGGACCAAGTAATAATAGTTGCTCAAGCACCGGTGTTCAAGCACCGGGAGCTCAAGCACCAGCCCAAAAACCAGGATATCAAAATTATCAAAGGCAACAACAAGCGCCAATGATAATTCAATAGAAAGCTTCGCTTAAATCATTCATAAGTGAAACAAGAACAAAGAAGGCAAACTCAAGATGCTTCCATAAAAACTTAGAAACTCAAGTAGGTCAATTAGCAAATGCTATGTATCAAAGACTCGCAGGTGTTCTACCATCCAATATGAAGCATCCACATCTCAAAGGCAAGGAAAAGAACAAGTAAAGGCCATATCACCGAGAAGTGGTAAGGATCTCACAGAGCCCTATGAGAATGAAGGTGTAGATAAGGGAGAAAAACTCAAAAAGAAAAGAAACTCAGAGTGTGAAGCACGGGAAGCTTCCACTTCTCAAAAAGAACCAAATCCTGTGTTAGTTATCGAACACCCACCTCCTCCATTCCTCAAAGATTAAAAAAAGTGCATGAGGAGAAGCAATTCAAGAAGTTTTTAGATGTTTTAAAACAATTTGCACATTAATATTCCTTTGATTGAAGCTTTACAACAAATGCCTAATTATGCTAAATTTATGAAAGATATCATTTGTAGAAGAAAGAGATTAGGTGAATTTCAAACTATTGCAATGTCAAAGGAAGTTAGTTCAATTTTTACAGAATAAAATTCCAAGAAAATTGAAAGATCCCGGTAGCTTTACAATTCCTTTCTCTATAGGCAACAACTATACGAGGAGAGCTCTATGTGATTTAGGTGCAAGCATCAACTTGATGCCTAAATCTATCTTTGAGAAGTTAGGAATTGGTAATGCAAAGCCTACCTCAGTAACATTATCCCTTGCGCAGATAGATCAACAAAGATATCCGTAGGGATAGTTGAAGATATTCAGTCAAGGTTGACAAATTCGTGTTTTCTGCAGATTTTGTTATTCTTGATTTTGTTGCAGATGAAAATGTGCGATAATCCTTGGAAGACCATTTCTTGCAACTGGTAAGACACTTATTGATGTTCAAAAAGGAGAACTAACCATGAGGGTGAATGATCAAGAAGTGAAATTCAATGTGATGAAAGCAATGAAGTATCCAAGCAGAGAGCAAGAAGAATGTTACGCTATCTCACTTGATCATCCAGTGCGAAGCAATTCAACAAACAAGATGACCATCGACTAGTGCTTTAGCATCAAGTGCTTATGCACTTCCCGAGGTGAAATGCAAGAACAAGGCATACCGACAACAACAGAGGAAGTTAAACCTAAGGTATGGTCTAGAACTTTTGAATCTTTAAATTTAGAAGACCCTAACCTTAAGAAAAACTTACCTTCAATTGAACAACCTCCCAAACTAGAATCAAGGAATTGCCAAAACACTTAAAGTATGTTTTCTTAGGGGATAATGATTCACTTCAGATTATCATTGCATCCGATCTATCATTAGAGCAGGAGCATGATTTAATTGAAACCCTTAAAAAACATAAAAAGCAATAGGATGGCAAATGGCGGACATTAAAGGGATTAGCCCTCTATTTGTATGCATAGAATAAATCTAGAAGACAATGCTAAAAACAAAGATTGAGGCACAGAGAAGGCTAAATCCAATCATGAAAGAGGTTGATAAAGCTAAAATTGAGGTCATTGAAAAACCGCCACCACCAACAATCACATCGAGGGATTAGAAGTTTTCTAGGACATGCAGAGTTTCTATAGAAGATTCATCAAAGACTTTTCAAAAATTTCAAAACCTCTGTGTAATCTTTTGCAATTAGATACACAATTTAACTTTGATGAATCTTGTATAAAAGCATTTGTAAATCAAGAAGGCTTTGGTCATCGCACTGTCATTGTAACACCGATGGACCAAACCTTTTGAACTAATGTGTGATGCTAGTGACTTTGCTGTAGGAGCTGTCCTAGGGCAAAGGTATGACAAAGTGTTTCATTCAATTTATTATGCTAGCAAAACATTAATTGAAGCTCAAGTGAACTACACTGTGACTGAGAAAGAGCTATTAGCTGTGGTGTTTGCTTTTGACAAATTCAGATCTTACTTAGTAGGCACAAAAGTGATTGTATATATGACCACCACTCGCCATTAAGTATCCGCTTGCAAAGAAAGATGCAAAACCTAGGCTAATAAGGTGGATTCTACTCCTTCAAGAGTTTGATCTTGAGATTAGGGATAAGAAGGGAGTAGAAAATCAAGTTGCTGATCACCTATCTAGGCTTGAAGGTGATGATACAGGTACTCAAGAAATCAAGGAGAGATTCCCAGATGAAGATTTGTTAGCAATATCTGTAACAGAATATAGTGCTTTTGCACTTAGTGCTCAAGCACCTGGAGATTCTGCACCATGGTATGCTGACATTGCTAACTATCCGTAAGTAATGTTGTACCGCACAAATGGATTATCACAGAGAGAAGAAGGTTTTTCCATATAGTAAAACAATACTTGTTGGGATGAACCTTACCTATACAAGATGTGTCCGGACAAGTCATGAGAAAGTGTGTCCCCGAACAAGAACAACAAGCGGTGCTTGAGCACCGCCATGCAAAGACCATATGGAGGTCATTTTGGAGGACACAGAGCAAAGCAAAGAAAGGTACTACAAACAAAGTTATTTTTGGCCCTCTTTATTTAAAGATGCATTCTATATAGTAAAAACTCGTGATAGATGCCAAAGAAGTGGTAATATATCGAAAAACATGAAATGCCAAGAACCAACATTCTTGAACTTGAACTTTTTGATGTATGGGGCATGGATTTCATGGGTCCTTTTCCTACTTCTTTTGGTAAAGAATACATCTTAGTTCTTTGTGAGATTATGTGTCTAAATGGGTTGAAGCAAAGTAGCACTACCTAGTCCGATGCTAGATCGATGAGTAAATTTCTTCAAAAGAACATATTTACTAGATTTGGCACCCCTAGGGCAATCATAAATGATGAAGGATCTCATTTTTGTAATAAAATTATTGAAAATCTTCTTGCAAAATATGGGATTAAACACAAAATTTCTCTCTTGCATATCATCCCCAAACTAGTGGCCAAGTGAACTATCAAATAGGGAAATAAAAAGAATGCTAGAAAAATGGTTGGACCAACAAGGAAAGATTGGTCATTGCATTTAGATGAAGCATTATGGGCATATAGAATCTGCATATAAAACTCCATTAGGTATGTCCCCTATAGAATAGTTTATGGCAAAGCATGTCACCCGCCAATTGAGCTAGAAAATAAATCCTATTGGGCAATCAAAAAGCTGAATTTTGATCTAGACCAAGCAGCAAACAGAGGTTTTAGAACTAAATGAATTAGAAGAATTCGTGCACTTCTCTTATGAGAATGCTAGAATTTACAAAGATAAAACCAAGTTGTGGCATGATAAAAGAATCCAACAAAGAGATCTTAAAGAAGGAGGATTGGTCCTATTGTACAATTCAAGGCTAAAATTATTCCTGGAAAATTGAAATCCGGATGGACAGGACCATTCAAATTAGTCAAGATATATTCTCATGGTGCGATTGACATATTTGATGCAAACTCAGGTAATACTTTCAAAGTAAATGGACAAAGAGTTAAAATGTATTATGGTGAGCAAATGGTGCAATCTGAAAGCACTATTCATTTTGAAAATCCTTGATCTAAAAGGATAGTCAAATTTGTTAAGACATTAAAACAAGCGCTTGTGGGAGGCAACCCATCAATTTTTTGATAAATATTAACTATGTTTATACAGTTTGATGTTTTCGGTGTTTTTCAGAAATGCGCAATTTAGTGCTCAAACACCACGTGCTTAAGCACTAACAAAAGCCCCAATGTCTCAACTTGGTGAAGTCCTACTCGAGAGATTGCTAAAGAGCGAGTGTTCTCGCAACCACTGGTGCTTCAAAGACCAAGTGATTCGGCACCAACAAAGGAGCCAATCTGTAATCGAATCACCGAGGATCTTGAGGATATTCTAGGATTAGTTGCTCACGGAGCTTGCTATCAAGAAAAGGCAAGAATTGGGAAACACCCAAAAATTTTTCAAGTCACCACTGCAAAGAACTATTCAACAAACAATAGCGCAAGGAAGGATCAAAAGAACCCAAGGAGAAAGAACCGTAAAAGAAAGCGGTGAAGAAGAAGAGAGCGAAGATGAAGGACATTCTTTGAGACCTTGAAGGACTTACGAGATCAAGTTATGGAGCCATCTGCTTTGAAATTTCAAAGGAACCAGAGATACTGATTGAGCTCAACCATCGATGCTCAAGCACTAACTCCTGCACAACCTTCAAAGACACCGGATGTGAAGGCCATCGGCGAAGGCTTCTACAACTCCAAAAGCATCAAAGCAGAAGCCCAAAGCAACACCAACAAGGAGCAGCAACAGACTGAGGAGTGGTGCAAAACCACAGTAAACTTTTTACATGCTTTCCTATATTAACTATGCAGTATTTTGTTATATATTTTGCTACTTATAAACTAATGCTACTATGGATAAATCCCACATGTAATGTTAACCCCCCACCCCATTTTGCACACTATTCCCCTGTTTTCATCTCAACTTAAGAGCTAGTGAGGACACTGCTCAATTTTAAGTTGGGGGGGGAAGCACTTCAAATTCTGATGCATGTGGTATATATATAGTATTTTAAACCTACTAATGCTTGTTTTATTTAATATCTCATTAAATATCTGTTAGTATGTTAGATAAGTAGTTAAGTCTTTTGTAAATAGAGTTTATTTTCATTTTGTTTTAGATTTACTTAACAAAGCATTTTCAAAAATCAAATTCTGTTTTTGAAGCAGTTTTTAAGTAAATCAATAGTAGGAATGTACTGATTTTGAAGCATGATCACTTGCTAGTTCACAAATGATTTTGATGCATCTCTTTAGACCAAAATCCTCAATGAAAAGAAAAGAAAAAGAGTCCTTTTACTTCAAAAACAACCATTGATATTATCACTTTTACACTTTAAAGTTGATTTTTGAAGGGGATCAAACCGAGTGAAAAGTTTTTACGAAACAAACAGAATTTAAGAAAACCAAGGTCAAAAACAAAGTTTTATTAAAAACTTAGAAGAGTGTTGAGAAATAAGTTTGGGGGAGATTTTATGAAAACAAAGGCAAAAATGAGGAGCTTAGTACTCAATGCACATAAAGTTTCAAAAAGAAAATCAAAAGGTGTCAAAACTATGTTTGCTTAATATCTAAACTGAACCTGTTCCGAAAACAGAGTGCATTTGATTTGCAAACCAAGAAAAAAAAGTATGCATAAGGAGGACAATGAATCCTGTTCCAAAGTGCATTTGGTTTGAAAAAGAAAAATAAAAACAAATCAAGAAAAAAAGTATGCACATGGAGGTCAGTGAAGAGGGTAACATAAGTTTTAAGAAGCATCTAGTGCTTATCTAGTAGATGCTTATTCAAAAAAAAAAAAAAAAAAAAAAAAACATTGAGTCAAAAAGTTTTAAACTACTCATGTCAAGCCCTTTGATATACTTAAAGCCCCCTGAGCTTAAGGATCTTGTGAGTCTACTCTATGTTTTGAAACACCTTTGTGTTGACCAAAAGTTTTTCTAAAGTTTCAAAAGTTTAAGAAAACCTTTTTTGCTTAGTTTGGAGCCAATCAAATTTCAATGGATCACACACGCACATAAAAGAGTTTTAATAGCTTTGGTTGTGATGAATTTCAAAGGCACAAAGACATAGAGATTTGAGGAAAGAAAGGTTCTTTTAAGAGAACATCACATTTTGAAAGATTGAAAGGAGTTGAGCTGATCTGATCTTCTTCATCAAAAGAATCCTACTTGTTATTTTGTTATTGCTTGAGGACAAGCAACAAGTTAAGTTTGGGGGTGTGATAACTCTATTTTATATAGAGTTATTCATAGTCTTTACTTAGATAAATGTTTGAAACCAATGCAATAAACTTGTAAATACAATAAAAAGAGATGAAAATCATAAAATACATTATCAAGGAGATAGAAGTTCAATTTATATACAAATTGGTATGTTTGATATGTTTGTTAAGTACTTTTGCAGATTTTGTGATTTTGCATTAAGTGCTTAAGCATCGAGTGTTTAAGCACCAAAGCATGCATTTGAAGCAAGTAGCACAAAACCCCACATTGGAAGCACCTCAATTTGATTTCGTTCTAAAGAGCCTCACTGGCCTCCTACTAGCTCGGTGATCACATGGAATCAATTATCAAGTTACCAAAGAAGTCATCTATAGGATGAAAACAACAAACATCATCATTACACCAAGCCAAATGTCATCAACTAATTGGACCCCTTCAAAAGGAATGTTTCCCACTCAAAGGAATGTTTCCCATTCAAAGTGACAACAATTGACACCTGCAAAATAACTAGGATAAGTCACATGATGGTCAAAGAATACTTCACAAGCAAGCAAGAAATCAAATACTTGAAGACAAAGAAAACCTCCATGGAAGGAAATCTCCTACATCTATAAATAGGACTCTTTCATCTCTTGTAAAAATATAGATATACGACCAATACCATATAGATACAATAGTAGTTTTAGATTAAAGTTCATCTTGTTCTTCATTTTATTTCCAAGTCTTTTTACTTCACTTTGATTACTCTAAACTTAAGAGGAAGGTAAGAAGGAATTGACATCTCTATTCTTCACTTCTTCCTAGTTGAGAATCAAGTGTTCTTCATTAATATTAAGTTCTTATTTCATGTTCTTCATCTTACTCTCTATTTACTTTCTTGTTATTTAATTTCTTGCAAGACTTGTCCAATCAAGCAATTTACTTTCTTGCAAGACTTGTCCATTCAAGCAAATTACTTTTAAGCAATTTACATTTCCAAGTTATTTACAATGCTTTCTTTACTTGCTTTGTTTAATTACTTTATGTGGACGATGATGAGCTAAATTCCTTAGTTGGGATGCTCTAGTCATATGATGAACTCGTGAGAACTATTGTGTTGTCCAAAAGGGTGCCTCACTTACTAGTTCTTGTACTTGAATTAAACTTGTTTTAAGGTTAACTTAGAACAAGGGGAGTTGTATTTACAAGAGATTGACTTACAACTAGATCTCAAGAACTAGAAGCAAAGGCAAGTGTTTATTTAAGTCTTTGATGAGAAATTTGTTTTCCACAAAGTCACTTAGTAATTCCATGCTAATTCAAAAGTAATTAGCATAGTCTTTGTTCATGTGTGGGGTTTTTACTAAGGGAAAGTATTTAGCAACTTGAACCACTTGAAAGGAGGCGAGGGAGTTTGACACACTTGCCTCTTTACCAAAAAAAACAAGGGTTTATTGAGCATGTACAGTCACCCTTAACTGATGTATCTACACTAAGTGATCAAGCACCGTGTGCTCAAGCACCAGAAAGACAAAGACAACATTCTCACAAGGAACTCATATGGTAAAAGCATCTCAACTCTCTCTTAAATTACATCCTCTACAATGTATTTAAATTCTGTTTTTCTATATTCCAAAACCAACCACAAATCTACGAATAGTTGTAGACACACTAGTTTACCTATGCTAAACAAACACATTAAAAATTAGTCAATCCTCGTGAACGATCTTTACTTACTCTTTATTACTTGTTTGTATTTGTGTATACTTGCACATGCTTATTTCACACACCAAGTTTTTGGCGCAGTTCTTGGGATTGCCAATAATTTTTAGTTTGTTTAGTTAGTAAAAGAGTGTTTTTATTTTTTTATCGCTTTTTGGTAGTGTTATTTTTGTGAGAACAAGTGCTTAAGCACTAGCCTATGCCAAGAAGACCACCACCAAATTTTGATTTTGATCCAGAGATTGAAAGAAGATTCGGGAGACAATTAAGACTTGAGAGGAAATCCAACAACACAAAGAATGCATTTGAACCGGTAATACCACTAGGGATGCCACAACAAGATACAAATACATGCATGATACTGCATGCAAAGAACACATGCACCAAACACGGCCCGGAAGATGAATGATCAAGGCATAACAACATCGCCGAGGTAATTCAATTCTCGATGTAGGAGTAAATCATAGACATCAATTCATATACATGGACCCTATAGGCATGATTAATGATAGAGATAGGCCCACGAGGATTATGCCATGTTTGATCATCAAAATATGAGACTAGCATTGCTAGGCCTCATATTAATCTTTGTCCATTTTGAATTTAAACCAATGATGTTTCAAATCTTCGCAAACAATTGGTCGGTTTGGGGATTTTCACATGATGACCCCATGAGCATTTAAAGCAGCTTTTTAGAAGTATGTAGCAATTTCATCATACGGTGTAAGTGAGGATGCATTTAGGCTAAAGTTATTTCCATATTCATTAAAAGATAAAGCTAAATCATGGTTAAATTCTTTAGAGCCTAATTCAATTCATTCATGGAATGAATTAGTGAAAAATTTCTGTCAAAATACTTCCCACCAATCAAAAATGCTAGGATGAGAAATGACATTACATCTTTTAAACAAAGAGATTTGAATCATTGTTTGAGGCATGGGAAAGATGGAAGGAATTGCTTAGAAAATGTCCTCATCATGGTCCGCCGGTCATTATCTGAGATGGAAACATTTTACAATGGATTAGAGCCCCAAACCGTAATTATGCTTGATGCATCATCGGGGTGTTTTATTGAATCTGTCTTATAATGAAGCTTGTGAATTAATTGATAGGGTAGCAACGAATAGTTCTATTTGGCCTCTTGAAAAAGGGCAAGTGCCCAAAAGAAAGTTGGAGTACATGAACTTAGTGAAATTTCATCCCTAATCGCTCAAGTTGCCACATTGGCTAACATGATTAAAACTTTCACTACACCTAGTTCAGCTGAGGGGTTATTTTTGTTTTTCATTTAAAAAATAATTTCTACTAAAATGAATATTTAAACAACTTTAAAATGTAAGTGGGTCCCACAATCGTATATTTGTCTATACATTTGTCATATTTCTTGTAGAAATAGCATTACTGACAAATAATAAAAGCAACAATGTTATATGGACATCAGTTTTTTTGACAAAAATCGACAAAAATTAACTTACAACATCAATTAACCAAGTTTTTTAGACTCTTAGCCAAGTGATCAATTAATCAAGTTTTAATCAACACCTCAAAAACTGTGAAAAAGCAGATTGTCTAAAAAATTTGGTTAATTGATGTTGTAAGTTAATTTTTGTCTAAAATCCAATGTCCAAATAACATTTTTCTAATAAAAGTGCATACCTTTTGTAAAAAAAATCCAACCCAATTTTTTAAGTAAAAAAACCGGGAAAACAGTATCCCTTTTTTTAAAACCGGTAAAAAACCCTTACCATTTGACTGAGAAAGAAAGTGCTTCACGTCTCCTTCTTGACAGATCCACTGACTTGGTGGCGGGAAACTGCTGCTGCCTTTAGTTAATTTAGGTCCGTCCGATTAATTAAATTGTTCAGACGTTGCCACGTGTCCCATCTTTCCCTCTCTTTCTAAAACAACCAGAATACATGACGTTTCCACTTTCCACTACCCTGATGCTTCGCTACCAAGTTTGTTGCTACTCCGCTCTTTCATCTTTTTGCTGTCACTGCCACTGGTGCTTCACCACCGCTACTACCATAACGACCACCGTCACCGCTACTACCATATCCACTGCCGTGTTCTGCCGTTTCCACCACCTTTACTAATAAAGGTGAAAACTTTAGATTTTAAACTGTTTATTTTTGTTTAGTTATCAATAGCAACTTGCAGCAACTATAAGACTGTCATTTCCACCACGCTTTGATTTTAAATTGTGCTCCATGCTTTCCATCATGCTTTGAAGTATACTCCCCAACTATATGACAGTGTTATCAATAGCAACTTTAGATTTTAAACTGTGTTTATTTTGCATAGTAATCGGATAATTGTAATTTTGTTCATCTGACAAGATGGAAGGTTGCCATATGAGAGTTGGACGATGGAACCACTGTGATGATTGAATTTGGTAACTGAGGTGGTGGTCGGAATCGTAGTTGCGGCGGTGGTCGGAACCGTAGTGGAGACGGTGACAAGAGAAGAAGAAAGAGGCACACATGTAATCTGGTTGTTTTAGAAAGAGAGGGAAAGATGGGACACGTGGCAACATCTGAACAATTTAATTAATCGGACGGACCTAATTAACTAAAGGCAGCAGCAGTTTCCCGCCACCAAGTCGGTGGATCCATTCCCGACAGAGTCTCTCACATCTCAACTCACTCTCAAAGTCTCCTTCTATCTAGTCTCTCACCTCTCACGTCTCCTTCACTCACTTCTCTCCTTCAGCTTCCGACACCACCGCCACTGAAACCACAACCTTTAACTTCTTCGCTAACCTATCTCAAACCATTGCCTGACTTCTCTCCTTCCGCCATAGGCGCCACCACCTAACGTATCTCCTTCCGCCGCCGGTACCACTGTCTCACATCTCTCCTCCCGCCGCTGACACCACCGCTTCGCGTTTCTCCTCCTGCTGCCAGAACAGGCAGTTGCTTGTGACTGGTGATGATGCTCTCTTCTCTACTTATTTTCCATCTTCCAGATCTCTGTAAAAAACAAAAGGCGTGTAGCTGAAGAAGAGCAGTGAATAGGAATAAACTAGTCACAGAGAAAGAAGAGAAATAGAGAGAAAGAAGGGTTCCTCCGTAAGTGGAGAGCGACTCTAAATTTGCTAAATCTTTCTTGCCTTTATTGCCTTAATCCACAGTACATATAGCTGTTACAATATGACAACTGTGAAAATGAGGGACTCAATCCAAAATGGAGAATCCCGTACACAATACAGCTGTATAAAAAGTAGTACATCAGATTAATTAAAATATCTAGGCAAGCATATTCTTAAGGGATCAATTGAGAACAAAGTCCTTGTGCCACTTGGGCCTAGTAGTGGGCCGCTTGGACCTCTCCCTTGATTTGTAAGTGATGTTTGGCCCATCAGCAATTGTATTTTCCTCTTCTTCAACAACTGTTACAAGGCGTGTTGCTCTCTCTCTCTCTCCTCGTCAGTTTGTTGAATCTTCGAGAACATTTTTCATATTTTGTTTTTTATTCTGAATTTAAACCGTTTATTTACTAGTTTTAATCCAATTTCTAACTGGTTAGCAATTATAGATTGGAAAATGTAAACCAGTAAACTAATACCAAATTTTTAACGTGGTGTGGTACAGTAAGGTGTGGTTTATGTACCATGCACAACCCAAATCAGATGTTTGATATGCTCCTCGTAAGAAATTAGATAATCAGAATTATATTAAGGTAAATTATGTTTATAGGATAAGTACTTCTTATCCTATCAATTGAGGAGGCTTAAAATACTTTTTCGACATAGTCAATTTATCATGATTCCATATACTAAGCTTAGTTGTTCCAATTTTCCCCAACTTTGAGTTAAATAAAAAGTCTTAAATTATTCATTTATTTTATCCAATTTAAATTATCTATTTAATTTTATTCGACTTAAATCATTCATTTAAGATATTCAAATAGTATTTTAATGGAGCTTGAATTTTTCATTAGTGTTATCTTTTACTATCACGACACTCGACAATTTTTTTAATTAAAATCCAAGAAAATAGAGTTAAAATTATATTGAATAGGATATTAAGAATTTGCATTGTTTTACTATAAGTCTCATTTCAAAGTTCGTTTTAGGCCTCTATAAGTGTTGGGTCGGTCCGGGTTGTCATTATAGTCTAAACTTGGTACTTTGAAATGTGACTTATTGTTGTTCTAAAGCTAAATATTTTTTGGGTGGTGAAATACATTCTAAAGATGGAAAATTATACAAGATCATATCCCTAGCCTAACTATTAAATCATTGTCCCAAAGTCGTATTGAAAATGTAAAAGTTTTACAATTTCAAACAAATAAAAGATGCATGTTTTATTGAAATTAGGCGAAGCTAATATGAACCATTTGTTGTTATTTTTTTATTAAATTAATAATATTTCAAAAGTGGGTAACTATTTATGTCAAAGTAAATTTTTATTATTAAAGTGAAATAGTTTTATTTTATACGATTCACTTTAATTAGTTCCATGAATATATTTAAGTTACAATATTTTTTAAGTATATTTTATAAGGCTTTATTTGTTTGCCTTTTGAAACATATATTATAAAGAGTATTGATTTTGATTTCATTATGAAACGGATATATTATACGGGTGAATTCTCTTTATGATATATATATATATATATATATATATATATATATATATATATATATATATATATATATATATATATATATATATATATATATCCGTTTGATATTAACTATAGCTATGTTAATATCTTAAGTATGCAACCCGTCACGATGCGTGGGAATGAATTTTCGTATCATATTAAATTTAGATAACTTTGTGAAGAAAAGTACATAAGTATTAATAAATAAAAGAGGGTTAAATATACTTTTAGCCCCTATAAAATTTCACTATTTTGTTTTTAATCCCTATAAAATTTTTCATCAACTTGTGGTCCCTATAAAATTTCATAATTTTGTTTTTAGTCCCTTGAAAATGTAAACTCATGTATACATTTAGAATTTTTAATTATATTTTGCATACACATTAAGGATATTGAAAATATCTACTGTCACGAGAATCTGTTGAAAATAGGATTTCTAGGTAAATATTCCCTTTAATTTGTTTCTTGAATTTTTTGCACTTAAAAAATTTATATTTAATTCATCACTTGTTAAAGAATTTTAAGTTTTTGTAGGAGAGACGTTTATAATGTAAATAACATGTATGCAAAACATCAATCAAAATTTCAATAGTATATATAAGTTGACATTTTATAAGGACTAAAAACAAAATTGTCAAATTTTATAGGGACTAAAAATTGATGAAAATTTTTATAGAGACTAAAAAAACAGTGAAATTAATTTTATATGGACTAAAAACATATTTAACCCATAAAAGAAATGAATAAAAGTGTATCTAAATTTTAAGTAAATTAAGATAATAATAAATCATGTCACTTGCTTTCAATTTATTATTAATATATTTAATGTTTATGGAAAAAACACATAATATATGATTTTTGCAGACTAATATTTTATGTAGTATACTGGAAAAATCAATTGACATCTTTGAATTGGATAAACAATCAATATAATTATATTAGCTTTTAAAATGAAATGTTACTACGATTGTTGTCTTGAATTTTTTATTTATTTATATTAGATTAAAATACAATAATTGGATAAGCTATTAATGTAAATTTTTTATTTGCAACATATGAGGCAAATCTAAATTCATAAATATTGTCGTCTTATGTAGGAAAATTTAGTATATTTAGCAAAAAAAGGATACAATTAAAATATGCAGTGTGCTGTACGTAACTATTAAATATATTGAAGAAATGGTTGTATATGTATCATTTTTATAAAATCAATATTATCATTACATTTTTTGACAATAATATTTCTTATTATTTAAAAGGTTCTAATTTTTTGGTCAAGAAACAAAGGTTATAATTTTTTTTGTTGCTAATTCTAATGGCATAAAGCAATTGTGTCTGTCGTCAACAATACAACACAGTATGCAAAAATATAAATAACAATTATTTGTTGTCGACCAATATGACAAAATTTAACAAAAATATAAGTTAAAATATAATAAAATTGAAAATATATATAAAAGTAAGAAGAAAAAAATTTAATATAAAAAGTATACAAAAGTTAGTCTTACATTTAGATTTTAATAGTTAAAAAGTAAGAATACCAACATAAAATTAGCATAATTTTGATTTAATATGTTTTTGGTCCCTATAAAATTTGTAGATTTTATTTTTAGTCACTTTAAAAAGTTTCCCTATATTTTATTCCCTACATTTTTCTCGTTCTATCCCTTTAGTCCTTATGACTTTTAATAGCGCTTTTTGAGCATTTTAATATTGCTTCTAAGTGCTATTAAAAGTACGAAGGACTCATAGTATTTTGGAGGAAAATCTCAGGACTACAAAAATTTGATAGATAATAGATGTTATTAGTGTCTCAAAGTTAGAATCAATTAGTTTTGTTTTACTAAACTGATTATTTAAAAATGTTGACTTATATGAAAATATTAAAATCATTTTTTTTAAAAAAATGTGCAGTAAATGAGAGAAGTAAAAAAAACATGGGGCACATGAAACCAAGATCCATGAGAAGAAAGAGAAATGGATAAAAAAAATTCAACTATTATTTTCTCTATGAATTTCATGTAAAGCTTAGACAAAAATTCTCAACATAAGAATAATATAACTTTGTACAGAGTATCCTAAACATTTGATCTTCAATATCACCTCTTTCGACTTCAATGTGTAAAATTTAACTATAGTATCATTGGTTTAATTAAGTTGAAGTATCCCCAATAAGTCAATAAATTAGTAGAAGAACTTCAATTTAAAACTACAGGGACCAACAAAAATGAAGAATAAGAATAAAGGGGGAGAAGGTTTAAGGACAAAATGTGCTCTTACAGTTGCCTCCTTTTTCTTCACAATTTAGAGAAAACTCTTTCAAATCCTCTAATCCTTTGAGTACTCAAGTTTCTGCAGACACAAATGTAAAGGCATTCAAACTCACTTTGAAGTTTACAGTATCTCTTTATGTGACTCTTGAAATGTAGCAAACAGCATACATGCATAATTTCAAGTTTATGTATTTTCCAAAGATACTATTGAATATTAATGCTGAAAACATTGATATGAAAATGTGAATTATTATATAAAACTTACTTAGTTCCTAAGCTGATTAGAGGATCACACATGCTCAAGGTTCCTATTCCTAATAGTGAGATCAATTCTATAACAGGAAAATTAAGAGAGTGAATTAGGATATGAGAAATGCAGAAGATGAGAGGGCGTAATATGATGAATTGATAATAATGCCCATATAGCTTCTATAAACCGAAGACAGATCATCTAAAAAGATAAACCAAACCACCCGCATAACAAATGCACAAAGGAAACTTTAAAACAATGACACAAAAGGCTAAATAATATGTTGGTGCTGCCCTCAATAAATAAGCTTAATTGTCAACAACTTCAAATAGTCGGTTCCCATGGTGAATTTATAATGGCACGTCCAATAGATTTCTTATAATAATGAAAAAATAGAATACTTGAGTCCCTCCTTCTTCAAATAGGTCTTCGCTCTAAAAAGAGAAACCTTTAATACAATAACAATTAAATAATAGGTTCCATACAATCGATGACAACTAACATTCTAAGGAGAAAATCTATAATTTGCATTTGGCAACTATTTGCCAATCTTAGTATCATCTATCTATCAAGTATATTGTTCATTTAGAATAACAAAGAATTGATTTGAATACATAAACAGGTGGAGACTTTTATGAGGTTTGCCTAGAAATATGATATGGAAGACAAAATAAGTAATTAAGAGTTGGAAATCAAACAACACAAAAAGGTTACAAATAAAACCATCATAAGAATCAAGCCCATGTATAATAGGCCCGTAGAGAAGACTTGTTAATATCTTATATCTTTCTATTTCAAACTAATGTGCAGCCAGGTAATTCTTACGGGAGAGCAAACACTTACATTGTCTCCCTTACATTGTGTTCTCTCCCTCTCTCTCCCTCTATGAGCCTTTGTCTCCCTTACATTGTGGTTGAAAGGAGACACAAATGTTTCCTCTTCCCCGGTCTCATGAAGCAGCGCAATACTTTACCAACCGAATGGTGTTTTTTCGATACTGTACATAATTCATCCATATATCCATATACATGATGCAATTATTATGTGAGACAAATTTTGTCAAAAAAATGTGAGAAAAATATTTTGAAATCCAAACGTTACTTTGGATGGAAATTGTTTTCGGTTAAATAGTAATTGATATGACAATGAATATTTGGTTCAAATATTGGAGTTGATTCCCACTGGTCTAAATTGGAATAGACAAATAATAAAATTCTTTAATTGTATGAAATTTGTTTACATTTATTATTAACAAATGCTCATAAAACACGGACATCAATTTGTTATGAAACGTCCACAAAAAATATGTATGAAATTTGTTTACATTTATTATTAACAAATGCTCATAAAAAGGACAGTTATATGTTTGAATTGATTTAAACATAAAGGTATTTCATTTGGGCATGTGGTATGTCACTTGGAGACTTGGATTAATACTGGTGACATGGCCTCAAAAATAGTATTCCTGATGTGGAGTGGCTTATTGATGGACACCTAAGAAAATTGGCTTTGAGGAGCCTATTTAATTGTATTATTAATAGAAAGCGTCATCTTTAGTGATACAATTCTGTAAGAGCAAAAAACTTCAAAACTGATCTGGATGATAAAAAAAACTGGATGGAATTATATCAGTTTTCCACCAGTTTCAGCAACCAGGAAATATTGATACATGGAAAATGTTGATAGAAGGAAGCAAGTGGAGTCATAAGCCAGCATGAATTACCTTTAACTGATATTTGCATTTGATCTGAATGTTACTTGGTTCAACCAAATTTTTTAACCCAATCAAATTAGGACTTCAAGGTCTCACTAGTTCTTTCTAAACCACAGTCTTCCAATTCCAACAGTGTGTCTCCACAAGGAGCAAAATCCCGATTATAAACATGAAGAAAACCTGAGTGGTATTAGACTATTAGCTGCTATTGAATATTGACAAGTTACTGGTACTAATTAATTTGTCATGTACTCAAGAATAGCTTAATCCAAATATAATATCAAGGAGTTGGTTCAAGATGTCTTAGATTTCAGGAACTTAAAACAGCATAAACATAGAATCATTCACAAAAAATAAAATAAAATAAAATAAACCTTATCAACCTTCTTGACAGGTGAAGATATAAAATAAATAAAAATCTTAAAAAGCCATAACATTTGAAAGAACTAAGGATGAAAATGGATCAACATACCACGGATTACAGGAACGATTTCGAAAAAGGTTTTGCCAATTGGATTCAGATATGGATTTCAAATACGATTTCGAAAAAGGATTTCAGGAATGATTTGAGAAAAGTTCATGCTATTACTTTCTCTAATTAGGTTGGCTTGAGGGTGAGAGACGTATGTCAATTGTCAAGTGCAAGGATTAGGTTTATGCGTTTCTGTATGACGTTAGGCGTTTTAGTTTTTTTGATTTTAAATAATAATAATAATAAATTTTGTAAAATAAATAGTTAGTGACCGATTTTTTGGTCGCTAACTTTTCGGTCACTAAATCGGTCGCTAAATTATTTTAGTGACCAATTTAGCGGCCAACTTAAAGTAGTTAATATTTTCAAAGAACTTAGTCGCTAAATCAGTCTCTATAGTGACCGATTTTAATCAGTCACTAAATCGGTCACTAAATAAAGTATTTTTAGTAGTGTTTCTTGCCAGTTCGGAATACTCTTTCGTTACTTGCGATTGAGATGAACCGGTTGTATCTCGGGGAATTTACGCTGTAGAGGCGGATAAATTCTTCAGGACAGCCACCAGGCGCCTCAGGTAAATTTTTCCTAACGTGTTCTGTGTTCGCAGGTACTCACTGTTGTTGCTGTTTCAAAGCGCATATTACTACAATCTGAAGAATTTATCTCTATGGCTAACGCAAACAACAACAACGGTGGGTGAGAAGGCCCTGTCCAAACCGCAAAATGCAAGATGTAAATTCGTTGTTTGATAGGCTTAGACAAATTCAATTTCTTTCATGAAGAAACTCCATATTTGAGCATGGAGGTAAGGTATGTCTCCTTACTATACGAGATTATTAAAATTGTGAATGTCTGATTGAAGCAACAATTTGTGTGTGTAGAACCCTCTTGCTTTACTCACATATACAACCTGCATTCCTTTAAAAATTATTTGTTTTAAATAAAGCATAAGGATATATGCCATAGGTGTGATGAACAAGCAGTGTTGGAGTTGTATGTGCACAAATTTGCTAATGATTTATCGCTAATATAAAACAAATTGTTTTATTTAGAGTTTCAATTTGGAAGTAATACTTTCATTTTATTAATATGTGATATATTATTTTTGATTTTGGAATGCTATGTTGTGTGAGGCATTGTGGGGGTTCTTAATGGATTCAAGCTGTCTATAAAAATTAATGTGTAGACTTGCTATGTTGATAACTAAATTATCAATTTTTATTGCAATTGCATTAGAATGTGCAAGTGATTTAGTTGGTATAGTTATTGTAGATGTTTTTGTTAAACCCTATACAACCTGATAGATGTAAATTTTGGAATTCTTGGTGTCTTTGTTTTCCACCTTTTGTTGGATTAATAAAGATCATAAAAGTGTCTTCTTTTAGAGCAAGAAAATTTTGATTCTCTATAAGATAGAAAATGACATCACTTGTTGACTTGTTCAAAGTGATTGAATCTAACAATCCTTTAGATTCAACGACGTCGGTTATAATTTTCAAATATGTGAATTTTGTTTTGGATATATGTGATATCCATATTTTGAGATATTTGAATGTATGAGACATCATTAACATACTTGTGAAATTTCAGATGAAATTGTTGTCGCTTAGAAATCATCTAAGCAGACCTGCATGTATAAGTATGTTTTTTTTGAAAGTGATGTGGCTTGGAATTATCCAAGCGTTTATATATATATAATTATCTATGGAGGCATCATTGGGTATACTACTATATATAGTGAATATCCATGATACTATGATGATAGCCAAGTTTGATTCACAAGAGAATAAATCTATAAGTGGATTTATTTATGAATGGTTGTCACTTAGAAATTATCTAAGTAGACTTGTATAATTACCTTATAGACATTAAGGTTATTACTCAAAGTTTGATGATATATATATGAGATTGGGTTTATTACTCAATACATTGTGATAGTCAGTCGGCAATAGCCATTGCAAAGAATAAGACCTATAATGGCAAAAACATACATGTGCAATTGAGACATAACATTGTCAAACACTTGCAAAAATTTGGATTAATATCGATCGATTATGTGAAGTCAGAAGTGAATTTGGCCGATCCTCTGACAAAACCCCTAGTGAAGAAAATGATTTGTGAAACATCGAGGGGAATGCGACTTAAGCCAATTTAAATCAAGAAGTGATGGTAACCCAACCTTTGTGATTGGAGATCCCATGAATAAGGTTCAATGTGGTAAAAACAAGTCACTTCTTGATATTGCTAGCACTGAAAATTAATTCAAGTAATTAATTTTATTATTGTCCCTTCCTATGGTGTTATTGTGATAGTGTTAGCCTGCAGGGTTAAAAGGTTAAGCTTAAAACTTTTATGATTTTCATAGCCCTTATGGGTGGTGTATGACTTGCAGCATACACTTGATGAAATCACCTATATGAGTGTCAAGTGGGGCCGCTTGCATGAGATTCTGGCGAGGTCTCTAGATAGCACTCATGAATATCGAGCACGCGCACGGCCTAGTAGCGCACCACCGCGAAAACAACAAGAATTGTGGGAGCGTAATGTGATAGTAAAACCTCTAACATAGAACAAGTGTATTGGGTTCCATAGCTTGCTAAACCAATTCACTGTATGTTATGTTTTATCTGTCTAGGAGTGGTTCCATAGCTTGCTATATAGCTCCGATGCATTACATCTACGATGTTAACCCATGAAACTTTTTTTATTTATTTCTTTTCCAACTTTTGAAATATGTGGGGGATTGTTGCAATTTTATTTTATTAAATTAATAATATTTCAAAAGTGGGTAACTATTTATGTCAAAGTAAATTTTTTATTATTAAAGTGAAATAGTTTTGTTTTATACGATTCACTTTAATCAGTTCCACGAATATATTTAAGTTACAATATTTTTTTAAGTATATTTTATAAGGCTTTATTTGTTTGCCTTTTGAAACGTATATTATAAAGAGTATTGATTTTGATTTTTCATTATGAAACGGATATATTATACGGGTGAATTCTCTTTATGATATATATCCGTTTGATATTTTTTTTTGAGATTGAATGGGGCTTAAAATCCCAAAGAAAGATTACAAGTGTATTAGGCGTGGAGTAGGCACTCCAAAAACATCAGCATCAACTA
Organism: Oxytropis ochrocephala; assembly: GCA_020916435.1. Taxonomy (NCBI): domain Eukaryota; kingdom Viridiplantae; phylum Streptophyta; class Magnoliopsida; order Fabales; family Fabaceae; genus Oxytropis; species Oxytropis ochrocephala. Next base: position 105,719,717 of record CM037092.1, on the reverse strand, counting down.
GAAATTTAACTATAGAAGGAGGAGATTCAAAGGTGGAAGAGCCCTCAGGATAAGTGCATCCCAAATTAGCAAGTTCATCCGCAACCTTATTGGCTTCACGATAGATATGGAGAATGTGTATATTAGCAAAACAAGATAACAATTGCCGGATCCTCCTCACCAGTTGACGGCCTGCAATACTACCTCTATCAGCTCCATTCAGACAATTCACAACAGCTACCGAATCCATTTGAAGCTCAATAGAAGTGAAGCCTTTGCTTGCCGCAAGATTAATTCCTTCCAAAGCACCCCACAGCTCAGCCAAATACGCTGAGGACACGAACAAACGCTTCGCAAAACCACCACGCCAAGTGCCTGTGGAATCACGCAACACTCCTCCACAGCCAGCAACACCGGAGTCTGATTTGAAGGCGCCATCAGTATTAATAGAAATGGAGCCTTCCTGAGTTGGAAACCAGCGAACATAAACTTGCTGCTGATTGCGGTTGAGACGGGGAAGAAGGTCTCTGTCATGCTCATAATCTAGCACTTGTTGAACAATGACACGTGCCGGGTAAGGGGGACGGTTGTAGTCATCATTATGCACTTGTTTATTCCGCCAAAACCAAAGGAAATAGCAACCTGTAGCCCAAACATTGCACCACTCTAGAACTACTTCAAGCTTGGTGTGATTAAATAAGTTTCCATTCAGCCACTCACCAAGTTCAACTCCGTAAAAATCTTATCGTAAAGTAGGAGGGATAAAGGAGTTCCAAAGTGAAACAGCTAAAGGACAATCACACATCACATGAAGGATAGTCTCAGTGATATTACAACAGTTATTATAGAAGACATTTCCACTCCCCCACCTCCCACAATACTCATTTGTAGCAAGTTTTCCATGTAGGATTTGCCAAATGAAGCAACGGATCCTCTCCGGCACCTGAGGCTTCCATATCTTCGCCCAACAACCATCAGCCAAGGAACTATCGAAGTTGCTCAACTGGCTATAAGCAAGCGCCACAGTGAATTCACCAGAGCCTTCCCCAGGCCAATACCGCTCATCAGCACCATCATGAGGCAGAGGCGCTGGAAGAGCTGAAATCTGTAAAAGTAAATCCGAAGGAAGCATAGGGGAGATGTTCTCGAGCTTCCACTTACCATCGTCACCAACAATATCACTCACGCTCCAAAGCAAAGCGTGCAGGGGAATGGTTGTGGCATGATCCACTAGGCGGAGGTTTCCATTAATCCATTTATCATTCCACAAGTTGATGCTAGAACCATTACCAAGCGACCAAGCCTCTATATTGCTCAAATCCTGCCAGCAATTATGAAGAGCCTTCCAAAGAGAGGAGTCATTTGCCTTGACTTGAATATTACCTGATTCGAGGGTGCCTCTCCCATATTTACCATTCAAAACTTGATACCACAAACTACTAGTGGAGGTTTTAATACCCCACGCTAGCTTCATAAGACAAGATCTATTCATAGTGCCAAGATCCCGAATGCCCAACCCTCCAAGATGCTTAGGCAAAGTTAAGATGCTCCATTTAACCATATGCATGCGCTTCGAATCATTCGTGTCTCCCCAAATGAACCCCCGCTGCAATTTTTGGATCTCATTCAGATAGCTCTTGGGAATAGGGGTGGTCATCATAGAATATACTGGAATGGCTTGAATGACGGATTTAGATAAGGTGACTCTACCTGCAAAAGACAAATGTTTGGCCTTTGATAACTCTATTTTATATAGAGTATTTCATATGTTTAAACTTAGTATTTGCTCTCTTTCAAGTAATAATAAAGAGTTTATATAGTATTTAGTGTGATATATGATATCTTGAGTGATTTGAATGGTTATAGTTAGTTATAGGCCATTTTGGATATATTGTGGTATGTTTGATGTTTTTTTGATCGGTCTCCTCATGTCGTCATGCATCAATGCTCCAGACCGATCCTCGCATCAATTCTGCGCAACTTGGTGAATAAGCAAACTGTTTCATATGCATCCACATGCAATGTGATGACCTCCGCCGCTTCCCGATGCCATCCAAACTTATATAGTAGGCGCTACCATTCACACATAGCTATAGGCTTAGCTTTGAAGAGTCATCAACATAGGGACACTTGTTCTAACACCATGGAACCGCCCTATATGATAAGTCAAAGATTTCAACATGGATAAACCTCTGAAAGCAACTACATTGCTATGATCCACTCAAGATGACTTCAACATGAAGAAAGGAAGCACCTCACTTGAAGGCTATAAAAGGACCTCACATCTTCATTTGGAAATATATCACAATCCATAAGTTAGATCAAAATTTCAATATACATAGTTAGTTTTTATATTTTTAGAGGAAGAGGAAGGAATTCATAAATCCTCCTTTACTCATTTTCATAGTGTTTGTATAGTGCTAAGGAGTAATGCTAGTGCATTGCTAGAAGATTCATACAAATGTTTTCAACATTTGTAACTTTACTCTTGTTGTTTCTCTTTTGTGATTTCTATATATATAAACATGGTCTATTCGGTTTATATATATCTTGCAATGTCTCTTGTTAGCTAAACCTTTCTTAGTTGGAATGTTCTAATCATTTAATGAGCTTTTAAGTAAGTATGTTGCATGTATGTATGTTTGTACTTTAGTTCTTGCTTGATAATCTTTTCAAAACTTATTTTAAACTTGATCACTTAGAATAAGTAGATTTGTAAATGACAGCAGACATGGCTTACAATTAAGAACTCAAGAACTAATATGGGTGAGTGTTTTACATAAAGAAAACTTTGTGAAAACCATGCTAAGTCCTAGACATAGGATAGTATAGTCCATAGGATAATTGTGGGTACTTAAAATACAAGAGTGAATTCACTTAAGCAAAATGAATACTTGTTAGGAGGCAAGATTGGCACTAACACCCCTTTCTTTATTGCATAGAACAAGGATCATAAGAGTTTGGTAATGATACTCAAGAAAGTGACCGAAAGGCACATAGCTAATGCAACAAAGATTCGGTCAATGTTGCGCATCACATCTTGCATCATACACTTATAAGTAAATTACTTGATGAAGACATTCCAACTAGCTTTTCTCTTTTACACTATCAACATTTTTACTTTGCTTTCTTTCTAACTTAGTTGTGATCATCAAACAAAATCCAAAATTATTTTGTTACTTAGTGACTTACACTTTATTACTTTCTATTTGTTTTTTTCAATCTCTGTGGGTTCGATCTTTTACTACTTGTTTTTGGACAAGTGTATACTTGCACTCAAGTGTATGTGGCATTTCCACACACCAAGTTTTTTGGCGCCATTGCCGGGATTGAAGTAAATTCTTTTAAAATTTCGATATTGAGTAATTTAGTGTTGTATATAAAATTCTGTTTTTAAAGTTTTCACAACCACGAAGACATGGTACTTAGTATATGTACAGAACCAGAAACAGAACTCCAGAATATACTTTAGATTTAGAAATAGAAAGAAAATTCAGAAGATTGCTAAGACTCCAAAAACAGAATCAACAAGCTTGCAACATGTCATTCAGTGAAGAACAAAGCTCAAGGCCACACTCAGTGAGAGGAGGCCCCGGTTCACAAAGATGCTCATGAAGAAGAAGTTCATAGAGAAAATCTCATCCACATGGATCACATAGGTATGATTAATGATAGAGATAGACCTATGAGGATTATGCTCGGTTTGATCATCAAAACATGCAAACTAGTATAAACAGACCTCATATTGATGCCATGCATTTTGAATTTAAGCCTATGATGTTTCAAATGCTTCAAACTATTGGTCAATTTGGAGGATCTCCTCATGAAGATCCTCATTTGCATTTAAGGCAATTTCTAGAAGTATGTAGTAATTTTATTTTACCTGGTGTCAGTGAAAATGCATTTAGATTAAGGTTATTTCCATATTCTTTGAAAGATAGAGCCAAGGCTTGGTTAAATTCTTTAGAGCCTAACTCTATTCATTCATGGAATGAAATGGCTGAAAAAATTTTAGGAAAATATTTCCCACCTATCAAAAATGCCAGGTTAAGAAATGATATTACATCTTTTAGACAAAAAGAGTTTGAGTCTTTATTTGAAGCATGGGAAAGATGGAAGGAACTTTTAAGAAAATGTCCTCATCATGGTTTACCTGTTATTATTCAAATGGAAACATTTTATAATGGTTTAGAACCTCAAACCAGAATAATGCTTGATGCATCATCTGGTGGAGTGTTATTAAATCTGGTCATACAATGAAGCATGTGAATTAATTGATAGAATAGCGACTAATAGCTCTAGTTGGCCTAATGAGAGGGTAAGTGCCCAAAAGAAACCATCGTGGGTACATGAAATCAATGATATATCCGCCTCTATCCGCTCAAGTAGCCACTCTAGCTAATTTGATGAAAAACTTCATACTGGCAATACTCTTGCATCACCGTAAAGCATCATAAAAGAAGAGAACAAGTACCTCGTGCACACCTAGTTGTGTGTACTTGTGGAGGAGGTCACTTGTATGATGAGGAGTGTTCTAGCAACCCTATCTCTCTGTAAATTATGTAGGTTATAATAGGAATAACAACCCTTATTCCAACACTTATAATCCTGGTTGGAAAGATCACCCAAATTTTAGATGGAGCAATAATAGTGCACTGCACCTAGAATCGCTCCAACTACACCAACCAACCCACCAGATTCCCACTCAAAATAACCAAAGAAACTCTCAACCTACCACCGATAATTCTCTAGAAACCATGCTTAAAGCATTTATAGGTGAATCTAGAACTCGCTAGACAAACCCAAGATGCTTCCATTAAGAACTTAGAGAATCAAGTTGGTCAATTAGCCACACTCTGTATCAAAGGCCACAAGGTGCCTTACCTTCAAATCAGAAGCTACTCCTTCCCAAACCAAAGGAAAGGAGCAGGTTAAGGCTATTTCATTGAGAAGTGGTAAGGATTTGGTAGAGTTAACGAAAAGGAAAGTGTAGAAAAGGGAGAAAAACAAAAATCAAAAAGAGACCAATGCAGAAGCATCTAGTGCTCTCGCATCACAAGAAGTTCAAAGTCCACTACCTAAGTTAGTACTGAATACCCTCCTCCTCCTTACCCTCAAAGACCTGAGAAAAAAGCACATGAGGAGAAGCGGTTTGGTAAATTCCTAGAGGTACTAAAACAATTACACATCAATGTTCCTTAGTAGAAGCCCTCCAACAAATGCCAAATTATGCAAAATTTATGAAGGATGTGCTTACTAAGAGAAGAAGATTAGTGAGTTTGAAACAGATTACCATGACAGAAGATTGTAGTTTGCTTATGCAAAATAAGATCCCTAGGAAATTGAAGGATCCAGGTAGTTTTACAATTCCATTTTCTATAGGAAAATCCTATCTTTGGTAAAGCTTTATGTGATTTAGGTGCAAGCATCAACTTGATGCCTAAATCTATTTTTGACCGATTAGAAATAGGAAATGCAAAACCAACCCACGTGACACTTCAATTAGCGGATATATAGATCAATAGCCTATCCTCGAAGGTATCATAGAAGACATCCTAGTTAAGGTAGACAAATTTGTATTCCCAGTAGATTTTGTTATCCTTGACTTTGATGCGAGATAAGGAAGTACCTATTATCCTAGGTAGACCACCATTTCTAGCAATGGTAAAACCATAATTGATGTGCGTAAAGGTGAACTCACTATGAGAGTGAATGATCAAGAGATAAAATTCAATGTAATGAATGCTATGAAGTATCCTGCAGAGGAAACAGAAGAGTGTTCATCCTTATTCTCTCTAGATCAATTGGTAGAAAAACAATTTTACAAGCAGTATGATCACTTAGCCAATGCAGATGCATTAGATGCAGCTGCATTGCTAGATGATGAAATACTAGAAAAAGAGAATCTACCAATAGAAAACTCTTGTAAAGAAGTATGGGCTAGGACTTATGAACCACTCAACCTTGAGGATCCAATTCTCAAGAAGAACTTACCCTCAATAGAACAACCTCCTAAGTTAGAATTGAAGATACTGCCTGAACACCTTAAGTATGCTTTCTTAGGAACAAATGAGACTTTACCTGTTATAATTGCTTCTGATTTAACATCAAAACAGGAGAGTGATCTCATTAGTACTCTCAAGAAGCATACCAAAGCTATAGGTTGGCAAATGGCAGATATCAAAGGAATTAGTCCTTCTATATGCATGCATAGAGTCATTTTGGAAGAAAATTCCAAAAACAGCATAGAAAGTCAAAGAAGACTAAATCCTATCATGAAAGAGGTTGTGAAAAAGGAAATCATTAAGTGGCTAGATGTTGGAATCATATACCCATATCAAAAAGTGCTTGGGTAAGTCCCTGCCCAATGTGTACCAAAGAAAGGGGGTGTGACAAAGAATAGCCAATGAAAAGAATGAGTTGATACCAACTAGAATCCCATCACAGGTGGAGAATCAGTATGAATTACAGAAAACTCAACAAAGCTACCAAAAGGATCACTTTCCTTTACCATTCATAGACCAAATGTTAGATAGATTAGCAGGGAAGGAATTTTATTGTTTCCTAGATGGCTATTCAGGCTATAATCAAATAGCCATTGAGCCTAAGGATCAACACAAAACCACCTTTACATGCCCTTATGGAACCTTTGCCTTTAGAAGGATGCCATTTGGCTTATGTAATGCACCTGCTACATTCCAAAGATGCATGATGTCTATATTCTCAGATTTCATTGAGCAATCAATGGAAGTATTCATGGATGATTTCTCTATCTTTGGAGAAACATTTCAAGTTTGCTTAACAAACTTGGAACAAATTCTCAAGAGATGTGAGGAAACAAATTTAGTCTTAAACTGGGAAAAGTGTCATTTCATGGTACAAGAGGGCATTGTGTTAGGACATAGAATTTCAAAGAAAGGTCTAGAGGTAGACAAAGCTAAAGTTGATGTCATTGAGAATCTACCACCACCAAATACAGTTAAAGGTATCAGGAGTTTCTTAGGCCATGCTGGTTTTTATAGAAGGTTTATCAAAGATTTAACAAAAATCTCAAAACCATTATGTATGCTTCTGCAACATGATGTAGAATTCAACTTTGATGAATCTTGTATAGAAGCTTTTGACAAGCTTAGAAAGGCATTGGTGACAGCACCAATTATAGTAACTCCAGAATTGGAGCAGCCATTTGAATTAATGTGTGATGCTAGTGACTTTGCAAAAGAGGAGCAATCCTAGGGCAAAGGTATGATAAGGTCTTTCATTCCATATATTATGCTAGCAAGACATTAATTGAAGCTCAAGTGAACTACACAGTCACAGAAAAGGAATTATTAGATGTGGTCTTTGCATTTGAAAAATTTAGATCATACTTAGTTGGCACTAAAATTATTGTCTATACCGATCACTCGCCATCAAGTATCTAATTTCAAAGAAAGATGCAAAGCCAAGGTCGATAAGGTGGATTTTACTCCTACAAGAATTTGATCTAGAAATTAGAGACAAGAAAGGAGTAGAAAATCAAGTAGCAGACCATTTATCAAGGATTGAAGGAGAATCACTTGGTACACTTGGAGAAGAAATCAAGGAGAGTTTTCCGGATGAGAAGCTATTGGCAATCACAATCAATGCAAAACATGAAATCGCATTTGCTATAAGCAATGCAGAGCATCAAATGCATCGCACCATGGTTTGTCGATATTGTAAATTTCCTTGCAAGCAAAGTGGTACCAAGTGAGTATGACATATCAACAAAGGAGAAAATTCTTCCACATGGTTAAACAATACTATTGGGATGATCCATTCCTTTACAAGATGTGCCCTGATCAATTAATGAGGAAATGCATACCTGAAGAGGAGCAACAAGCAAGATTTCCGCATTGCCATTCTCGCACCTTATGGAGGACACTTTGGAAGCACTAGAACAGCAGACTAAGGTATTACAATCAAGTTATTTTTGGCCTACTTTATTTAAAGATGCTTATTCTATGGTCAAACATCGTGATAAATGTCAAAGAGCAGAAATATTTTCGATAAGCATGAAATGCCTAGAACAAATATTTTAGAAATTGAATTATTTGATGTTTGGGGCATGGATTTCATGGGACCTTTTCCACCCTCTTTTGGCAATTTATATATCTTAGTAGCTGTTGATTATGTGTCCAAATGGGTAGAGGCAGTAGCATTACCTAATAATGATGCTAAATCAGTGAGTAAGTTTCGCAAAGAAATATATTCACTAGATTTGGAACTCCTAGAGCTATCATTAATGATGAAGGTTCACACTTTTGCAATAAGATCATAGAAAACCTTCTAGCTAAGTATGGAGTTAAGCATAAGATAGCTACAGCATACCATCCTCAAACTAGTGGACAAAGGAATTATCCAATAGGAAATTAAGAGAATGCTAGAAAAATGGTAAGTCCAAATAGGAAAGATTGGTCTTTACATTTGGATGATGCTTTATGGGCATATAGAACAAAGATTCAAAACACCCTTAGGAATGTCCCCTTACAAATTAGTCTATGGAAAAGCATGCCATTTACCTGTAGAATTGGAAAACAAATCTTATTGGGCTATCAAGAAGCTCAATTTCAATTTGAACAAGGCGGGTAAAAGAGAATGATAGAGCTTGATGAGTTAGAAGAAATTAGGCAAACCTCTTATGAGAATGCTGAAATCTACAAAGCTAAGACTAAGAAATGGCATGACAAGAAAATTCATGTAAGAGAATTGAAAGAAGGAGGACTAGTTCTCGCTATACAACTCTAGGTTGAAGCTATTTCTCGAAAACTAAGGTCAAGGTGGTCAGGACCATTTAAGTTGATAAAGGTTTATCCACATGGAGCAAAGAGACTTATTTTATAAATCCTCAAACATCTGTCTTCAAGATGAATGGTCGAGAGTTAAAATGTACTATGGTGAACATGTGGTGAGAGACAAAACCACCACCTATTTGCAAAATCTCTAAGTGAAAAGAGGTAGTCAGGCTGACAAGACTCTTAAAACAAGCGCTTAATGGGAGGCAACCCATTGTTTTTAATTATTTTTGTGCAATTTTATGTTTTTAGTTGTTTTGCGTAAATGCAGAAACTAATGCAATTTGCATCAAATGCACTGCATTGAGAAAAACGCGTGCTCGCATCGTAAAAATTATAAACTTGAAGAAAATTGGTTAAATGTGAATCATAAGATTTCAGGAAGATCAAAGGAGGTTAAGTAAGATTAATGACACATTGGTAGCCAAAGCAAGACACTTGGCAAGATGCATGCGTAGCACGCAATGCTAACGGCTACCTAATAAATCCACTAACTTCCCTCTTCCCAAACATAAAGCCTTGTATTGTTAAGTATACCTCTTCATTCGCAAACTCTCACAAATTCTCTCATCTCAAACACAAACCACCCTTCCCATTCTCAATCCAATTTTTTCTCAATCACAAAAGCAATCAAAAACCTAGAATTTCAAAGCAAATACAATGGTGAAAAAGCAATCAAAGACAGAAATCATCGTGCAAGCAGCGTAACTCCCCAAAAAGAGAAGAAAGCCATGCATGCAGGATCATCATCATCAAGAAAAGGCAAAGCCAAAGAATCATCAATCAGAACTGATGACAATGTTCATCTGTGGAACATGCATCTACTACCCGAGAGAGGGTATGATTTGAAAAAGGCAAGCCCATCATTCATGTCAACAGTGGCCAATCTCAATTGGGACCACTTTGTGCTACCACGAGGAGGCTACATTGAAGATTTGGTGAGAGAATTCTATGCTGGAATCACACCACAAGAAGGAGCAGAACATTCCTACACTTCCATGGTGAGAGGTAAAATTGTGCACTTTCATGCCAAGAAATTAAATGAACATTATATGCTGAAATATAATGGGAATGATTTTGAGAATAGAGTGGCAAATGCCTTTAAGAAAGAAATGGAAGAAATAAGGAATAGGATTGCTATACCAGGGGCTGTTTGGGAGAAATTCACACCTAATGAGATTAAGCTTAGAAGTAATTATTTGATTAATGCATTAGGTAATTGGCATTTGTTCATAGCTAATTCAATTCTGCCTACATCACACACATATGCTATGACCAAAGAGAGATTGATCTTGCTAGATACAATTCTCTCGAGGAAATGTAGACATAGGTAGATTGATTGCTAGGAAATTCTTGCATGTTCAAATAAGTCAAAGGATTTTGTTTTTCCCTTGTCTTATTACTGAGCTATGCATGAAAGAATGAGTCCCTATAGCTGCTAATGAACAAAGGAAATTTCCCCCTGGTAATTTGAGTGCTGAAGTGAAGGAGAAATTGAGAAATGTAAGAGGCCCTGCACCTGCAATGCAAGAGCATTACATGTAATAGTAGGCGCTTTGGAAATTTCAGAATGACCAACATGATGGCTTCAATTAGTCTTTGACAAGATCTTTGATCTTGTGGGCCAAGTGAATGCCCCCGAATTCCCAAGTTGGGTATTGAGAAGTGAAGGGAGAAGAAGAAGAGGAGAAAGAGACTGAAGAAGGAACAAAAGGAAAGGAGAAAGTAGAGGAGAACCTAGCACCAAGAAGAAGGTGAACTAGGAAGCAATTCAAAGTGCAAAAGAAGGTTGTGGTAGAACCTGTTGTGGAGGAATTATATGATTCTCAATCAAGTCGAGGATGAGGAATTAAAAGAAATGGATAAGGAGAGTTAGAAGAAGAAGAGGAGGAAGAGAGTGATGAGGAATTGATGAAGAAGAAGAGGAACAAGCTAGAGGTGTAATCCTAGAGGAAATTGCTAGGCGTAAATATGCCAAACCTCAAAGATCAACCCAACAAACGTAAACCCCTATCACTTCACCGATTACCAAAACACCCATCATCTCACCAAACCAAGAATCCTCCTCCATTCCAAAATCACCATTACCCTCCTCAATGATCCACCAAGTAATATCACCACCACAAACAACCCCTCCACCACCTCTCCAAGAAAAGAACCACAAGAAACAACTCACACGTAAGAACCAACCCTGTTATGCCAACAGACCAAGCAAGACCTTTCGACCCAAGCAACATTACTTCTAATGTTATTTCTGCTCTTGAGAAAGAGATTTTGCAGGAAAGAGAAGAAGAAGGACTCAACAAAGAACAAAAAGGAAAAGAATCATCTGCCAAGGAGCCTCTAGCTCAATCTGTTGAAATGCAGAGTGATGCTCCTGCAGATCACTGTCACTGCATCACAACAGGCAACAACAAGGCATGATGAGGCAACTATCAAAATGGTTCTGGAACAAATGGCACAACAGAAAAGGGAAGCATTACACAATACTCAAAAGTTCTTCAAGCAACCTGCAGGAAGGCAGGAAAAATTAACACCAAAAAGGAAGAAAAGTGATTTAGTCAAGATCGATGCACTGCATCGCCATGTAACAAGTTCCTACAACTACACTGAGAAATAGGAGGTGCATCCGCACCTCTGCTGAAGCAACACCTAGCAAGCCCAAGGAGAAGAAGCAGAAGGTGAAACACACTCCTCCATCCGTGCAAAGCACTGAATTAGGAGTGGAGCCAAGAAATGAGTATCATTTACATGTTTTCACCTACTACTACTATAACTTGTGTTAATTCTGCATTTTAAACTATTTCCTGGTTGTACTAATCCTCTCCCCTATTTTTGAACAAATGATTTGTCTGCTTTTGAACAAATTTTTGCGGTGAGGGCACCGCAACCCCTTAAGTTTGGGGGGATTTGCATGTTATGTTATGTTTTAATATGTTTTCTATCTAATATGTTGTGTGTTTAATTAATATGTTTTATATAGTAAATATATATGTTTTAAGTAGTTTTTAGTTTGTTTAAATATTAGATGTACTTAACAAAGTAGTATCTAAATATTTTAGTAGAAAAGATCGCTTTTTCAAAAATATGGTGAAAGCCTCTATGGATGGAATTTTTATGATGAAAAAGAGAAAAAGAAGCCTTATTTCTCGTAAAAACCAAAATTATTTTTACTTCAACACTTCAAAACTGAGTTTGTGAAAAGAACCTTGCTATTTAAAGATCAATCTGATGCAAGGGGAATTTTTGGTAAGCTTAGGTCAAAACAAAGCTTTACTAAAAAGAAAGAAGAGCTTAAAGAATTAAGTTTGGGAGTGTTTTATGAAAACAAAGGCTGAATTTCAAAAGTGAAGAGTAAACAATGTAGAAAAAGAATACAAAAAGTGGACAAGCCATATCTCCGAATCTTTTGAAACTATACCGTGTTTAAGTACATGAATGCATCCGAGGTCAAAAGACTGTGCCATGCAGAATAAATGTATCCGGAGGATAGTTCAATAAACCGAACTGTGCAAAGTGCAAAGAAAAATATATGCATCCGGAGGTCAAAGACTGTACAAAGTGCATTTGCATCCGGAGGTCAGTGAGGAAGGTAATATGAGCTAGAAAAAGAAAAGCATTATCATGGCAAATTTGCATCAATGTAAATCGTGATCAAGAAAAAGCAAAATGCGAGAAAAAATCAATGCACAAAAACACTTCAAAGAAGTATTTGCATCCGCTCAAAAGATCCACACAAAAAAAAAAAAAAAAATAGAAAAATGCATTGGCTCAAAAGCTTTGAAAGATTCAATCAAGCCCTTTGATTTTAAAAACTCCCCAACACTTGAGAAAATTTTGTGAGTCTAAACTCTCTTTTGAAAAATATTTCGGTGTGACCAAAGATGAACCAATCCTTTCAAAGGCTAGGAGGAAATTTTTCACTTAGTCTTGGAACCAATCTCAACTCAGTGGGTTCACACACACACAAAAGAGTTTGAATAACTTTGGTAGTTTTGAAGAAATAAAGGCAAAAGAAAGATTGTCAAGAAATAAAGTTCATAGGAACTTCTCATGAAAATACCAAATCAAACTGATCTATCTTCTAGAATTATAGTTTTTAAATAGTTTGTCTTTGTCATTACTTGCGGACAAGCAATGGTTTAAGTTTGGGGTGTGATAACTCTATTTTATATAGAGTATTTCATATGTTTAAACTTAGTATTTGCTCTCTTTCAAGTAATAATAAAGAGTTTATATAGTATTTAGTGTGATATATGATATCTTGAGTGATTTGAATGGTTATAGTTAGTTATAGGCCATTTTGGATATATTGTGGTATGTTTGATGTTTTTGTTCGCATGCAGTCTCATCTTTGCCGCTCAGATCAATGCTCCCGTGACCGATCCTCGCATCAATTCTCGCGCAACTTGGTGAATAAGCACTGTTTCATATGCATCCACATGCAATGTGATGACCTCCCGCCGCTCCCCGATGCCATCCAAACTTATATAGTAGGCGCTACCATTCACACATAGCTATAGGCTTAGCTTTGAAGAGTCATCAACATAGGGACACTTGTTCTAACACCATGGAACCGCCCTATATGATAAGTCAAAGATTTCAACATGGATAAACCTCTGGAAAGCAACTACAGCTATGATCCACTCAAGATGACTTCAACATGAAGAAAGGAAGCACCTCACTTGAAGGCTATAAAAGGACCTCACATCTTCATTTGGAAATATATCACAATCCATAAGTTAGATCAAAATTTCAATATACATAGTTAGTTTTTATATTTTTAGAGGAAGAGGAAGGAATTCATAAATCCTCCTTTACTCATTTTCATAGTGTTTGTATAGTGCTAAGGAGTAATGCTAGTGCATTGCTAGAAGATTCATACAAAGGTTTTCAACATTTGTAACTTTACTCTTGTTGTTTCTCTTTTGTGATTTCTATATATATAAACATGGTCTATTCAGTTTATATATATCTTGCAATGTCTCTTGTTAGCTAAACCTTTCTTAGTTGGAATGTTCTAATCATTTAATGAGCTTTTAAGTAAGTATGTTGCATGTATGTATGTTTGTACTTTAGTTCTTGCTTGATAATCTTTTCAAAACTTATTTTAAACTTGATCACTTAGAATAAGTAGATTTGTAAATGACCAGACATGGCTTACAATTAAGAACTCAAGAACTAATATGAGTGAGTGTTTTACATAAAGAAAACTTTGTGAAAACCATGCTAAGTCCTAGACATAGGATAGTATAGTCCATAGGATAATTGTGGGTACTTAAAATACAAGAGTGAATTCACTTAAGCAAAATGAATACTTGTTAGGAGGCAAGATTGGCACTAACACCCCTTTCTTTATCGCATAGAACAAGGATCATAAGAGCTGGTAATGATACTCAAGAAAGTGACCAAAAGGCACATAGCTAATGCAACAAAGATTCAAAGCAAGCGGTGCATCACATAACGCATCATACACTTATAAGTAAATTACTTGATGAAGACATTCCAACTAGCTTTTCTCTTTTACACTATCAACATTTTTACTTTGCTTTCTTTCTAACTTAGTTGTGATCATCAAACAAAATCCAAAATTATTTTGTTACTTAGTGACTTACACTTTATTACTTTCTATTTGTTTTAAAAGTGAGTTTTTCAATCTCTGTGGGTTCGATCTTTTTACTACTTGTTTTTGGACAGTGTATACTTGCACTCAAGTGTATGTGGCATTTCCACACACCAGCCTTCCAGCCAGAAAGCTTATTCTTCACCTTATTAACAAGATAATTAAAATCACCATTCCTTGGGCACTTTCCAAGAAGAGGAACACCTAAGTACTTCCCCATAGAGACACTGATTTTGAAGCCGGAGATGCGAGCTAACCGGTTACGCAAAAGAGGCTGCACATTTTTGGAGAAGAAGATATGAGTCTTCTCTTTGCTTACCATCTGCCCATAAACATTACAGAAAGCTTCCAAGGTATTAACCACACTGTACATGTTCTCCTCTGTGGCTTTGCCAAAAAGAAGAAGATCATCAGCAAACATAAGATGGGAAATTTTCGGACCTTGCCTACCGGCCTTAAAGGCGTCCAATTGCACTTTTCAACTTGCTCCGCAATAAGGTGCGTCAATCTGTCCATACATAAAACAAATTAAGTAAGGAGAAATAGGGTCACCTTGTCGAATGCCACGTTGAGAAGAGAAGTACTCAGATCTAACGCCATTCCACAAAACATTGGTCTTGACACTGGTGATGCCATGCATGATGATATCAATGATTTTAGGAGGGAGGCCGATTGCATGAAGAATCTCCTCAATGAAACTCCAACGGATTCTATCATAGGCTTTGGCTAGATCAACCTTGACAACAAAGAACCCATTCCTCCCTTTCATCTTATTCATACTATGAAGAAGCTCCTGTGCCACCACAATATTTTCATGAATGCTACGGGACAGAATGAACCCGGTTTGATAAGGAGAGACAATAGAGGGCATAAAAGGCTTGAGGCAATTTACAATCATCTTGGTTACCACCTTGTAGGAGACATTAGAAAGCTTAAATTGGGCGGTATTGAGAAACAAACTCCGCTTATCAACTTTTGGGATAAGTGCAAATATCCATCAAGTTAACTCACCCAAGTTTTGTAGGATCATGCCAAACATCTATAATAAAATCATTAAAGTCATTAGCAATAAGGTGCCAATTAGCATGATAAAATCCCGCTTGGAATCCATCCAGCCCAGAAGCTTTCCACGGCTTCATAGAGAAGAGAGCTTTCTCAATTTCATCCTTTTCCACATTCCTCCCAATTAGGGCTATTGTATCATCATCTAACCTTTGAAAGCCGAACCTTGAGTATATTGGTTTATGGTAGACCCTTGTTCAACGAATAGACTATGGAAGAACTGGTTCACATGTGCTTTAGTATCAATTTCATCATTTAACCAACAACCGTCATCTCCCCGAAAAAGATGAATTTTATTCTTTCTCTTCCTATTAGCTGCTTTGATCTGATAGTATTTTGTATTCCTATCGCCATCTTGTAACCATTGTGTTCTAGATCTTTGGTACCACATGAGCTCCTCCTTTTGAAGAATATCATTTAATTCACGATGAAGAGATTTCTCAAGTTGAATAAGAAACTTGTTGCTATTGCCATTGTGGTATATTGTTTTTGAATACCTGCAAGCCGAGCTAGAAGGGAACGCTTTTTGGATTGAACGCAACCAAAAGTATTCCGCTTCCATTCAATGAGATTACCTTCAAGAGAACTCAACTTGCGATCAAAAGCATCCGGGGTCCTCCACCACGTCAGAACCAAGGTCAAGGAGCTGGCACCGTTGAATTCTATCTTTGAAGAGTTGTTGCTTACCAAGGTTTGGGTTGCCTCCCTCTTTCCGTTTGATATTAACTATAGCTATGTTAATATATATCCGTTTGATGTATTAATATATAGTAACGTTGGTTTATATAATGATTAGATGTCGTTTGTTTTAAAGGCTTGATAATCATTTTAATATATATACTTTAGTTTGATATATATAAAGACAGGCAGTCTGCGTGTGGAGACGGGCTGAAAAAATCACTCTTTGAAATATTAGTATTGGGTTCATCTATTGTCCGAATAAAAATATTCATTCTTGCCAGTTCGGAATCCTCTTTCGTTACTTGCGATTGAGACGAGCCGGTTGTATCTCGGAGAATTGCGCTGTAGAGGCGGATAAATTCTTCAGGACAGCCACCAGGCGCCTCCGGTTAATTTTTCCTAATGTGTTATGTGTTCGCAAGTACTCACTGTTGTTGCTGTTTCAAAGTACATATTACTACACCATTAAACCTAGAATAAAAAGTGAAGTTGAAGGTTTAATTGAGACTTATGAGCTTGAGAATTTTGAACTTTTACTAAGCGTGTTTGGTACGTGATTTTGTTTTTAGTAAACTCGGTTAGTAAGCCCATGAATATTGGCTCAATTGGTAAGGAGTTGGCTCATGCCCCACAAGGTCATGGGTTCAAACCCCGCTGCTGATGTGAGGACATCTTTGGTGGGTGATCTGTAAGTATATCTCAGTAAACACTCAAAGAGCCTCGAGGCGCCGCTTCTCGACTCTCAGTGAGCCCTGGAGTTCAACTCACCTAAACTATATAAAATCCAAAAAAAACTCGGTTAGTAAAAACTTTCAATCAAAGGATATATGTAACGATGTTGCTATAGCGCAATTGAAAGATATTTTTTTAAAAAAAATATTGCGAAGATGAATTTGAAAATGTCATAATTTCTGCTAGAGAATTTGTTATTGAAAGGGACATAGGACCCAAGTTTCATGAAAAACATGTTATCCGTTGAAAGAAACAATTTGATGAGAATATTGACAATGAAGATGAGAGTTAATCTATTTAGTATGCGGGGACAAACATATCGTTCGCAAGTTGACAAGAGTATTCATTGACTCTCATCAACTTATTGACATTAGGGTTGTCTCAGTAAGCTAAACAACAACACTCTCGTCAACTAGCCAACAAGAGGACTTTTAACTTGGTGAATACTCATGAGAGCAAGTTGACGAGAGTACTGTGTTACATCAACCACGCATAAGAAATTTTTGACAAACATATCTATCGATTTTGTTACCTTGACTTGCAGGGAGGTGCGACTGAGGGGCGGGCCGCGAAATGTGCAAATGAAGATGGACATGCTTGACGAAGGGTTGGGGGCAAGGGAGGTTAAAATGTTTTTAAAACCAGATCAGACATCAAACATGTGAGACTTTTAGATCATGGTTCAATTACTTTAAACCACTCGAACTTAGCTGAAACAATTGAACCCTTAAATAACTGAACCGTAGACAATGCAGTTCATGGTTTAACCGATTAAACCATTCAATTGGTTCAGTTTTTAAAACACAAGGTGAAACATATTAAGGGTGAACGAGAGAGGGTGAAAACATGAGTAAGAGTAAACGTTCTAGTGTGAGAGTGAGGATATATTTGAAATTTCATGACTTGAGGAGGGGGGAAAGTAAGTGCAATTTTATGTTATCCTTGAGCAATCGTTCAATATAGCTAAACTCACAAAGGCTAAGCCGAAAATGCACAAGACATCCAATGTCTTCTTAGCTGGCTTCAACAAGGAGAATACACACATTGCCATAAAACACTTAATGCCATGCCAGATGATGAACTGGAGTTTCAGTAAAATGTTGTAATGAAACAAAAAAAGGTTGAAAGCATAGGCGATAGTAACATCATCAAGTTTATTAAAGAAATCAATTGTTGAATGATAGTAACCCATGCATTGCATTGGGCCGTATTAATATGCAAGTGGTGAAAGTCAAAAAATGATAAGGTGCATTCATACAAGAAATGACAACATAATACTATTTAAGGACTTACACCATTTATACAAAAGATTCTCTCATATCCACTCATTACTTTTTTTATAATCAGATGATCAATAAAAAAAATAAACTCTTAATTTTGAACCTAAACAAATCCTTTCTATCCCATCTAGTTCCTAAATTACATAAAAGGAATAAGCAATTTCTAAAGATTGAGAACTCATCTAATTAGATCATATAAGAAACTACTTATAAAAGTTGAAAGAATAGCTAGACGAATTTCACAAACTTTAAAGATTACTTATCATTTATCTAAAACTTAAGAACTAAATACGAGAGGATCTGTAACTACTCAAGTGACAAATGGTACTCACACTATTTTTTAGATTGTTTTTTATATTATTCGAAACCAATAAATTGTGTTATTAGTCTTTTTCCTATGATATCATTTATTGTTCATCACTCATCATATTCATTTCTCTTTTAAGATAAATAATTAAAGATATAATCGAGAAACAAATAGTTAACATAATTTTAAACTAATAAATAACATCTAAAAATAACAATATCTTCTTGAAAATTGAAAGAAAAAAACAAGAATTTAAAGAGAACCAATAAACCCTCAAATCATGAATATAGTCTCTACAACATCAATTTTTCTCCTCTTTAATCCCTAAACCATGAAAACATATTAAATAGTCCTTAATATTAATTTTTGTCCACCAATTTACTCCCTAAGCGAAAAAATTTGTACTAAATTGATGGTCGCAAAAACTATTAGGGACTATTAATAGGTTCTCGTGCCGATTTGTTTTAAGAGAGAATACCCAAATCGGTCTCTAATAAAAAATATGAAGCCCGATTTAGTCCTCGAGAAATGAAAGTACCAATTTGGTACTCAAAAATCTTAAATGTGGGTCAAATTAGTCCCTTTGAGATAATTTTTAGGGACGTTTTAGTCCCCAACGCACTAGAGAGTAATTTGGCCCACATTTTCATTTCTCAACGACTATATTAGTACTTTTTATTTTTTAGAGACCAAATTTGTCTTCGATATTAGATATTTTACTCTTGTTTTAAATTGTTTTGACAACCGAAAAAAGTTCCCAAGACATCAATTCCCAGTTTTTTCTGAATGCTACTCAAGGGAAAAAAATTCAAATAGAAGAATCAATCGTAGTTTCGACCCGCCCTGACTTCGATGGGAGAACTCGCTTTGACTAAGCATTAATTGTAAACTTTTATTTTATTTTATGCATATAATCTCATTCATTTTATTTCTTATATTTTTGTTTGTAATTTTGATCTCTTTTCATTAAAACAATTTATTTTGATACTTTTTAGTTTGTTTTATCATTGTATAACAATTATAATACAATATATTAATTATCATAAATATAAATCTTTAAATTTTTTCTATAATAATGAATGAATCAAAGACCCACATAAGAAACACGATCTCGTTTGGGCCGAGAATGAAAAAGCCAAAATAGTTTGTAAATATTTTATTTATTATAGAAATTTTCTTTTGATATTTTTTTAGGTCGGTAGTTGGAGCGACAATTATCACTTGAAACTCACACACACGTGAGATTCCGAGATCCAACTCGAGATATGATATAAAGCTTAACAATTTCAGCATTTGTCGAAAACCAAGATCCAACTCACACTCACTCCTTCGGTATCTCTTAGATCGCCAACTGAGCTACTTACTCGGGATAATTTTTTTTGGTATAAACCGAGTATCCTTTCATACAAGAATCAGAGAGACTAATCCTCGAAATGGGTAGGACCACAATGAATGCAAGAAAGTTCTCTCTCAAGAGATTTAACACTACTGCATGCCCAAGGCTGGATTCGATCACAAGACATTGGTTAAACTTGATAATATTTAACACTAATAACTCGGGATAATATTTATACAGTGTTATATCATTTTATTTTATAATAATTGATTAATTATAATTTTATTCTTTTTTTGAAGCAAATAATAATTTTATTCTATTAATTATATAACGCACCAACTGTCCAACACAATGGATTGATCGTTATCTCAATATAGATATAGATATAGATGACCTAAGCAGTGTGAAATTCAAATAGTAGTCCCATTTAAACGCAACAAGGCACTTCAGTACTACACTACTATCTGTCTACCTCTGTTTTCAAGTTTTATTCTTCCAAAAACCACAACTCTTTCTTTGATCACAAACGAGTTAGTTTTGATTGAAAATGGACGAAGACATGGAAGCCATTCTGAAGCAACTAGAAGAGGAAGAAGCTCAATTAAACGGCTACATTAACAAAGAAAGCGAATGGCAAACGGTGTCGTATCGAAAGCGTAACCGTAACCGTATCAATTCTTCTTCCAAACAGCCTCTCATCGATAACTCCGTCGATGAAAGTTACGAACAGCACCGTCAGATCGCCGCCGCTGAACCGAGTGGATGGGGAGATGACGATGAAGTAGAAAACCACGCCGGAGTTGAAGCGGCATTCGTTCAGGTAAACGATGTATCGGAAAAAAGGGAGAAGGAGAAGAAAAAGAAGAAGATTAAGAAGAAAAAGTCCAATTTGACTGTTGACGAGGCTGCTTCTAGAATCAATGCCGATGATCTCGGCGCGTTTCTTGCTGAAATCACTGTGAGAGTTGATAATTTGATTTCATTTTTTTTTTGTTCATGAGTTTTTTAAATCAATTGAATTTTGAAAATTAAATCGTCTGTGTCTGTGCATAGGATTCGTATGAGTCTCAAGAAGATGTTCAGCTGTTGCGTTTCGCTGATTACTTTGGTCGCGCGTTCTCCTCTGTCGGTGGAGCTCAATTCCCGTGGTTTAAGACCTTCAAAGAATCTACCGTTGCAACTATCGTTGACGTGATTTTTTTTTTTTTTTTTTAATGATTCAGAACAAGCTTAATTTGGATTAAGGCTTGATTACGCTTTTCTGGATTTGACTTTGTTGTCATCTAACCTAACCATTCACAATTGTGGAGTGTCAGAGTAGTTTTGGAGGGGAAATTAGGGTTTTTGTTTTGATCTGGTAGTGTTTTAATGTATAATAGAGTTTTGAAATTCATCAATAATCTTTATTTTTTTTAAAAAAACAATTGTTCATGAGAAATGTCGCTGTCTTTTGCAATATTTTCATCATTTTGCAATTATCTATGTGATGTTCTGTTTTATGGTTGTTGTTAGTTTTATAGTTTGGATTATAATTTGTGGTTAATGGTAGTTATTAGGAGTGTTTCTTATCATTTTGCTTTACCTAGCAGATTCCTCTTTCACATATATCTGAGGAAGTTTACAAAACATCAACCAATTGGATTGGCAGTCGATCATCTGAAGCACTTAAGTCCTTTGTACTATGGGCATTAGACAGCATTCTTGCGGACCTCGCCAGCCATCAGGGAACTGTTAAGGGATCCGAAAAGTTGGTTCAGCAATCGTCATCGCAATCACAGGTACCTATTGAAATCATAGCGTAATGCCCTCTTTTACCTGTTGAAATCCTCTGTTTTGAATAGTTGTGCATTTTTATCTGTGAGAAGAAATAACCAGAGATCAATAAGAAAAATTGTAAATCTATCTCCATGAAATTTTGTAAGGATAGCTTTTAATAAGCTGTTTGATATTCTAGTATCATCATGGCTCTTGTCCAGCTTCTTTCAGTGAAATTTTGATTATTTTGTACTGCTTATCGAGGATTGCATTATGGTCCATAAATTTGATTGAATATAAACAAACTTATTGAAATACCAATGAAATAGCTTGCAATGTTTATCTAATGCTGTAATTACATGTTACATATGAGCTATAACATGTTGTCAAGTTAGTATATGGTGCGAATGTTTGTGTAAGCTGCAGGTTGCCTTATTTGTGGTGTTAGCAATGGTACTTCGACAAAAACCTGATGCCATGATTAGTGTATTGCCAATAATGAAGGAAAGTAAAAAATATCAAGGACAAGATAAACTCCCTGTCACTGTTTGGATGATTGCACAGGTGACTGTTTTCAACATGCTTTAGTGCTCCCGCCCTAGCATACATGTATAAATTATATATCTGAATTGTGATCTGGATTTTAATCTGTGTAGGTATCTCAAGGAGATCTAATTGTGGGGTTGTATTTATGGGTATCTCTTCTTTTACCCATGCTGAGTGGGAAGTCAGGTTGTAATCAACAGTCAAGAGAGTTGATATTACAATTGGTTGAGAGGTAAGGAACCTTTGTGATTCAACACTAGTTTTCCCTGACTCATTTATTGTACTGGAGTTAGCTTGTTTTTATTCTTTCATTTGAAACAGAATTATTGCATCTCCTAAAGCTAGTCCTATCCTGCTCAATGGAGCTGTGAGAAAGGGAGAGCGTGTTGTGCCTCCATCTGCTCTTGACTCTCTATTGAGAGTTAGTTTCCCTCTTCCTTCATCTCGTGTGAAGGTAGGAACTTTGTCTTTTTCAGAATGAAATGCTTCACAATCATTGAATATTAGCTATGTTACTCTTCTTTTCTGATCCTTGTATTCTTGTATTTTTTTAAGGCCACTGGGAGACTTGAAGCTGTTTATCAGACATTAAAAGAGGTAGCCCTTAAGGTGTCTCCTGGAAGTAAAGCAACAAAGCATCTTTCCCAACAGATATTAAGCTTTGCAATTAAAGCGGCAGGAGAAGGTAGTGATGTTTTAATGTTAATTGTCGTGTTTTCTCTCCCCTCTTCTTTAGTGCGTGTCAGTTACTTGTTTGCAGCATACTGCAGCTATTCTCAAGTGTTGTTATTAGTTTAATTGAAAGTTGAAGTTGCGCTTAAATGCTTGAACATTTTACAGGGAATCCTGACCTATCAAAGGAGGCATGTGAAATTTTTATTTGGTGTTTAACTCAAAACCCCGAATGTTACAAACAATGGGTAAGTTCAAGATAATCATATTTAGAACCTTTTTCGTCTGCTATTTTTTTTTGCTAGTCTCTCTTTTCCTTACCGTCACAAGTTTGTACTGATTACAGGATTCGCTTTACATGGACAACCTTGAAGCAAGTATTGTTGTGTTGAGAAAGCTTTCTGATTCTGATGAATGGAAACACATTGTGGAACATGATACTCTGGATCCTCTGAGGGAAACTATCAAGAGCTTCAGTCAAAAGGTAAGCTAATTTCCTTTTTAATAAATAAATCTGTATGATGGTTTAAGAAACATATACTTTCCAACTTTTATGTAAACCTAAGCAACATCATGCAAATTGAAGCTATGTCTATTTCACAATAGCTCTTGTTAGTACAACGAATATATGGGCAACAATTGAATCTACATAAGTTGGCGATGTTTTGTTCCCACTATGACATGGATGTTATCTTTAACTTCAGATAAGAATTTAGTTTAGTTTTAATAAAAAGGAAAAAAACTTTTCAATATTTTTACAGAATGCAAAGGCGTTGGCTAAGGTGGACGGTGCTCGCCATGCATTATTGAAGGAGGCTGATGACTACTGTAAAGTCATATTGGGAAGTTTGTCACAAGGCCAAGGATTCGTGAAGAGCATGGCATTGGCTTCTGTTGTACTCGCTGTTGGAGCCGTTTTCTTGATGCAGAAGATGGAGTTTTGGGATAATGATAATAAGCTGTCACAAATGTTAAACTTAAGTATTTCTAATTTATTTTAGTCTTTAACGTAGTGAAATTAAACAAAATGGAGGAATCTCTCTAGTTTTAGGTCATTTGGAGTATTTATTTTCTTCAGAAATTTATAGTCGGCTTTAAATTTTGATTTTTAGATAAATGCCAAATGGATATAGTGTAATGAAAGACAAGGGGAAATCAAACTGTGATGTATTTAAATTCCCATGTTTTTTAATCGAATCACAAATGTTAGTTATTAATTGTTAGAAATTTTAGTTGTTATTGATTTTAGTTTTACTTATATTTTGGACAGTCACATACGCTTCTGGGACTGAATTTTTACAAGGTAGTTTTTTTATAATTATTTTTGGTTCATCAGTAGTTACTAAGCCATCCAGTTTTGATACAAATACCAAATTTTTAGGGCATGTTTGGTGGATAACATAGCATAATCTTAAAAAGTTCTAATTCAACATTACTTTTACAATTTACCCAGTGGTAGAGTGGTTTTGTCCTCTCTATTATAGAGTTGTAACTTTTTTTTTGACCAATATAGAGTTGTAACTTGTAAGCGGTTTGAATCTTTCTCGCACCTCTTTGTGTTATATAACAAAAATACTCATGTCATAAAATGTGCATCTATATATCCCAGAAAAACCTCTCCTATGCATCTAATAAGAGAAACAAGTTAAACTAAGTTATATAGTATTCTATTTCACTATGTTGTTTGGAAACCATAAGGATAGGATGAGTCAATCTAATCACCTTATCATATCCTATTGCCTAGTTGAACTTTTATCTTTAAGGTATGCTACTCTGTGTAGCTTTCATTGAGTTTAGTCCAAAACATACCAAATCTCTAAATTAAGTTCTCTCATCCACTTAAAATACCTTCAGCTTCTCCAATTCTAATATGAAGAAGGGGGTTGAATTCACGAACTTAACTCCCATAGACATACCAAACTCATCACATAACCCCAGAGTCACTCAATTGTGCTGCAAAGAAAAAGATGCTTCAATGTTACACTCACTGTAAGTCCCCCCCCCCCCCCCCACACATACCCCCTAATCCAGATTAATACCAAAATACCCTTCTTATTTTCACCCAAATTCACCTTAGGCGCTCAAAATTCTCACCTTTCCGGAATTACATCCTCCGAGGTAAATCCGGAGTTATGTGTTGAGTATAATTCTGTATGAAATGAAATTGATGTTCCCGGTTTTATCTTAAACACATAAATCCGGAGTGTTAAATTTCACACCGGATTTATGTGTTTAGGATAAATCCGGAGTGTTTTTTTTTTTTTAAAAAAAAAGACTCCGGAAATACATATCATGTATAAAGGGTTTTGACTTTGTACCCCCCCACTCTGGCTTCCCCATCCCCTTTTGACCCAAACTGCCAGTTTTGCCCTTACCAAAAGACAAAAAACGTAACTTTTTTGTTTATTTTGGAAGCATCCCTCTGAGATAAATCCGGATTCCGGAAATACCAAATTGACGATGTTTCTGTAGTTGCTGGTGGTGTTGGTTATTAGGCGCGTTGAATACATTACTGGATTTATCTCTTGAGGATAAATCCGGAGTCAAAAAATTGACTACAGATTTATCTCTTGAGGATAAATCTGGAGTTAAAACAATTGACTACGGATTTATCACCAAGAGATAAATCCGGGAATGGACTTCACCTTTTTGGATTTATCTCTTGAGGATAAATCCGAAGTCAAAAAATTGACTACGGATTTATCATCATGAGATAAATCCGGGAATGGACTTCACCTAATAGTTTTATGGGAAAAGTGAAAATTAGAGGGGTATTTTGGTATTAAATTGGATTATGGGGGTATGGAGGCCAATGAGGGGGTTACAAAAATTAAAACCCATGTATAAATTCGGATCGAAGAAGTTTGTTAAGATTAAGGGCCCATAAAGATATCTAAATGATTAAAAGAATTTCAAGATTCCTAGCCGTACCTTTGTTCCGTCCCCTTCCCGATGAGTGGGGAACCACCCATCGCGGAGGCTCATCCCCGGGACTCCTCCACCCTCGTGGAGACCACACCCACCGTTCCAAACACTCCACCGGAGCAAATCATGGATGAAGTTCTTGCTGCCAATGCCATTACTGCTGATTCTTTGCCTATCCCTACAAATTATTCGCCTATTCCAGCCGGGGTGCAGACTGAGGAACATCCAAATCTCACCTCTGAGTTCCCTGCAAATCACATCAGTACAGTAAACCAGAATAAACATGATCAGAAATCATACAAGAATGTTGTAACCGGGTCTACTGAACCAAATGATCTTGTATGCAACTACATTGATGAGGCTAATATGGATATCTATGATAATGATGGGCTATCTATTATTGAAAACAAGAACGGGAAACATGATTGCCCTACCTTCTGTCTTAGTGCACCGGAGGAGTATCACATTCAAAGGCCGTGGAGGCAAGGTTTAATTGTTCGTCTTCTTGGAAGAAAGATAGGATACAAAGCCCTAGAATCTCGTCTCAATCACTTATGGACCAAGAACAGTACTTTAAACATTATTGATCTTGATCATAATTACTTCTTGGCCCTTTTCAACAATGAGGCTGACAAAATCAAAGCCTTGACGGGTGGCCCGTGGCTCATCTACGACCACTATCTAATTATTCGTCACTGGCACCCTGATTTTCAACCATCCACTGCTTCTCCTAGTCATCTGCCGTTTGGATCAGGTTTTCCCAACTCCCCATTGAATACTATGACCCCAAAATTCTCCACTTCATTGGGGATAGAATTGGCAAAACTATCAAAGTTGATAAAACTACATTACAACAAGAAAGAGGGAAATACGCTAGGATTTGTGTCGAAGTGGATCTTAGGGAACCTCTTCTTGCTATGGAATTGTGTACAGAATTGAATATGAAGGGCTTCATCACCTTTGCCTAAACTGTGGTAGATATGGTCACTATAAGGAGGGGTGCCTTCACAAACAAACCCCAAAAGATGGTGCTGTGGTGGATGGTACCGGTCTTGGGAACTCTCTGCAAGAGAGTGACAATAATAGTGTATGGACTGTTGTTCAAAAACAGAGGAGGGCTAAGAAACAAGATCTCAAAGGCCCTAGTGCTAATCAAGAGGATAGTGCTCCTAACCCTACCCTGGCTAAACCTAACCATCCTTCTGGAGGTTCTAGGTTTAATATCCTCCTTGAGGATACTAGTGGTGACATTCAGACCAATCCCCCAACTCTACCTGCTATTATTGAGAATTCCCTGCAACAATATCAGAATCAACAAACAAGTAATCAGGATACTACTTCTCTTCAACACAGTACTGAGGAAGACACCTCCAAAGGAGCTCATGATAGGTTTTAGCAGAGAAAGAAGGGTCAAGCTGCTAATCTATTCACCTCTCCTGGAATTAAACCTGGCATCGATGTGAAAACCAAAATTAGAACTCCCACTATTAACATAAGCAAGTGATAACTCATATTTATATGAGTTATTTATACCTCTAATCATTAAATTAAGTAAGTTCTAAAGTAATAATAGTATAGTATTTATTGCATTTCTGTTAATATTAGGAAAGGAAGGGCTAAACACTACTTTGCTATGAAATTGGCATATTTAGTGCCCTTGTGAATGTTTTGATGTATTTTGTGAGTATTGCAGTGTTTAGCGTTATAGCGTCTAACGCTATAGCGTCTAGAAGGTAGATCAGCTGAGCATCTAAAGTAAAAGTGCATTTTTGGCGCCAAGCTCATTAATCCAAGCTCCATATCTTGTGTCCACTGTACTTGCTGACATGCCCAGATTTTATTGAATCTTTGTGGACACTTGGCATCGCATGAGTGAAGAATAGTGGAGTTGGTGAAAAGCAAACATCAACTTTATTGACTTATGAGAAGACATGCACCACATGCTAGGAGACTACAACATCTTCCCTCTCCCATTCCCTTAGTGTGACCGAGAGTTAGAGAGAGTTTTAGAGAGAGATAGAACTTGATGCATTTTCTTCTCCATTGAAACACTTGAAGCTTTTGGATTTTATTTTCTCCTCTTTTGTAATTTTCTGTTTTTCTCATGGTGTGAAGCTGATGATGTACCATCTTTGCGTGGATGATTAGGAGACTTCAAAATTGTATCTTTTGTACTTGTAATTTCCTACTTACCTACGGTAATGCAAGTATGTTTGTTTGTGTTATTTTGATGATGCTCAACATGAGCTAAACTCCTTGAGTTGGGTTGCTACAACTTGTAATGAACCTTTAATATTACGTATATAATTTCTCATGCTTTGTGTTTTAATCTTTGTGTTATAATTCTTCCCAACTTGTTTTATATTTGGCAACGTAAAACAAGTATTTCTGTGGATTCAGACATGAACCATGGAAAGATTTCAAGGATTAATATAAACGATAAGGTTGGTTAAAGACATTTAACCAATTTTTGCTTCCTCTAGACATAGAAGTTGCAATAGTTTATAAAGCTTAAGCTGTGGGATCTTGATTATACAGGGGTGAACTTATTTAGAACCTAGACATAGGCATCTTGTAATGAAACCCTGGCGTTAGTGACTGAAAGGCACAAAACATTTGCAACAGCGCTTAACGCTATAGCGTGTGACATTATAGCGTCTTATTTCTAGGAACTTACTTAGTGAAAGCAATCCAACTTATTTCTCTTGAATCTTAATTACCTTTTAACTTGTTACTTTAACCACTCTCTGTTTAACTGAACTTTGCTACTCAATTACTTGTTACTTGTTCCTCTAAGTGTAATTCCTTTTTAAACTCTAAAATTAATACCAATCCCTGTGGAGACGAACTTTACTTATCAATATATTACTTGTTGCGATTGTGTACACTTGCACATCACCTTTTCGCACAACAGCAAGCATTCTATTGCTAGATTAACCAGGGATATTAAAGAGAACACCCATGAACAAACCTTGGAAGCCATAGAAAACTATATTACAGATACAATAGATGGCACGATCAACAATAACATAATATATACTAGCACAACCAAGATGAATGAGATGACTGACTGTGTGAACCAGGATAGGAGTAACCCTAACCTTGAGACTACCTCTTTCCAACCTTACACACATTCTAATCTCATTCCTCATTCTCTTAAAAAAAACCCCAGATAATCCCCTACACATCCTTCAAGCACACCTCAACAAGCTATTTAGTCAATCCAAGGACAACACTAAGGGTGGCAACCACAGTGAAGATATTAAGTGTGAGGCTAACAAGGATCCTCTTGTTGCCATGGAATGTGTCACTGAGATACAAAACAATCCTAATGGTCTTTGTCTGCTTAGCTCATCTCAGTGATTAACAGGGAGTTTCTTTACTTAATTTTCATCTTTTATTATGAATGACAACAGTAAAATCATGATTTGGAATTGTAGAGGTGCTGCTAGCCATGAATTTTATCGTAATTGCAAGCAATATATTGATACTCATTACCCTGATATTTTAGTTATAATGGAAACTAGGACACATCCTACTAATTTATGCAATACCTTTAAGAAACTAGGCTTTGATGGCTTTTTGTTTGCTGCCAACAGAGGAGACGCGGGAGGCATCATCACTGCTTGGTAGACTTCCAGTGTTACTATCCATGAGATTGCCAACACCTTCCAGTTTCTCCATCTGAAAGTCTCCTTTTCTGGGCAACCTAGCTGGTACTTCACACCAGTTTATGCTAGCCCCAATGAAGAGTTAAAGAAAGAGCTTTAGGTGCAACTGCTTCAGATCTCCAACACCATGTCTGATAACTGGATGCTTGCTGAGGACTTCAATGAAGTTGCTGCTGCTGATGAAAGGAAAGGTGGAGCTCCAGTTGACTTTCACAATTACTCTGACTTCCTCAAGCGCATCAATGCTTGTAGATTGATTGATCTTGGCTTTGTTGGATCTAAATACACTTGGAAAGGCCTATTGTACCAAAACAACACTACTATATATGCCAGGTTGGATCGTTGCCTTAGCAATATGTTACATCAAAATTTCGACAGTACATTAAATGGGGCTTTAAATGGGGTTGACTTCACATTTAATTATGTTTTGGGGACCACAGGTCAATATTCAGGTCAATGCACCATCAATTCGACAGAAAATGTATACAAGTACAGGAAACGTAAGTGAGCTTCGACAAGCTTAGCTCTCACAGCTATGGAGTGAGCAAGGCAAAGAGCCTTCGACAAGAGAAAGCTCATCTCTTCGACAAAGCAGGGTTCAACACTTCGCCAAGCGGTTAACAACGAGTTAGTCGAAATACGAAGAGCAACAGTTTAGTGGGCGTTTACTTCCCCTTATTTCTAGGAGGCGGTTATTCTTCTTTCCCACGTTTGTTTCAAGAGTATAAATACTCTTTTGTAATAGGAAATAGAGGTCGCCACATTTCACAAGAACTCTGAGAAACTCAACTTCCAGACTAAAGCGAAATACGAGTGAAACAGATTCATTGTACGTGTTGGTGAACCACTTTTCTTTCGATTCAATGCAATATTTACTTTCTTTTTACATTTGTTGCATTTACTGCTTTCACTTTACTTTCAATTTATCTTTCTGTATCTTTTACTGTTCTTAAATACGTTAAAAACACAAAACTCAGAGGCAATCGTCAAAGAGATTTTCTAGTTTAATCTCACAATCACAACATTGAAAACTAGTGATTGTTTGCTAAAAACACCAGCAAACAAATTGGCACGCTTAGTGGGACCTTTGCCATTAATTTTGTGTTTTTTGTCAGTGTATGTATTTGTATGCACTTGAGGAGTGGTAGAATGGTATGCACCAATTCTAACAATGCCTCCAGTTCTAACCCTGTGGTATCACAAGGGCAAGGAACAACAATAGATTTTGTAAGTGTCGGCCGTCGAAATGTTTGCGGGGGACAAGTGGCCCCAGTAACATCAATAACCGTTCCCACGATGTCGATGACCAATGTGGGGTCGACACAATCTATGTCTTTGCCACAAGGTATAGGACTTCCTTCTAGTCCTTATATGGCAACATGGAACAGTTTAGAGACACGTTTCCAGAACATGAGTCTACCACCATAACCTTTTGGGGTATATGGCATGCCTACTGGAATGCCACATGTTTCGACCTTTTCTCCTTCGCATGTTTCTTCTGAGGGTGCGCTTGGTCGAAATCCTACTGCATTAACCAATGCGTCCTTGTTGGCATTGAGGCAACAAGTAAACGAAAGTAATCATGATATGGTTAATATGCTAACCCAACAAATTGGTACTGTTTTTAATCCATTGATTCAGAACACCAATACGAGTTACCAAATGTTAGCAAATCAAATGGGTAGGATTGCAGATTTCTTTGGGGCTCCTACAGGGAATAATAGGCAAGTACCCAATTGTGGGAATAATGCGCCTAACACCCCACGAGAGAGATCGATTCATCGCCGAAGCTCAAGCGGTTGTAGGCGAACAACAAGGGATGGGAAACCACATCCCTGAAGTAGTTATGGTAAATCGAAACCAAAACGCTGATGAAGTTGTTCGACAAGTGCAACGAAATAACGTTTGCGCTCAAGATAACATAGCCACCTTGGTAGAAACCATAATGGCACAAAATGGCCTTAACATAGGTTTACATAGGCCTAATTTCATATCACCACTGTGTGAATATGTATTGCAGGCAGAATTGCCAAGAGGTTGGAAAATTCCTAAATTTACTAAGTTTGGGGTGATACCAATGAGTCTCTTGTCGAACACATTGCCCGTTACATGATCGAGGCAGGGACATAGCCCAAAATGAGAGCTTGAAAATGAAATATTTTCCAAATTCTCTAACTAAAAATGCTTTCACGTGGTTTACCACTTTACCCCCTGGTTCTATGTATACATGGGGGCAATTAGAAAAAGCTTTTCATGAGCAGTTTTATATGGGCCAGTCGAAGATTAGTCTTAAAGAATTGGCCAGTGTTCGACGTAAAGTGCCTGAAGCTATTGATGATTATTTAAATAGATTTAGGCTATTAAAGGCTAGGTGTTTTACACAGGTACCTGAGCATGAGCTTGTCGAAATGGCTGCAGGTGGCCTTGATTATTCAAATAGAAAGAAATTGGATACTTCTCATTTGAGAGATATGGCCCAATTAGCCGATAGAGTTCGACAAGTTGAAAGGCTTAAAGAGGAAAAGGCTAG
The DNA here is from genome assembly GCA_020916435.1 of Oxytropis ochrocephala. NCBI lineage: Eukaryota > Viridiplantae > Streptophyta > Magnoliopsida > Fabales > Fabaceae > Oxytropis > Oxytropis ochrocephala. The sequence goes on along the minus strand of CM037092.1, from coordinate 105,687,802 downwards.
AGTGAATAAATTCAATAAAAATGAAAATTCAGTTGGGTTTCATAAAAAAGAGAAAATAGCCTATGTTGATGAGGAATTCGACTTCGCATTTGGTGATGTCGAATCTGAGGAAATAGATGTGGCTGAACTTAAGCCTTGTCCTCCTTATTCCTGTAAACTATTAAGGCCTGCAAATGGGAATAACCCTGTAGAGCCTAAAAATGATAGATTTGTGCCTAAAACGTACACTTTTGATGTTATTAAATGTGATGAAATCTTTGATCTATTAGTAATCGATGGCCAAATAATAGTGCCAAATGGCTCGAAAGTACCTCCTCTCGAACAGAGGAAGAAAAAAGGGTTCTTGTAAGTTTCATAATTTTTGGGACATACAACCGACTGTTGTGTACTTTTTGGGGACATAGTTCAAAAAGCAATCGAAGAAGGGAGACTTAAGTTTGGTGATAAAAAGAACAAAGCTCCAATGCAGATTGACGCTGATCCACTCCATCAGGCAGAAGCCATGTATGCAGAGCCAATTGAAATGAGTATAAGCATGGTTGATGCAAAGATGGTGGGTTCTCCTAAACCTGTCAAACCTTCTACTGACAAGCTCAAAAGTGTCGTGCAAAGGGGTGATCTTTGTACAAAAGATTACTCAGGAGGAGTATGGCGAAAAAAAGTACAGCTTTGTGTACCCCTAAAGTCAAGAGGAATTGATAGATTTCCTCAATAGGTGCAAGCTAAAAAAACTCTGAGGTTATGCTATGCCCCGGATGTAGTCTTTGTGTTCGACAAGGAAGCAACTAAAAGTGTCGAAGGGCTACGAAGTTCGATGACCTTAAAAAGGAAATGGCGAGACAAGAGGCCAAACTTCGATTTTAAAGAGGAGACCTTCCTTATAAGGTCAAGAGTTCGAACAGACTTCGACAAGCAAGCCACGATCACTGGTAAGAATATAACCAAGAAGGAATTTGTGTTGTCGACCGCCAAATCGTTTGTTCCAATGGCAAACCCTCCAAACGAAAAGTGGATACATCTTTGGTTGTAAACACTACAAGAATGTTGTACCACAGGCTGAGATGGTTAAGCCAAATGCAAGTGAAGTTGCGAAATATAATTATAGAAATAATTATAAAGGAAAGAATCCCATGACCAAGACCCAATGGCGTCGTTTTCAACGCTCGAAGAAGAAAGCAACACTTGTTGCCAACGAGCAAACGCCGGGAAGTTCAAAACGGCTAAGAATATGACCTCTAAAGCCGTGGGGACGACAAAAGTGAACATAGGTGCTGCCAACCAAGTGAAGGTTGGAAACAAGGCTAAGGGTAAATCTATTGTAATAGAAAAACCAAGGAGGCCTGCAATGGAGAGAATTTTCCCTCCATTATCATCTTTGAAGAAGAAAAGTGCCGAATTCGACATGGATGAGGACATAACTTCATATTTTGAAGATTCTGAAGCTAGTTTTGATGTCATTTGCAACGTGGTATCTATTCTACCCAAAGTGAGTATGACGTCATTCTGATCCCAAATGATGTCGAAGAAAACTTCACCGAGGATATGGCTAATCACAAGCCGCTTTGTTACTACGTGATGAACAACGGTTGTGTCGAAGAACAAATGGCTACTTTCGAGAAGCGGATGAAGGCATGCAACATCACCGAAGCCTCTATATGTTCAAGCCAAAGTCAATGGCGTGGGTATCAACAAAATCTTGGTAGATGGAGGTCTTTGCGAAGAAACTTGATGCCTCAAGCGTTCTTTGAAAACCATAGGGATGTTCGACATGGACCTTAAGCCTCATAATATTGTTTTAACTAATTATGAGGGCAAATCCGCCGATCTTTGGGGCGTTGAAGTGGAGATAGTGGTAGGAAGCGTCAAAAGGACCACCATGTTTTTGTCATAGCTTCTAAGGCAAGCTATAATCTGCTCCTTGGTAGAGAGTGGATACATGGAGTAGGTGTTGTGCGCTTCAAGCCTACACCAAAAATTGGTGATGTTGAAAGATGATGGTCTGGTAGAGTATGTCGAAGCAGACCAAAGTTATTTCCTTGACGACGTGAACAATGTCACCAAGGAGAATTTTGAAAAACAAATGGCGAATATTGCGCCATGTACATCTTCCAGTCAAGCATATATCTCTTCTGATAATGTGCTTTCCCCTGTTCGTCTATACCCAACACATGGTTTTGTTTGGGAGAAGGAAGTGATGGAAGATGCAAGTGTTTATCCTGAGGGTGTTTTACCTCCAACAGGATGGGACACTGAATCTTAGAAAGTTTTAGATGTCGATTGCCCAATGCTTGGGATAGAATTACTACTACATGGCGAGAATAAAGTAAAAACGGCTTTGGAAGCCGAAATAATTCAACAAACAATGGCTGTCGAAGCCATAACTTCATCTGAAGAAAATGGTGAAGTCATAGATGACAAGCTTGATTGCATTTATGATGACGAACCATTGGGTTTTGAAAAAGACCCAGAGATTCGACAAAGCGCATGCAAGCTCAAAATCCCAGTGGAAGAAGTGGATTTGGGAGATGGCTTAGTCAAAAGGCCAACATACGTCAGTGCACACCTCGATGCTGCCTTCAAAACCCAAGTTATTTCACCTCGCAGAGTTCCAAGATTGCTTTGCTTGGGAGTATAACGAAATGCCTGGTTTGAGTCGAGAAGTAGTGGAATTACAAATACCCATTCGACCAGGGAAGAAACCAGTAAAGCAAACACCAAGAAGATTTGCTCCTCAGATATTGGCTAAGATCAAAGAAGAAATAGAAAGGTTGTTCAAGAGCAAATTCATCAGAACTGCCAGGTATGTTGATTGGTTAGCTAATATTGTTCCAGTAATGAAGAAAAATGGAAAACTTAGAGTTTGCGTAGACTTTAGAGATCTAAATAATGCAACACCTAAAGATGAATACGCTATGCCTGTAGCAGAAATGCTAATAGATTCAGCAGCAGGATTTGATTATCTCAGTATGCTAGATGGCTATTCAGGGTATAATCAAATCTTTATTGCTGAAGAGGACGTGTCGAAAGCTTGACTTTTCGATGTCGGGGGCATTAGGTGTTTATGAATGGGTAGTAATGCCCTTTGGTTTAAAAAATGCTGGTGCCACTTATCAAAGAGCAATGAATTCTATGTTTCATGATTTTATTGATGATTTTATGCAAATATACATAGATGATGTGGTGGTTAAGTCATCCTCAGAAATTGGTCATTTAGACCATCTTCGACGTTCTTTTGAACGAATGAGGAAATATGGATTAAAAATGAATCCAACCAAATGTGCTTTCGTCGTATGCACGCGGGTGAATTCTTGGGTTTTGTAGTACACAAGAAAGGCATAGAGATCAATCAAAATAAGACTAAAGCAATTATGGAAACGAAAGCTCCTTCGACCAAGAAAGAACTTCAGTCATTGCTGGGAAAAATTAATTTCCTTCGAAGATTTATCTCAAATCTAAGTGGCAAAACACAAGCTTTTTCGCCATTGTTGAGACTGAAGAAAGAAGATGAATTCAAGTGGGAGCAAGTTCATCAAGATGCTTTTGATGCAATCAAGTCTTATTTAATGAAACCACCAATTTTATTGCTCGTTATTAGGAACAAAATCTTTGAAATTGTATATAGCGACTTTCGATAACACAATAGGTAGCATGTTAGCACAAGAGGATGATAATGGTGTCGAAAGAGCCATTTATTACCTTATTAGGGTTTTGATTGATGCTGAAACGAGGTATAGTCCAATAGAAAAATTATGCATTTGCTTGTATTTCTCTTGTACGAAATTAAAGCAATATATAAAGTCAGCAGATGTTTATTTTTATTCCCATTTTGATGTTATTAAACATATGCTATCAAAACCAATGTTGCATATTAGAATTGGTAAATGGGCTTTAGCTTTGTTAGAATATAACTTAACTTATCACCTCTTAAATCAATCAAAGGACAAGTGGTTCTTTGATTTCATAGTGGACCATCTCGTTGTCGAACATGAGATACATTCGTTAGACATACGTCCTTGGAAGCTATACTTCGATGGCTCAAGCCATAAAAATGGAGTGGGTATTGGGATCTTAATTATCTCTCCAGAAAACATTCCAACGAAGTATAAGTTCAAAATTCGAGACTCTTGCTCCAATAATGAAGCTGAGTATGAGGCTTTAATAGTAGGCCTTAAAATATTACTTGAATTGGGGGCAAGTCATGTCGAAGTAAAAGGTGATTCTCAACTGGTTGTCAAACAATTGACAAAAGAATACAAATGCATCAATGAACACCTTATTAAATATTTCGTTATTGCCAATACTTTGTTAAAAAGGTTTACATTTGTGCACCTAGAACATTTACCACGAATAGAAAATCATGTGGCAAATGAGTTGGCACAAATTGCCTCAGGCTACAAAGTATCAAAGCAAAGCCTAGAAGAGTTAATTGAGATAAAAGATAAACTAATCTCAGAGGACTCTCTTTACAATGATACTTCTTCGACGTTATTGTCAACACCAAAAAATTGGGGGGGCAATAAATACAAATACAAATGAAGTATACGTCGAAAAACGCCACATTTTTGATGACATTGACTTAGCAGAAATTTTTGCTACTGACCATTGCACAGTATTCAAAAAATGCCCTTTCTTGCCTCCATCCTTATCTCGTCGAAAAAGCATTTTTTGGGGGGCAATCTGTTACCTCAAAATTTCGACAGTACATTAAATGGGGCTTTAAATGGGGTTGACTTCACATTTAATTGAAAACAAATTGGCACGCCCAGTGGGACCAACAAACACAATGATAATTGGAGACTTGCCTTTCCTGATGCTTTGGTTAAAGTGCTGCCTAGAATTCAATTCTCTGATCATCATCCTCTTCTTGTCTACCTGCATCATGACAATCACATCAACCATATTACTTCCAAGTCGTTTAGATTTGAAATGGCTTGGCTTAAGCATCACAACTACTTTGATTGGTTTAATACTCAATGGATTCCTGAACATGAGTTTCCTACTTCTCTCAGGAATCTTACTAGTAGTCTTACTCACTGGAACAATACTATATATAAGGAAATTAAAGTTAAAAAGAAGTAGCTCATGGCTAGAATTGGTGGTATTCAAAAAAAGCAGTAAGAGGGATCTATGAATAAATTCCTTTACAATCTTGAAAGGGAGTTACAGCAGGAGCTTGGGGATATCCTCCATCATGAGGAATTACATTGGTTCCAACGAGCCCGTACTCAATGGCTCCAAGATGGGGATAGAAATACTCGTTACTATCATATAAAGGCCACTAACAGGAAGAGAAGGAACACTATTTGCATGTTGTGCAACAACTCTGGTCACTGGATTGATGATGAGGTTGCTTTGAAGTCCTTGGTCAACCATCACTTTATGGAGCTATTTACTGATGACCAAATCACTACCCCTAATATTCAGATCAACTACACCTACAATCATATTAGTCAGGCTACCTACCATGAGTTAGACATTGATATTTCTAATGAGGAAATCAGGCATGCCATCTTCTCTATGGCCCCCTGGAAAGCTCTTGGGCCTGATGGCTACCCTGCAGGTTTCTATCAAAGTCACTGGCACACAATTGCTAATTCCTTTTGCACTTACATCACCTCCCTTTGGCATAGCCCTACCCTGATTGAGCAAGTCAATACTACTGCTATTTTCCTGATACCTAAGATTGATAAGCCTGAATTTGTGTCCCAATTCAGACCTATCTCTCTATGCAATGTCCTATATAAAACTGTGACCAAGATTATTGTGCATAGACTTAAACCTCATATGCCTACTCTTATTTCCCCTTACCAAACTGGATTCATTCCTACTCGTAGCATTCATGAAAACATTGTGGTGGCCCAAGAACTTGTTCATAGCATGCACAAGATGAGGGGCAAAACAGGCTTTTTTGCTATCAAGTTGGATCTTGCTAAAGCCTATGATAGACTTAAATGGTCCTTTATTTTGGATACTCTCAAGGAGGTTGGTTTGCCTCATCACATCATTGCTATTATTATGCATTGTGATGTGAGCCCACATGCATGCCTACCTAATCATGGAGCTTGGATGAAGGTCACAAAGATAAAGACTCAAAATATCAAAAATAGATTCAACACTTAAAGGGAATATACTTTAGTGTGTCCACCTTGATAATTGACAAGGATACACTAAAGGTGACCAAGAATACTTTGGGGGAATTCTAGAATACCCAAACTCTAGTGTTCCCTATTTCATTGTAATTGTCTTTCACTAAATTTGGGAATTAATTTCTAGTTGTAATTTGTATTTGGATTTGGGCCTTGTTGGCCATTTAGTTTAGGCATTGGGCCTTAGTTATTTTCCTAGTGGACTTGAGAGTGTTGGACTTAGGATCCAAGAGTCCAACCTATATATAGTTTTCCTCTCCATGTAATAGTTAGAATTTTGATGATGAATGAAATCACTTTTCACATTTGAGCAATTGTTGAGAGAGAGCCATTAGACCTAAGAGAGAGGTGAGGGGCTAGACTCCATTGCTAGTGTGGTGAGGTTCATCATAGATTCTCCAAGGTTTCTTGAGATGAGAACCTTGAGCACACAACCTTGAGGCTAGGAGAGCTCAAGGATAGTGTTGTCCTTATCATCTTCCCAAGGAAGGAGTGGTGGGCTTCCTTCTCCATTCCCATCTTCTCCACCTTTGGTATTTCTTCTTCCTTTTCAAGTTAGTTTGTGTCTTTTCCTTTTGTGTTGTTGAATTTTGTTCATCTTCTTTGTTGAGTTTGTTGTGAGAAATTGATGTTTTGCCAATTTTCTAGATCCTAAATCTTAGAGATCATGTTAGATCTCATCACATTGTGTCACTAGTGTTCGTACTAATGTGATGTGGAATGGTCAAAGGTCTAATTACTTTAAGCCTGGCAGAGGAATTAGGCAAGGAGATCCCTTGTCTCCTTACCTTTTTGTGCTTTGTATGGATAAACTAACTCATCTTATCCTTGATGCTGTTGATAGAGGTGACTGGGTTCCTATTAAAGCTGGTAGAAGTGACCCTGCTATTCCTCACCTTATGTTTGCTGATGATCTTCTTCTGTTTGGCAAGGCCACTGAAGAGTGTTTCCAGAATGTCCATAACACTCTTAATACTTTCTGTGCTATGTCTGGTCAATTGATTAGTATGGAAAAGACCACTATTCTGTACTCTAAGAATGTTCCTAGCAGCATGAGAAGAATGGTTCATAGAGTCTCTGATTTCACTGAAACTAATCAGCTGGGCAAGTACCTTGGCATACCTCTTTTGGGTAGAGCTCCTAAGCAAAGAGACTTTCAGTATCTTATTGACAAATTTAAAGCTAAGCTATCAGGGTGGAAAGCCGATCCACTTATCCTTTCTTGGCAGAGTCACCTGTCTAAAGCGATTATTCGAGCCATACCTATTTACTCCATGATGACCATTCCTATACCTAAATCTTGTCTAAATGAAATCCAACAACTTCAAAGGAATTTTATTTGGGGAAGTGATGCTTAACACAAGAAATTTCATATGGTTAACTGGCAGACTCTTGCTCTTCCTAAGGATAGTGGTGGTCTTGCTATCAGGAACTTGCCTTTAATGAATAAAGCTTGCAGTATGAAAATGGGTTGGGCTATTAAAACTGGTAATACTAATCTTTGGTGCCAAGTCCTTAAAGGGAAATACGGTAGGAGCACTATCAATCCAGGGATGGCTACTATCAAGTCTAATGATTCCTTTATATGGAAAAGTATTGCTAGATCATGGAATGATCTTTCTGCTATGGAAATTCATGAAATTGGTGATGGTATTTCAATTAATGTGTGGAATGACATTTGGCTAGACCAACACACTAGATTGGCTAACATCCCTCCTAATCTAATTAATCTTACTATAGCTGATCTTAGTACTCATACAGGCAATTGGAATCTAGATAGTATACATGTATTATACCTGAGTCTATGCAAAAGCTTATTCTGGACGTTCCTGCTCCTGCTCTGTCTGATGGTCGTGATAGACATATTAATCTGGCCCATGTCAGGAGGTTTCCATTTGACCCATCTCAACTGTGATGGTGCCTCTAATAGCTCTGGATCTGCTTGCGGAGGAGTGATTCGCGATTGCCATGGTCTTTGGATTACTGGATTTGCTCGCAAGCTTGATGCTGCTTCTGCTACCTTAGCCGAGTATTGGGTGATTTATGTTGGTCTCTCCATTGCTGCTGATCTGGGTGTTACTCATCTCGTGGTTCTCAGTGATTCGCTGGCGGTGGTGACGACTTTGAACGATGATGCTCTTGTGAGTGTCGCTTGTCGGAATATTCATCGTCGTGTGATTAGTTTTCTCTCGAAGGATTGGACTATCAGAGTTCGTTATACTCACCGTAATGCCAATTGGGCCGCGTATGGCCTTGAAAAGTTGGGCTGCACTCTTCCTAATGACACCCTGTTTTGTACCTACTCCACCCCCTAATTGTATTAAACAGTTTCTTGCTATTGATGCTATAGGAGACCCTACTCCTAGCACACCCCTCTTGTAGTTTGTTTTTGGGCTTTCTGCCCCTTTTTGAATCAAAAAAAATAAGATTAAGGGCCCATGCTTCGTACAACCCCCCGCTACTCACTAGAACTCCCTTTTTGGTGTGAAAAGACCAAAAACCCTTACTGAAATTTGGTTATTTTTTTTAAAGATTATGCACGGTTCGGCGCACGGTTGATCGAACTTGATCGAATCTCGCTGCGCCGAACCAGTCAAAATTTACTCAGACACCCCAAATTATGTTTTGACTAGGTTCGACCAAGCGTGTGCCGATTCAAATTGATCAGCTGTGCGCCGAACCCTCTCCACCGTTCAGTCAACGGCTAAATATTTGAATTCTCCCCAACGGTTATAAGTTTAACGGTTTCGATTGTTTAAATCAACGACTCACGTTCGATCACACCTATTATAGATAAGTGCAACAAGTCATACAGACCGAAAAAGTCTAAAAAAATAAATCGTGCAATGAATAAATCGAATCGTTAAAAATCAGTTAAAATTAAACAACTAGTGTTAGCCATACTAGTGTTAGTAAAGAATAAATCGAATCATTAAAAATCAGTTAAAATTAAACAACTCAGCATCCAACAACAATCAGGGAGGTTCGACCCTGCCAGTGTGAACCGGTTCGACGCACGCATGGTCGAACCACACTTAACAGGTTCGGCGCACACATGGTCGAACCGTACTTAACGTTTAAAAAAAATGTTTTAAATTCAGGGGTATTTTGGGAATAAAGGGTGGTATGAGAATTCTAGTGACTAATGAGTAGGAGGGGGTTGTACGAAGTATGGGCCCGATTAAGATGTGACCCTTTCTATCTCAGTATCTCTCAAACATACTATTCCTACCATAGATCACAACACAACACCCATCAAATCAAATCCAACCGTTGGATACAACTTATTAATCCATTTTTTTTTCACAGCATGTTATCATAATATTCAGGTAGTTTTTTTCATACCCCCACCAAATTTGAAAACCCCAAAATACCTCTTTGAAAACTAATTTTTTTTTAAAAATAAAAATAAATCGTATATACGTTTTGAGTACGTATATACAATGGCTATTTTATGTCCAATCGTATATACGTATTCAAAACGTATATACGATGTTTTTTTTTGTTTTTTTAATGATTTGTTTTAATTTATTTTACTTAAAGGCTACTAAAAATTCGTTAAAGAGTCAAAACTAATCAAAAAAATTATAAAAACACCATTAAAAATCTAACAAAACCAAAATAAGTCTATGTAAATTTTTTTAGATTTTTTGGAGACTATGAAAAATTAAAAAAATTCATAAAAAATAGTAAACGATGGAATTTGGGATTTTGAGGCCGTAGTAAATTAATAGTTGTGGTTTCATTACGATCGGAGTAGGTTGTCCGAAAATCGATTTTTTAGCCTAAATTATTCGTTCGACGTATAACATCGTCACGTGTTAACGACACACTAAATCTATTTTCAGGCCTTAATTAATTTTTATTTGACTAAAATAAATAAATAAAAATACCATAGGGATCGTATATACGCCTGATGGGGGGTGTATATACGACCCTAACATTATGACCATTGTATATACACCCCCCAAGGCGTATATACGATTGATGTGGGGGTTCATCAATCGTATATATGCCTTGGGGGTGTATATATGATGGCCATAATGTTAGGATCGTATATACACCCCCCAGGTGTATATACAATTGGTCTTAATTTAAAAAAAAATACGTTTTCAGAAGGGCATTTTGGGGTTTCACTTTTGTGTGCGGGTATGGGGGTATTTGGTAGAGGTACAAAAAACCCTAATATTCAAGTGCATAATATTAAGATGTGACCCTTTCTATCTCAGTATGACTCCGGAAACATATATAATGTCCAAGGCCTTTGATCTTGGTACCCCCCTCCTTAGACCCTATACCTCCCTTTTGTGCCAAACTTCCAAATTTGCCCTTACTAAAAAATAAAAAGAGTTGGAATCATCTCATAAGTCATAATTCCGTAGTCAAAAAGTAAGATTCTCTCTCGTTTTTTACGGAAACATCGCCCATCTTTAAATCCGTAGTACGGAAATATCTATTAGAGATGAATCCGTAGTTGCTGCTAGTGTTAATTGGAAAAATATCTGGGAAAATTTATGGAAACATCGTCTAAAGATGTATCCGTAATTGATTTTAGGTTGAGTTTCTGGGAATTTTTACGGAAACATCTTCTATAGATGTATCCGTAGTTGAAGTTTGATTGAATTTCTGGGAATGTTTACGGAATCATGTGTAGGAGATGTTTCCGTAGTTTGAAATTTGACTACGGATTGATGGCTCATGGGTATGTTTTGAGTAGAAGGGGGAATGAGAAAAGCAATGACCAATTTTTTTTTGGTTACTACTAAGCCACTCTGGATAGCAACTTTATAGACAGCATTACAAAAAGAGGTAACGTGCCAAACATTTTTTTCATACGCTTGATCATCATGTATTGGAATAAGATCAATTTTTGTATTATTTATGAAGCCAGAAAAGAAAAACCCCTATCGGACCAATGGCAGCAAGCAACAAAAATCTCATCACAAATCCTAGAAGCTCTTGGAAAAAAGGGGATTAAAACAATTAATCAAGCCTAGTGGCTTTATCAAACTGCATTTGTTGATGGTGGCTATTTGGTTTATGGGAAAAATGGGAAACTAGAATGAGCAAATTAAGTGTGAGATAATCAAATCCAACAAATAAAAATTGAACTACATACACTAGTAGCAAAACTAAAGGATTTAGTCAAACAGACTGAAACCCATGTCATCATCGGATTCTTCTTGGGCGGGCTCATCCTTCTTCTTCTTCTCCTCCTCCTTGGCAGCAGAAGCAGCTGGGGCGGCACCAGAGCCTGCAGCAACTGCAGCTACAGCAAATTTACTTGGGTCCTGCATTGAACAGAATTAATGAATAATAATTTGCTGAAGAATTAATACGCAAAATATTTTAAAATAATGTTGAAGACAATAATATTATAATACCTTAAGGTACTCCTTAACCTTGTCTGCCTCGGGGAAGGAATAGTGTGTTTCCAGTGCAACAGCAAGAAGGTTCTTATAGGTATTGACAAACATATGAGGAGCAGCTGCGAGTGTTGGGTACGAGATAGCCAATGAAAGAGAAGTGACCATTGAAACTCCAATGGCGAACTTCATCACGAGGTCATCTTCAGTGAGGTCAAGAACCTCTGGGCTGAACACTGAACCGTTATCATAAACAGAAAGGACCACAAGCCCATATGAAAAGGGCCTTATGCCTAGCTTGGCAAGCAATGCAGCTTCAGAAGAGCCCACCTTGTCTCCCTTTTTGATAAGTTCCACAGGGGTAATGATTTCTACAGTACCCTTGTTAATTTTGGTTGGAATGTTGAGAACCTAAAATTAAAATATATATATAGCATGATATATTATATATTATTATTCAGAACAATGACAAATCCAGAAAAACAAAACAAGATTACAAACCTGGAAGAAAGAGGTCTGAGATGGGTCGAGCCCTGTGTTGCCAGGGGGAACGACCACGTCAATTGGAGCAACCAAACCGACACGAGCAGGAGCTCCCACCTGTTCCGGCCGATCGAGTTAAGAAATAATTATTGGATGAACAATCAATTTAATATGACATTCAAGCACACCTTTGCAATTGCATATGACACATTGAAAAAACAACATACAAAATGAAACTTGCAGAAAGGTCACTTTACCTTATACTTGGCAACCTCTTCGCTAACCTCCTTCAAGTCACCTTTTGTAAAAATCAACCCCACATTTCCCTGGTTCAATGAACAAACATCATACAAAATCCATTAAAAGATCAACAACATAAACTCTCAATCTAATATAGTAATTAAAACGTCAAAATTCCATTTTAATTATTTAAAAGACCACTTATTGAAACGATCACTTATACATAACACCAAATAAAAATTAACCACTAAATAACCAAAGTACGTAGCTTTATAATCACACACTACACATTATACATTATAGATTAATGAATCATTAAAACAATGAAATGTAGAGAGAGAGAGAGAGAGAGAGAGAAGAGAACTTACAACAAGGAGAGGAATAAGGTTAAGATAGATATTGTTGCCAGTTTTCTCAGTATGCATTCTAACAGAACGTTTCATCATGGTATTCTTTCCCATAAGAACCACTGAATCACCACGGAGACCGCTACGAATGTTCTGTAACTGATTGGAACCAACATTGTCAGCATTCACAACAAGGATTTGAGAGTACTCATCTAGAAGCTTGCATAGCTTCGCATCGTAAGCGATCTTCTTTTCTGCTTTGGTAGGTTTCACTGCCATTGTTAATGATTTTAGGGTTTCAGAGGGTAACTTGAGGGCCAAGATTAAGCAGTGGCTCAGTCAAGGATGATTTTCTGGAACGAAGAGTTCAAAGAATGCGCTAAGTATAAAAGAAGGTAAATTAGGGTTTTAAATTTGAAAGAATTGGTCAAAAAAAATAATTTGAAAGAATTGGTCAAAAATAATAATTTGAAAGAAAACCTTTAAAAGGCCCAATAGCCAATAGATGCATTTTTATTAGAATTTTTTTATATATTTTGTTTATTAGAATTAGAATTGGTATTTGTTTCAAAAAAATAAATTAGAATTGGTATTTACACCTCAGTTGAGTTGAGAGATCAGGATACAAGGATCAAGTGATGGAAAAAGGGGCTCCGCCCGTCAGGCCAATCCGCTACCCCGTCAAAAAATGTTGGGTTGGATTTGGCTCGAGGTGGGCCAACCCATCAAGTTTGATTTTTTTTTCCCTTTATTTTTGAGTGTTTTTAAATATTTTTTAATGTTGTTAAAAAAGTTAATGTTGGCCATTAATTATGTCATTATGTCAACTATGTCATTTAGAGTAAGTGTCAATTATGTCATTAATTATATATATATATATATATATATATATATATATATATATATATATATATATATATATATATATATAATAACTTTAGTTCCCTTGCTAAACCCAGTATTTTTTGTATAATGAAAAGTCCCCTAAAGGAGTTGAGCTGCATCTTTAGTTCATCTAGCACCACCCTTTTTTAATCATCATTGGTCCTTTCAAAGTGATTAGCCTTGTCAAGTAAATCTCTAATCACTTGGTGCTGTTGAGTAGTCCATTCTGAATCAACCCAGAACACCTCTTCATCTCATATATCTGGACATTAAAACAAAATTAGGGCGGTTATAAAGTTAAATATTCTGAGTTATAGTAAACAGTGTTGTAAAGATATATTATAAGAAAACCTTGTAGGACACATCCAAAAAATCTTCTTCCATAGCTTTCAAGAATAGTGATCGTTGTATTTTGTGTTTTATTTAAAAACTAGTAGGATACTTTGCATACGCTGGCGTGGGTCTTTGCTTATATTATTTTCATGAACGAATTTAGACATAATTTAAATAGTCTGGACAACACCTCGTGAAAAAAGACAAATTTAAAGTAGTTAAAAAAGGAGTCTCAAATAAAAAATTAGATAAATATTAAAATTTAAAAATGTAAAACTATCATTTAAAAACAATCTGTGCATTTATCCCGTGTACTTTTATATATTAGTGTCAGTTTTGTTATCCCGTGTTTTTTATATATATCAGTGTAGCTATCTCGTGTTTTTACCTACATCATTACAATTGTCCCGTGTTTTTTATATTTCAATAAAGTTATCACGTGTTTTTTAATATATCAGTGAAGTTATCTCATATTTTCAATTGATTATTTTAGTTGATTAATAGATTATAGTAGACAGTAACAGATAGATGGTAGATTATCAAATATTCCAGTGAAGTGTTTTTTATATATCAGTGCAATTATCCCATGTTTTTATACATATCATTGCAGTTATATCGTGTTTTTTTACATATTAGTGTAGTTATCCCATGTTTTTTTATATATCAGTGCAGTTATCTCATAGTTTCAATTGATTATTTTAGTTGATTAGTACATTATAGTAGATAATAAAAGATAGATTATCAAATATATCAGTGTAGTTATCCCGTGTTTTTTTATATATCAGTATAGTTATCTCGTGGTTTTTATATATCAGTACAGTTATTCCGTGTTTTAAATATTAATCAGTAGTTGAAATAGTAATTAAGTTTTCCTTTTTTTTGATATATTGATATCGTGTTTTTTATATATCAATGAAGTTATCCCGTGTTTGTATATATTAGTGCAGTTATCTGGTAGTTTAGATCGATTATTTTAGTTTATTAGTAGATTTGATTTGATTTGAATTTTGAAATTTGAAAAAGAAAAAAAAAGATGGGAAAGTTAAAAAAAATGGGAGTGAGAAGAAAGTGCATTGGGAGACTAAATTTGAAAAAAAATGTGATAGTAAATTACAATGTTGTCTTTAGTTAGATGAGTTGTCAAATAAATAGGGAAACTTGTTTGAGTAATTTAAGTATGGTTTGTTTGTATAAATAGATATTAGATTAGATTAGTAGATAGTGGGTAAAGAAAGTTTGTGAATTTGATTTGAATTTCGAATTTTGAAGAAAAAAAAAAGTAAGAGAAAGTAGGAAAAAAGTGGGAGTGAGAAGAAAGTGCATTGAGAGAAGAAATTTGATAAAAGTATGATAGTAAATTACAATGTTGTCTTTAGTTAGATGAATTGTCAAGTAAATAGAGAAGTTTGTTTGAGTAATTTAAATGTGGTTTGTTTGTATAAATAGATAATTAAATAGATATTAGGTTAGATAGTGAATAGGAGTAAATTGTAGATTATTTAATATTAATTTAATTATATTAGATTATATAGTGGATTAAAAAAATTTGGGAAAAAATACTTTTAAATAAAGGGTGTAGGGGCCACTAATAATAGATGTGTAAGAAATATTGAGAAATGTGAGATTGAAAGAGAGTGAGTGAGGAAAGAAAAGAGTAGAATTAAAAAATTATAAATAAAATAACAAATGATGATGTGTCAAAAAAGTAAGATGTCTAAAATTATAATTTTGTAAGTTATTTGTTTGTATAAATAGATAGATTATATAGTAGATTAAAAAAATTGGGAAAAAATACTTTTAAATAAAGGGTGTGAGGGTCACTAATATATAATAGATGTGTAAGAAGTAAGAAATATTAGGAAATGTGAGATTGAAAGAAAGTGAGTGAGGAAGGAAGGGAATGTAGAATTAAAAAATTATAAATAAAATAAAAGTGATGATGTGTCAAAAAAGTAATATGTCTAAAATTGTAATTTTGTAAGTTGTTTGTTTGTATAAATAGATATTAGATTAGATAGATTAGATATTAGATTAATAAAACAATTGTTTTAAGATTATTTTGTGAATATTATAATTTCAACTTTTATATTTGAAAAGCGTTAGAATTGTTTGAAACCTTCCAAAATCAGTATTTTAGACGTTATATATTGAATGTTTTTAAAAACTCATTGAAAGCCAATTATTGAATGGTTTTAAAAAAGTCATTAGGATGCTATATACGTTTAAAAAGTCATTAGGATGCCATATACGTTTGTGATATACGACTTATTTATATCTTCATTTCTATAACAGCTATGGCATCTTTATAGTCACTTTTATTAACTCATTGAAAATCATAATAGGTGAGTTTCAATTTGTTTTCTAACGGTATGTATCAACCGAAAGTTTTTACTACTATATAACCAATTTTTCTGAAAAAAAAGGAGATGTGTGAAGCCTTTTTTTTTTTTTATAAATGAGTGATATGTATATATGAAGGTGACTTGATGAAAAGAGAAAAAAAAAAAAAAAAGGAGAATAGTTTCTTCAAACAAAGAGTGTGTTTTTTTTCTCAATCCCTAAAGATACTTCTCATTTTTTAAAAAATAATTAGAATACCGAGGAGCCAAAGTTTCATGAAGAAAAATGTCTTCTTCACTTACATGTTTAGTTGATTCATGCTTTATTAAGTTGCTTTTGTTATGAATAATATGGATGTCCACCTCTCTTCCAATTCCACTTGTACTTTAATCCCTTAGTAATGGGTGGTTAGTGGCTCTTCAATTGGTTGATCTTTTACCTCCCTTCTACTTTATAAATAGGGCAATCTCCTATATGTATTGATACACTTGAAGTGAATAGAAAATCCCTCATCTTCTTCCATTCTTCTTCTTGTTCTTTTATCTCTTATTTCATAACACGTTATCAGCACAAAGTTCTAACCCAAGGTAATACTGATTTCTCAATTCCACGGGATAATTTACAAATGAAAATAAATAAATTATTCTCGTATGGAAGGGCTTCTGTTCTATGTGGATTATTTTTGAATGATGGAATTTTTGTTACATATGAAATTGATAGTTTTTGGTTGTTTTTGAGGACTTACACTTTGTCTAGTTCTCATTCATGCAAGTGTCAGAACATAGATTTTTTTTTTGTAGATAAATAAACGATTTTTGCAATAGATGTGTTTTCATTGTGTTTTTTTTTCCTGACCAACAAGATGCAATTTGAGTTTCTATTATTCATGATCTGTATGTTTCTTCAAATGTGTATGGATGGTTTCATAGTCCATTTTGAGGAATGTGTAGTCATTTTCAATGAAAGGGTTTTTAGGATAATACTCCAAGACCTTTCCTATGCTTCTAAGAATTATTGGTTGAATACATAAGAGTGACATAAGAGTGTTGGTTTAAATTCTCATCAGAGTGACTTAAGAGTTTTTTTTGGTTCTGTTGTCTCATATTTTATCTTTGTAGTTTTTTAGCCATCATTTTTTATATTCAATTTTATGTTTATTTATTCAATAATTTATATATTGTCTATCTATTGAAAGAATAATCATTTTGAAGATCTATTGTAAGAATAATTCTTCTTCTTATCTCACACTACGCCAGCGTACAAGGTTTGTCAGCGTTTTTTTTGGGCATTGGTAGCGTTTTAAAACGCTAGAGAAGCTGGCGCTACTAATGCGTACACCCCATTAGTAGCGTTTTAAGAAACGCTAGCCATTTACCCAAACAGCGTGTTTTAGACATACGTAGCGTTTATATAAAACGCTAGCCATTGACCAGCGCCTTTTTACAATTCCTAGCGTTTTCTGTAAAACGCTAGGGATCCCATAGCTCATTTTACTACCATTCCTAGCGTTTTAAATAAAAACGCTAGGGATCCCATAGCTCCTTTTTACTACCATTCCTAGCGTTTTAAATTAAAACGCCAGGATACTATAGCCCTTTTTACTACCATACCTAGCGCTTTATAAAAACGCTAGGGATGCTATAGCACCTTTTACTAGCATTCCTAGCGTTTTTATATAAAACGCTAGGATGTTATAGCATTCCTAGCGTTTTATATAAAACGCTAGGAATGCTAGTAAAAGGTGTTATATAGCATCCCTAGCGCTTTTTATATAAAACGTTAGGATGTTATAGCATTCCTAGCGTTTTATATAAAACGCTAGGGATGCTATAGCACCTTTATTAGCATTCCTAGCGTTTTCAGAAAAACGCTAGGGATCCTCTAGCTCCTCTTTACAATTCCTAGCGTTTTAACTTTAAAACGCTAGGTATTGAATGAATTTTTAACTTCATTTCTAGCGTTTTCACTCTAAAACGCTACCTATTGACTGAATTTTTTTAAATATTTTTTTATTTTGGTTTGTTCTCCATTTTAATTACAACCTATAAATTCATTCCCTTTTCAACAAATTCGTAAAATACATTCCAATCCAATATATCATTCAAACAAAATTCATCAACAAAATTCATCAAATAATATTTCCAATCCAATATATATCATTCTAAGAAGTACTTACAACATAATATAAATCCAATATATACAACATAAATAATAACTAAACTATTATGAATCTCAAAACTTGCTACAAAAAGCTAGAAACAAAATGGCACCACTCCCCGATTGCTTTGTAAGTTCAAATGAGTAATCTGGATTTTTTTGAAGTTGGGAAAATATCAAAAAAATGAAATAAAATTAGAATTAAAATGTTTATTAAATGTGAGTAAGTATTATAATATCAATATAAAAATAAATCTAAGTAGTTACCTTGGTTGGGATTGTTACTTTGTCATGAGTGATAATCTCTTTCATATACCTCATAACATAGTACCCACAATCATTGCTATTTGGTTGTTTAGGACACTACAAAGCAAAAGATTATAACTTAATTGTCACATTTTTATGACCAAAAATCAATTAAAATTATAAGAATGATTCTTAAAAGCTTACGATTATGGGTAGCCATCTTGTTTTAGTCGTAGATAATCCCAAGTATTCTTTCAAAGCATCAGTAACGTCATACATATATATATATAACGTTAAGTTGAACAAAATACATATATTAAATTATACAAATTAAAATGAGAGGGTTACACATACACACCTCTCAACCTGATTCTACGAAGTCTTCGTGAGACGTTGTAATGGCCTTGAAGTGAATCCGGATAATAGACAACATTTTGCTTAGGGTTTATTGCAAAGAGTACCCAATGTTGCTGCAAGTAAATGAAGAAACGAATGAGTACACATTAATTTACACTATAATACAATCCTCAAAATAATTAAACAAGTGATTGAAGACTAAATTTCTCACCCATTATTGAGTGGTGCCAAAAATAAAGAGTCGCCCTTCAAATGCTTGGCTTCCATGAAGCGTGAATGGATATAACTTTGTACTTCACTCTTAATCACGATGTCGTTCCTCTGTATTACCTTGCTTAAACACAACGATACACGCCGGACACAAGAAGAAATACTTCGTGTCCGTTGAGAAGGACCGAAGACGATTGTACAAAAACCTATAAATAATATATATACAACTTTGGATCCTCATATATATACTCTAATATAAACAACTATTGTGTACAAATAATTTAATACATACCTACGGTATACTCTAATATCGATGGCAGTGGCCCAATCCATCTCAACTATAGCTTTCATATCCTCGATGTTGATCATTACCAACTGCTTCAGCCCACAATGTTATCGGGCGGTAAAAAAATTTGGTCGTCTGGTTCATTTTTTGAATGTGGACCTTTAGAGAATCGATGTAGTTTTGGAATTCATCATTGGGAAATTGACCAACATGTTGGACTGGTTGTATAGAAGATGGTCGGGAGAGTTTGGTAGTGGAAGGGAAGGTTGGGACACTTTCATGGAAGGGAAGGTCGGGACACATGGGGTACCTAGTATATATAAAAAAATGATTAATTAGCTAGTTAGTTAACACACATTATAGTCATTTAATTATTAACAAAAATATTGTCACTTACAACGACAAGTTGTTCGTGCCATGCCACAAAAGTACTAAGTGCTTGATCCACGAGAAATATATCCGCATTAGCAATTGGAGAAGTGCAATGGTGCAGACACCTCTATTGAATAGTCTACCCTAACTCTCAAATGGTTTTCGTGCATGGCGATTGTGCGATGTGGCACTCAATTGGTTACATATCAAACCCACTTTGCAACCTTTCGATGTGGGTTTGCAATATATAGCTCACATTCACGATTATCCTAAATCAATTATAAAGAAAAATAAATATACATGATAATTTTATCAAATACATATGTACAAAAAAGCAGTCGAGTTTTGTTAAATACCGTGTTGAAGGGATGGTGCAGCTATATCTCGGGCGCTATGGAAGTGCAAGAGCTCAATAGGTTCAAAGCAGGGGTGGTGCGGCGGGGATGGTGCACCAATCCTTTGTGCCAAGAGTCGCTTAAACATCTGTCTCTCTTCCATTAGCACAAAGAACATTCTTGGATAGCTCGTCATACTTTTCCGCCATGACTTTACAATCCCCGCACCCTTGCTTTGGCTCTTCTTTGGCCCAAACACGGTTGTCGGAGGAATCCCATATCCATAACCTCTAATCCGACCTGTCTCTCTTCCCTTCCCAAGGCACGAGCAAGGACATCTTGGTGACCATCACAATCTGTTAAATCTCCTTGTGATATCTGATTGTGATATGCTTTGTCGATGCACAAACATAAATAACGGATAAAATTAATAAACAAGTGTCAAGTGAAATTTAATCGACAATAAAAATATGTCCACGTGTCAAAAAAAATCGAGTAACGGATAAAAATAATAAACAAGTGTCAAAGAAATTTAATCGAGAATAAAAAATATGTCCACGTGTCAAAAAAATCGAGTAACGGATAAAAATAATAAACAAGTGTCAAAGAAATTTAATCGACAATAAAAAATATGTCCACGTGTCAAAAAAATCGAGTAACGGATAGAAATAATAAACAAGTGTCAACGAAATTTAATCGACAATAAAAAAATATGTTCACGTGTCAAAAAAATCGAGTAACGGATTAAAAAATATAGTCGACACAAATTCCAACTTGCAATTTTTTCATGAATTTTGGAATACTTACAATTTTGTCCTTGACCTCCTTAGTTTTCGGATCCACAATCTTCCCATCCTTGTTTTGTCGGGCCTCTAACCGGACAATCGCATTTGCGATCAAGGGATTCTTGAGTTGGATCTTTCCCCTCTTCCAAGAACTATTTAAGTTTAATAATTGTTAATCAATCTGTAAATTAAAAGATTCATTAAATCATAATAAATTAAACTAATTGTGTCTTACCAATCTTTCTTCGAGAATTTGATATCCACTAGAACCTCCTCTATAAGGGTACTTAGGGATTAGAAGCTCTTTCTTTATTCGCTTTGCTCTTTTTCTATTTAAAAGATAAGTATACATTAATGAATGATATCTACTTGTGAAATATATATATAACTTAAATAATTAATATACTAACCAGAAATCCGGATCAGAGTGCGTATATCTACAAATTTGGTCCAATCCTCCTTAGTTATAATTCCGGCATACAGTGCTGGAGGCTCCTGTCTGATGGTCCCATCAGGACGTTTCAGATACTTTTTCCCCACATCAGTTCTGTAAGCCCTATGCAACCTTCCCGCTTCCTTCAAGATCCAATCTTGGGACTCATCGACATCAAAGTGTTTCTAGTTATACATAAAAATGGATTAAATAAATATAACTAAAAATCACTAAATAAGATTATTAAAGAGGTCTAAAATTATATACCGTATTAAGTCCCAAAATCATCTTTTAGTTTAGGCAAAACTCGATTATCTTTCTCATTCCAACTTTTAATTGAAATTGGAAAGATTTGCTTCACCTTAGTACCAATAAAGCTAATTAAATTTGTGCCGTTGTCTCCAATTGGCAAACCTTTAACACTCCATCGGACCTTAAATAATTAAATCATTAAATAATTAGATAACTTGGAAAGGTAGAGAACAACATTAATAATTAGTAATTAACTTACCTTATATTTCTCGTGTCCTTTACTTATCCGATTGACGATATTCTTTTTCGATGTAATTCCTCGGGAGTGAACTTCTTTGTGTTTCTATCACCCCCATCACCACCCCGACTACTCGTGATCACTATGTGATGCCATCCGACTTGCAATGACCCAAATGAAATAGACTCGGTGAGTTTTAGCTTTAAAATTGTTTAGAACCAACAAACACTTAACAAAATATAGAAGAAGCCATGCACTAAGTAATGTGATGAAAGCCATGCACTAAGTAACCTAGAGTAAACATACAGAGGAAAGCCATGCACTAAGTATATAACCTAGAGTACTAAACATATATAGGAAAGCCATGCACTAAACAGAGAAAGCCATGCACTAAGTAACCTAGAGTAAACAGAGAAAGCCATACACTAGGAAAGCCATGCACTAGTCAAGTTAATAATGCTATCTAAGCTAGACTAATCTAACAACTAATTAGATACAACATTGAGCTAAGTAACAGAGAAAGCCATACAAAAGATACATAACAAACCATAAAAACCATAACAAATAGTCATTGCAGTGAGAGAGGTGGAGAGTACGTGAGTGCGTAAATACCTTTTGAAAAGGAGAGAGAGTGCGAAAAAGGAAACAAATGGGAGTGAGTGCGTGGTAAGATAGCACCAACGAGAGAAGATGAACGAAGAGGATAGGTTTCTGCGTTTTACGTTTCTCGGGTCGCGTTTATGGTTTTTCGGGTCGTAGCACCAAGGAGATGAACGAAGATGAACGAAGAGGGTTTCTGGGTCGTGGAGGTTCGCAAAGGTACGATGAACGAAGATGAGTTATGGGTTGTTCGTGGAGAAAAGTTAGGTAGTTGAGTTCGGGTTGTACGTGAGTGTGTGAGGGAGATGAGAGAGGCGCGCTTGTAAAAATTTTAATAGCATTCCTAGCGTTTTTACATAAAACGCCCAGGATCAACTAGCGCGTGTTTACCATTCCTGGCGTTTTTACAGAAACGCTAGGAATGCTAGTAAAAGGTGCTATAGCATTCCTAGCGTTTTCAGAAAAACGCCAGGGATGCTATAGCACCTTTTACTAGCATTCCTAGCGTTTTATGTAAAACGCCAGGGATGCTATAGCACACCTTTACTAGCATTCCTAGCGTTTTATGTAAAACGCCAGGATCAACTAGCGCAGCGTGTTTACCATTCCTAGCGTTTTACGAAAACGCTAGGAATGCTAGTAAAGGTGCTATAGCATTCCTAGCGTCAGAAAAACGCCAGGGATGCTATATAGCATCTTTACTAGCATTCCTAGCGTTTTATGTAAAACGCCAGGGATGCTATAGCACCTTTATTAGCATTCCTAGCGTTTTCTATAAAACGCTAGGATCCTCTAGCTCCTCTTTACAATTCCTAGCGTTTTAACTTTAAAACGCTAGGTATTGAATGAATTTTTAACTTCATTTCTAGCGTTTTCACTCTAAAACGCTACCTATTGACTGATTTTTTTAATTATTTTTTTATTTTTGTTTATTCTCCTTTTAATTACAACCTATTAATTCATTCCCTTCCAGAAAATTCATCAAATATCATTCCAACAAAATTCAGCCAATATCATTACAATCCAATATATAGATACACACAAAATTCAACCTATTAATAGATATTTTTGTTTACAAATCATACAACATCATAAGTAACTTACATTATGAAACTCAAAAGTAGCTACAAATTAAAGCTATACCATATATAACATAAATGACTACTGTCTTGACCACTAGATCTCATGATCACTAAGTGATGCCATCGACCGCAATATAACATAATCCATGTTATTGTTAAATTTACAAAAACAATATAATAATTATCTATTAATAAAAATAACGAGAAATCATTAAGTCTATATTACCTTTTCCTTTTCCTAGATAAAATTTTGTTTGCAATTCGCGTCTTGGTATTTTTTTCCGACGAATAAAAATTCCATCATTATGATCTTTTCTAAAATATACAACATCCTCTATAGAAGTATTTTCCCTATTATTTGTTACGATGTTCTCAAGAACGGGTCGCCCTCAACACCAACATCATCGGGTGCTTCATCATCATCGTTGTTATACACAAATTTTTTGTCGATCAATAGAACAATAGACCAATTGATATTAATGGATCAGTGACATAAAACACTTGTTGAGCTTGCGATGCTAAAATAAAAGGTTCATCTTTATATCCTAACTTGTTGAAATTCACCCGCATGAACCCTAATTCATCAATCAGAAACCAAGTATTATTGTCAACCCATTCACATTTGAACACGTGCTCCTGAAACATATTGTAATCCAACTCCCATATGTGTTCAATGAAGCCAAAGTAAGACATATTCGCATATATGGGATTTCTATCTTTGCACTGGATGCATGCATAGAATGAGCTACAAGAGTCACCCCACTATTTTGCATTTTACTCGATCATCTTGTTCTTTTGTATAGAAAGTGCACTCGCTCATTAGATAGTCATTGTTGTAAGAGAAGACATGTATATTTGGACCTTTTGCTAACCATCTCAATCTTTTTGAAATCGAAGTAGGATTCAAACACACTCACCATCAATGTGATGTTTTAGCCACACTATGAAACTCCTATTGTGTTCTTTTGCTAACCAAACTTGCTTCTTTCCGGAATTGACTCTTAAGAATCTCCTTGTGCTTGGCAACATATGAATCAACCTCACTATCATTGTGAAGAACGCACAAGTGTGCTTGCTCTAGTTCTTTCCTTGATACCATCACTAATTTATTTCCTGTCATCCCTTTACTAATCCTTTCTGCATGACGAGACCTCGCAATCCCACAGAATATTCAAGACTAGATAGATAGCCAGTGCAAAACTCAATAGCCTCTTCAACTATGTAGCGCTCAACAATACAACCCTCGTGTCGTGATCGATTTTTCACATATCCTTTTAATATCTTCATGTAACGCTCAAACGGATACATCCATCTCATGTAACATGGGCCACACAATGTGTGTCTACAACTGATGAACTATTAGATGAATCATTATGTCGAAAAAGGAAGGTGGGAAATACATCTCAAGCTCACACAAAGTGACAGTAATTTCTCTTTGCAATGTTGGCAACTTTCCAGGGTCAATCACTCTACTACAAATCGCCTTAAAGAATAAACAAAGTTTGGTTAAGGTCTGACGCACTTTCTTAGGCAAAATGGATCGAATACCAATGGGTAGCAAATTCTCCATGAGAACATGACAATCGTGGGACTTTAGAGACTTTAACTTGAGGTCTTTAATCGATACAAGAGTCGCCACATTTGAAGAGTATCCCTCTGGAACTTTAACTCCATGAAGAAACTCACAAAAGACAATCTTCTCCTTTCTAGATAGAGTATGAGCTGCCGGAGGTAGATATGTACGTGTACCCTTCTTTACCGGACCCAATTCAGGTCTCAAACCCATACTAACCAAATCCAACCTTGAGTTGATGGTATCTTTAGTCTTACCCGGCATATTGAGTAAGGTACCAATGACACTTTCAAGACATTCTTTTCAACATGCATCACATCAATGAAATGCCTTACATATAATGACTTCCAAAGATGGCAACTCAAAGAAAATCGACTTTTTCTTCCACTCCCGTTTGGCAATCTCTCCCGCAAAAGGCTTCCCAAATTTAATGTTCAAATCTTCCACCTTTTCAAATACATTCGCTGTCAAAGGCGGAGCTCTACGTGTTTCTGTATTCCCATCAAATGCCTTTCTCCACAATCGATAGTGATGAGTTGATGGCAAAAACCTACGATGACCAAGATAGATATTCTTCTTACCATGTTCCAACCACATCCAATCGTGTTGTCTTCACATATAGGGCATGCACACCGCCCTTTGTTATTGTATCCCAGATAGATTGCCGTATGCGGAAAGTCGTTAATTGTGCCAAAGATCATAGCCCTCGTGGTGAAACTTTCTTCTCTCGAACCCATCATACACCTCTACCCAGTCTCCCACATTTGCTTCAAGTCTTCAATTAAAGGAGCCAAGTATACATCAATATCATTTTCTGGTTGTTTGGGCCTGAGAAATTAACAAAGACAAAGATCATATATTTGTGTTTCATGCAAAGCCACGACAGAAGTTATAAATCGCCAAAATCACGGGCCATGTATTGTGGGAGCTACTCGATACCGTGCGGGTTAAATCCATCAGCAGACAATGCAAGCGCGTAGGTTTTCGGGTCATCCCCGAAATTAGGATACTCAATATTGATTTTTTCCATTGCGGAGAATCACGGGTGTCGTAGCATACCATCTTTAATCCTTTCATCCTCATGCCATGTCAAGTGTTTTGCATCTTCCGAACTACGATACATGCGCCTAAATCGAGGAATTATAGGAAAATACCACAACACCTTTTGTGGAGCGGACTCTTTCTTCTTATACTGCATGGTGCATTACATTTAGGACACGACTTTAACAACGCATGTTCATTCCGAAATAAAATGCAATCATTCGGACAAGCGTGTATCTTCTCATAGTTCAAGCCAATAGACCCCAACATTTGCTTTGCATCATACGTCCGAGAAGGAAGCACATTATCATTCGCAACATTTCTTTCGTAGTGAGAGTAAATCGGTAAAGCTCTTATCCGTCCATCCGTGGCGAGTTTTCAAGTTATACAACTTGATCACACCAATAATTTTGTGAATTCATTACAACTCGCATACAATGGTGTCTCTCGCATCGCTTATCAACTTCTCAAACATTTCAGGACAATCATTAAGATCCTCTTCAACCACCTTTGCCATCTCTTCAAATTCGTTCGCATCAAATGAATGTGTTCGGTGTCAACCCGTGGCGCGCATATCTCTTACTAATATCATTCATATTTGAAGATTCACCTTTTTCTCACGTGCATTATCCAACAAGTGTAACTTTGATCAATTCCATTCGCCTTTAAATGTCGTGCCAACTCCTCTGCGAAAGAATCGATTTTACATAACAACACCTTAAACAAGGACATTTCATACCACTAGAAGTCCCTAAACGCTCAACAAAGACACTCACAAAATAATCCACTCCAGTGCAAGATACTCCTTGGAATGACGATTGGCGGACATCCAATTTCTATCCATAATTTCCAAATTATATTTATAATAAAATCCTCGAGAAGAGAACTTTAACATATGACCCATCAAGCAATTCGAATATAATGAAGAATCAATTCATATAAAAAAACAAACAAAAATTCCTCTTTTAAAATTTTTTCAAATCCACTCCTTATTTTCCCAAGCTATATCTATATCATATTATAGTCTTCCAAATAATTAATTTATGTTTAACAAGAAGAGGCTAGTGGTAAAAAAAAAAAAAAGAAGAGTCTAGTGTGCACAAGTGACAAAACTAATATATTTCTAAACTAGAACCCATAATTAATATCTAACAAGAAACAGAGCAAGGAACAAAAACTCACCAATGTTGTCCGAGTGAGAGAGATGATGTTCACCGAGAGAGATGATTTTCGTTGAGAGAGATGATGTTAATTTGAGTTAGGGTGTTAGGGTTTTTGCGTTTCGGGTGAGTGATTTTGCGTTTACGGGTGAGAGTGTTAGAATGAGAAAGGAAGTAGCTCAATGGGAAACAAAAAAATATTATTTAACCATACCTAGCGTTTTCTAAAAAACGCTAGGATCTATCTAGCGTGTTTTCTAAATACCTAGCGTTTTGAATAAAAGCGCTAGGATCTTTCTAGAGTGTTTACTAAATACCTAGCGTTTTATAAAAACGCTAGGGATCTATCTAGCGTGTTTTCTAATTGGCTAGCGTTTTGAAAACAAGCGCTAGGGAATCTGTCTAGAGTGTTTTCTAAATAGCTAGCGCTTTATAAAAAACGCTAGGGATCTATCTAGCGTGTTTTCTAATTGGCTAGCGTTTTGAAAAAAAGCGCTAGGGATCTGTCTAGCGTGTTTTCTAATTTGCTAGCGTTTTAAGAAAAAGCGCTAGGGATCTGTCTAGCGTGTTACCTAATTGGTAGCGTTTTAAAGTAAAACGCTACTAATGGTGTAGCGTGTTATTAAAATGGGTAGCGTTTTTTTATAAACGCTACTAAAGGTGGCGATCTCTTTTTACAATTCTGGCGTAGTTCATTTTGTATTTATTTACCATTATTGATGAAATTTGTGATATTATAGTTCCTGAAGAACAATAAATCCATTATCCAAGCATCCCGAAAGGATTGCTCATAATATAGTTTTTTTCTTGACAATTATTGAAGAAGTATTGTGTTATAGTTCCTGAAGAACTAATGAATTAGGTAATCCAATATCCTTATAGGATTGCATAAAGAATTGTTTTCTTTATCATTGTCTATGAAGATTTGTGATAGTTCTTAAAGAACTCAAAAAAAGAATAACTTAATATTAAAGAATAACTTAATATTAAAGCATCCCTGACACTTTTAAGTTCAAAACAATTTATATATTTGCTTAGAAAACATGATTCTCTACTGAGAGAGACTTTCTATGGTTTATTTTCCTTATTTTGAGTAGCAAATACAGTTTTCTACTGATATTTTTTCCTCTTCGAGAAATTGTATTTTATGAAACTCCTAAAGTTTGATCTTTGTAGGCATACAATATTGTAGAGACTTAATTTTCTCATGCCAATCTTTTATCATATTTATTTTATTTTAGGATATAATGATTATTGACACTTGCATCAATAATGGAGAAATGTGTTTCGCTGATAGTGGAACTATCCATATAATTTTAAATGATAAAAAGAAAATTCTCCTATTTAGTGAAGCGAGAAACCGAAGTTAGTACTATATCTGGTTCTTCAAAAATAATTGAAGGCTCCGGAAGAGCTAATATATTGTTATTCTGGGAAACAAATTTGCACATTGACAATATATTTCCTTAAGTCTCGTAGAAATTTATTAAGTTTCAAAAATATTCATATAAATAGAAATCATATTGAAACGAGAGGTGAAGGAGATATTGAATATTTTTATATAACGAGACATATTTTGATAAAAATAAGTGTAGCGAAAAAATTGTCTATTTTTTTCCTCTGATTTGTACTACACTTATATATGTGCAATTGAAGCACATGTTATTGTAAACCCGAAGTTTACATATCATAATAATTTAGTTGTTGGCAAGATCGGTTGGGCCATCCTGAGAATATTATGATGCGAATAATAAATTTCTATGTGAACTTGTATTGAAGAACCAGTAGTTTCTTCAATTTACTGATTTTTGTGTTCACTAGAACGAAATATAGTGGAAGCGTGGTAGACCAATCGGTTCCAAAGATAAAAATCCTCGAACAACAAAAGGAGCTAAAAATAAAAATGGTCCAAGCGAGGATATAGAAACTCTAAGAGAGTATTCAGACATAATTGACATTACAGTTCCAGAAGAACTGACCAGGTACCTGAAAAGTTATGAAATTAAAGAGATCTCTCAATGAATTATGTCAAGAATGAAATATAGTGGAACCGAAACGAAGTCAACGTTGACGGTATTTTTACTAAATATAGCGCTAAATGTGATAAATATTAGTGAGTATCATGAATCAAAGTCTACTAAATTAGATTGTAGACAATGTTGCTCAAGGGTGGATGCGAGTACTTTTCAGTACTTAATTAGCCTTGTAGTACATGAAGAGCTCAATTTTCACAAGATGAATATTGCTTCAACTTATTTGTATGACTCATTTGATAGTCATAATTATTAAAGATCCCTGAAGGATTTAATCTTGCAATGCAAACTTTTTGGATTCGCAAGATGATTACTCAAAGAAAGAGCTCTATGTGAATGACAAATAGGATTTAAGGTTGAACCTGTAGGCGACCTCTACATGGAAAATCCCAGCAGGATTTAAGATAATAGGAAATATCTTTAAATAAATTCTTTTGAAAAATAAAGTCTCATATTGAGTACATGAGTTGTAAGAATATATAAAATATCTTAGTCCTGAAGACTATGAAAGCATGCATGGATATTACAAAATGTTATATCCCTTGATATGACAATATTATGTGATAGTTAGTAGTAATATAGTTCATTACAAACCAAAATGCCTTAGAACACAATGGATGCATATTTCATTTTTGACTATCCTAATGAATAAATCATATTATGTATGTTACACAAATTAACCATGCAGATACAATGTATTTTTCTGATCTATATCAAGTCATATCACATGTCAACTATCTTCTACATACGGTAACATTGAAATATCTTTTTGATCTACAAAACAACTTATGGTTCTTGCTTCTTCATTTCATGCCCAAATGCCAACAATTCAAGGAAGATGTTTTGAGGATAATACTGACCGCAAAGCTCCATTAAAAGAGGAGATACATCACAAGTGACAGCGGAGTAGATTGCTCCATATGTACTCAGGGAAAAACTCCAAGTGATTGAGGGGGAGAAAAACTGCACTCTTTTTTCCTTTTCCATGGTTTTGTCCCACAGGGTTTTCCTGGAAATGTTTTTAACGAGGCAGTTCCCACTGGCAGGATATTGTACTTTTTTTCCTTCACTAGTTTTCCCACTGGGTTTTTTCTAGTAAGGTTTTAATGAGGCATATCCTCGGTGGACATCCAAGGGAGAGTGTTATGAATAATATGGATGTCCATCTCTCTTCCAATTCCACTAGTACTTTAATCCCTTTGTAATGGGTGGTTAGTGGCTCTTCAATTGGTTGATCTTTTACCTCCCTTCTACCTTATAAATAGGGTTATATATCTCCTATATGTATTGATACACTTGAAGTGAATAGAAAATCCATCATCTTCTTCCATTCTTCTTCTTGTTCTTTTATCTCTTATTTCATAACAGCTTCAAATATTTTGACGAAAATAAAAGTAATTTTCCTTCGACAAAGGTGTAAGCTTTAAATGTGAGAAGATTGATCCATTAGAGACTCTTATTTGATAAAATTTTGAAGTTGTTTTCACTTATACTCCTATATGGTTTTCACTATGTTTTCATCTACTTAGTGTACTCACAAGATCTTAAAAAAAGAAGAAGAAAGTCTTACTTTAACAAAAAGTAAATTGAAAATAGATCTATGATTTTTTTTACCAAAGAAATTAGATCTATGATAAATATGATTCCTTTGGTTATTTTTTATGTTCTTAACTTATATCTACCTTATAGTTCACAACTTTTGTTTGTTTTAGTTTGGAAAGAAAATAATATTTGAGTTTTGATTCAAAGGTAGGATGTAGGTTTTGTTAAAAGTTAAGGTTTTATGAAAAGTTTTAATCTTTAAAACATTATAAGTAGTTTGAAGTTTTAATCTTTTAGTTGCAATTGCAAGAGGTGAGAGGTTTTTCTGTATTTATTTGTGTTGATTACATGATGAATAATTCTGACCTATTTGAATTTGTGATGGAGTCTGATTGTGGTTCTCACGACAATTTTTCCTTTTCCTTCAACGATATTAATTTCTCTGATAAGATCCTTCAGATTGAGCTTATATAGATCATCCAGTGGAGGCTCATGCATTAATTCTGAGGTTGCACAACAATCTCTGGTTGGGCTCGCCATTGATAGAGGAGACATGAAGATATCAAGAAAGTTAATGGTATTTTCCTTTAACCTAAGGTCCTAGGTTATTTTATGCTTATGATTTGCAGATTTTGATATAATGAATGAAAGAAGTATATTTTTTCTCAGAGGATCGAAGATATTGAGAAAACTTATTGGTGTTCATTGAGTAGTTTGTAGGTTTACTGAATCTTTGATCTTTTGAGAAATCATATACATTTTCTCAGTTAGTATATCTTCAGTATATCAAAATTTGCAAATCAAAAAAAAAAAAAAAAAAAAAAAAAAAAACTAGTCCTTATTAGGTTAAAGAAATATACCATTATCTTTCTTGACATCCTCTCTTCTTCTCTTGTGGTGGCGAGCCTAATAAGAGATCGTTTTGCAACCCTCAACATCAGGATGAGCCCCCCAACAAATCATCTATATATGGTCTCAACCTGAAGGATCCTATGAGTGAAATTACTATCATTGAAGGCAAACCCAAAATCAGCGTTAAAACTACAATTAGACTCCATCATGGATTCAAATAGGTCAGAAGTTATCATCCTGTAATCAACAAAAATATAAGACACAAAACCTTCCACCTCTACAATCTATATTTATACTATAAACAAATGAGAGGTGGACCAAATAACCAGTTCACACATGTCATTACCACATTAGGCCATCTCATATGACATGTAATGTCCACCTTATTATTACGTCGCATTTAAAACATGATTATCTAGTCCATAAATCATTCCAACTGTACATTAAAAAATTAAAAAATAAGAAACAACAATTGCCGTTTTTTTTGAATTACAACATTAAATAATTGTAAAGGTTGGTCAATTCATAATACAACATATTTTAAGTTACGAATGCAACATATATATTTATTGCATCAACAAATTGTCCAGTGATGATCCAAGAATTTGATAAAAAAAAAAAAAACCGTTGCATTTATTATATTACCATACGTTATTCTTATGGAATTCAAATCAAGATGTTGGTCTATTGTGTTTTAATTGTTTGAATTACGTCATCTAGTATTTTGATAATCGATTTTGGTCTTTCAAGTTGCAAATGTGACAAGTTGCAAATGTGCAAATTGGGTCATGTACATATAATGATTCTGGTTTCACTAAGTTCTTACTGCATATCAATTTTAAATTGAAAGTGCTATTTTATCTGAGTTTAGCGATTTAATTTTGCGATTTTAACAAGAAAATTTGATCTGACCAAGTATACCCACGTGTTTGTGTCAAGAAAAAAAAGTATGCCCACGTTTGATACATAATTTTTTTTGATTAAAATTGATAACAGTTATACAGATTATTGCACATCAATAGTTAGTTTTTTTTATAAGTATCAATAGTTAGTTGTTACGTTATAAAATACTCCAACGAAGATAGTTGCACTATAGTACTCCCTCCGTTTTTCGACCAAGACCATACTCCATCCGTTATAGAATATAAGCAAAAGTGAGTCAACAAAAATTGATGTATTTGGTCCCAAATTTAGATCAGATACATCAATTTTCGTCGACTCATTTTTGCTTATATTGTATAACATAATGAGTATCAATTAGACTTCCAAGTACTTGCTTAAATAGTTTTTTAAACTTGTGTGCTTTGTGTTTTCCATAATGCAGATATCTCTAAACAACATCTATAATCTATCTATAACTATTAATAAAGGGGATTCTAAAAAAAGTGGTCATTTTGGTGTCAGATTTTTCTGACAAAAGTATTCTTACTGTGAGTACAAATTTCTAATAATGATAACCACTCACTAACACATTTCTAATAATGATAATCATCCACTAACACATTCATGTCCGTTTTTCCCCGCTAGTTAGAAGTAATGGATCGACATTGTTGTATGATTAATGAAGACCTATACTTCTTACAACCCTCCAGCTACTCACTGAACACCTCCAAACCTTGTGAAAAGACTAGAATGTCATTAATGAAACGCACTCAGTTCTCCAACACACACACATTATGTCCACAAAACATATTTTTTCACTTATGTTCATTAAATTGTACCAACTTCTGCCATAAACAGTTTATTAATTATATTTTCAAATACAGCTTCACATCATGCTACTACCCAACAAGCAAATCAAACAAATCAACCTATTAAAATAGAGAACAAGCTAATACCCAACACATACAACTTCAAATTCGCAGAAAGCTGAAGAAGATATAACACGAAGAACAAACGCAATACAATAGGGTTTAGCACAAATTTTGCAAACACTGAACATCTATTAACAAGCATATATATCAACCAATAATTAGCAAGCAAACTATGCTATTGAAGCCAAAATCGACCTAAATCAAGCTATTACGAACTCAAAATCACATGGATTGCTAAAATGAAGAGGAAAATCCAATGGGTTGAAGCTAATGAAGAGGGAAATCGCATATTGGAGTAAAATGAAGAAGAATACCTAAGATTGAGAGTTGAAATTCATAGCCCTAGTGAGTTGCAGAGAGAGGGTGAAGATTTGCGATGAAAATTTGGGAAGAGAAGCATTTTGTGTTTCGTTTTTATGTTACCTTCAAGTGTTTTTTTAAATGTCACAAGCTCCATATAAGCTAATCTATAAGCTTGTAGAGACAGCTTATAAAAATCAGCTCAAGCTTAGCTTATAAAAAAGCATAAGCACTTATGAGATGCACTCCCAAACAGCTGCATAAGAGCTTATCCCACAAGAGTAAGCCCAAATAAGCCAAAAATAAATTCATCCAAACAGGGCCTAAGAGTAACACTTGATAAGAATGACAAATCCATGAAATAGAAATAAGGCATGGTTTTTTTATACCCCCACCCCATCGCCTCCCACCCCCACCATTTTACGTTATACCGAAATTACCCCTAGCATAATTTAACAATTTTGACTTGCATTGAATTCTCTCTAACTGGGACCCACTTAATCTTCTATCGTATATACCTCAATGGAAGGTATATACGATATCTTTAAATAATGAACGTTGACCTGGAAAAGTGTGCATCGTATATATGTCTTTCGAGATGTATATACGATTGCTTTATTAAATGTTTCGTTGACTACCCATCGTATATAGGTTATATACAAGTGGGCTATGAAGATCTAATCGTATATACATTTGGGCCATGTATATACGATGTTAAAAAAATTACCCATTGTATATACATGGTTGACGAGGTGTATACGATTGGGTTTTTTTTTGTTTTTTAATGAAACAGATATCTGTTTTGTTGGAACAGATATTGGCCCGCCTGCTGCAGATGCAGACTCTCAGTTGGCTCCTGTTGATATCGATACTACAGCGGCGTTTACCACCGATACGGTATATTTTTTACTCTAATAAATAAAGTTTGGTAAATAGTATTAAATTACTTAAGTACTTAATAAATTATATATTTGTAGATATTTTCTACACGCGAGGCTGTGGAGGAGTGGGTCAAAGCTATTGGTAGAAGTATCGGTGTAGTCGTTATTATAGTGAGATCAGAAAAAACAGCTGGAAAGAGGGGGAGACGAGATAAGATTGATTTTGGCTGTGAGAAGCAAGGCGGGTTTACTAATGATTTCGGTTCTAAAATGAGAGGCTGTCCTTTTAGATTGAAGGCTACTTGCACTGCTCGTCGTGGGGGTTGGTGTGTGACGATTAAATGTGGTAGATACACGCACGAGTTGCTTAAAACTTCCATTGGTACTAATGCATTTGGGCGTCTATCTAAGGCGCAAAAGTATCTGGTTAACGAGCATGCGGATCTTGATGTTGGACCGAAAACTACTATTACTGCTTTGAAGAAGCTAGATCCGGAGAATGTGACTACTCTTCGTCAAGTTTTTAGGCACACACAAACAGGGCCTACAAAGAGGGGTCCTAGAACGTATATCTGTGAGGTAATCGAGATTGATTGCATCACATAATTATCTATGTTGGAGTAGAAAGATTTGGGTCCGATGTAGTCGGTGATATCATGTGGGCTCATCCCACTTCTATAAAGTTACTCAAAGTTGTTTAGAAAGTTCTCATTCTTGACTCAACCTACAAGACCAACAGATACAATTTGCCTCTTTTGCAGATTGTGGGAGTGACTAACACCGAGTTGAGTTTCCATGTTGCATTTGCCTATATTGGAAAGGAGCTTGCTATTCATTTTTTGGGTATTGCAAAGAAATTGAAAGATATTTGTGAATTGCATTCTATTCATCCTCAGTTTTTCGATGATGCATGAGATCTCTACTGTATGTTTGGTATTCTTGATGTCTTTCCTTTTGCTACAAATTTATTGTGTCATTGGCATGTGACAAAAATGTCAAAGCGAAGATTAAAGAGTTGGTGCACAAGGATAAAGCGGGAGGAGGTCCTCTCCGCTCAGATTATTGATTTTGTTGATGAGTCTGAGCACGTATCTAACTGGAGTTTTTTAGGTCGCCATGCGTTGATAAACTCGCTCTTATTAAATAGGCTAAATTACTATTTTGGTCCTTTATCTTTGGCCTTGATTTCATTTTGGTCCTTTATCTTTTTTTTTTTTTCTCGTTTTGATCCTCGTGTTTCATTTTTGTGTCAATTTGGTCCTTTTTTGTAATTTTCCATCCATCACCTTAACGGACGCCACGCTGGCAGTTAAATGCTGACGTGGCGTCCATCTGATGTGTAATCATTAAATGACATGGTCAATGGAGGACCAATTGAAACAAAAAAAGAACATAGGGGACCAAATTGACACAAACACAAAACATAATCCATCACTCTCAATCTTCTTCCTCCATCTTCATCTTCTTCTTCTCCGGTGAGCCACCACCACCACCTCCGGCGAGTCACCACCACCCTCTCCTCCACCACCACACTACCACCACAACACTAAAACACAACCCTAAATCCCAATACAAATCCTAAATCCCAATTAATTCAACTTTGAATGATTCATAGTCTATGTTTTTCAATCAATTGTGACTGGTTAAATTAATACTTTCATTATTCAAAATTGTAGACTTATTTTCCTTCCTAAATTTATTCACATTTTCCTCTTAATCATACGGCTTATTCCAGTTTTTGTATTTACTGATATGAGTTTCATTTGAGTATTTTTTTTATTAAAGATATAAATTATTCAACTAGGTTCTTCTTCCTCACAAGAACCCATAAAACATCTTCTGGTTAAATGACTTCATAGCCACATGTTTCCATTCCATCATCTCTAAACATGGTTTTCTTACAGTTCAGGAACGAGAGGAATAAAAGAAACCTATGGAGCAGAGAAAATCAAAGAAACTCAGGGGAGTAGAGGAATCACAAACGAATTTGAAAATATGCTTCAAATTGGAAACCCATGGAGTTGAGAAAGCATTGAAACCCAGCGATAGAAGCACTCACAAAATTCAATGAAACCAAATAAGAAGAACAATGGAGAAATCGCTTGTGATTTGGGGATTTTTATTTTTAGGGAATTTTTGCAAGGAAGAACAGATAATTCATGGTTGCTTTAATTTGTGGATCTATTTTAATTTGTTTTAGAAAGGTGGAGGATTGAGATTTAGGATTGAAATTTGGATTTAGGGCTCTGTTTTGATGTGGTGGTGGAGGGATGGTGGAAGTGGGTGGTGGTGGCTCGTCGGAGGTAGTGGTGGCTGTCGGAAAAGAAGAAGATGAAGAAGGAGGAAGAAGATGGAGAGTGATTGGTGTTTTGTGTTGTTTCAATTTGGTCCCCTATGTTTCTTTTTTGTTTCAATTTAGTCCTCTATTGACCATGTCATTTAATGATTGCCCATCAGATGGACGCCACGTCAGCAGTTAACTGCCAGCGTGGCGTCTGTTAAGTTGATGGATGGAAAATTACAAAAAATGACCAAATTGACACAAAAATGAAACATGAAGGACCAAAACGAAAAAAAAAAAAAGATAAAAGACCAAAATGAAATCAAGGCTAAAGTTAAAGGACCAAAACAGTAATTTAGCCTATTAAATATGTGCATGACACATGGTTGACACAACACAGGGAGCGATTTATCTCAGCATGGACTAACCATATCCCACACTTGGGGAATGTGACGACCAACAGGTATTTTTCTTTGACAGTTGTTTAATATTTCTATCCGTTGCTTGAATTTTTTTGACACGTGGACATAATTTTTTTCGTCGATTAAAATTCTTTGATACTTGTTTAATATTTCTATCCGTTGCTCCAATTTTTTTGACACGTGGACATAATTTTTTCGTCGTTTTAGAGCGGAATCTTTGCATTTTGAAGAGACAATTGAAGACTTCTAAGGGTGATTTATCTAAATGTTTCATATCTATTGAAGACATGTTGACAATTCATTTTGATCAAATCATCAGGTCTTTTCAAAGAAGCATTAACAGAATTGGAGTGAAGTCCAATATTCCATTGTTTAAAAATCTTCAAGGTCTTGTTTCCTTATCTACATTGGGTCACATGGTTAAAGAGTTTGAAAGATCAAAATATGGGGTTGGATATGACAAAGGGCGGTGTCGGTGCATTCAAAGGAAGACACATCTTCTTCCTTGTGCTTGTGAGATAGGTATTTTTCATGCTTCCGGTAATTCTATTTCGTGGAATGTTGTTGATGATCACTGGAAACATTTGAGTTTGGATGCAGTAGATGATAAATCCACTCATGATAAATCATCTGGCTGTGATATTTCTTACCAGTTTGATGCTATCTTGGCAAGATTTAATAAAGTGAGTGAGGAGGAGAAATTTCTTATTAAGAGGCAACTTAATGAGATAACATTCCCTTCTACTTCTTCAATGGTTCCACCTAAATCAAAAGTCAGAACAAAAGGTGCACCAAAGAAGAACAAACATAAATTATTTGATGCTAAGCGTGATCCTTCCAAGGGGAGCATGTGGATGAGAAGGTAAAATGATCAAGAATCTGGGCTTCTAATTTAAAATCAACACAATGGGTCTTCCAAAAATACTACACACAGTGGTCTTCCAAAAATACTACACACAACGGTCTTCCAATCTCGTGGTGCTTCGAGAGTTTTATCACAGATAGTGAGACTAAAATCCATTTAACGTTTCTTCCACCACACACGTACGCTTATGTTCAAAAAAGTTGATGTGGAAGGTGACTTAGAATTGTGGTTTTAGAGCGCATTTGGTTGGACTTGATATGGGTGAGGATTCTTGGCCTCCGATTAGGCAAGATTTAATTCAGAAACGAAGGAAAGTGGAAACAGTGTATTCAACCATGTTTCAAGCGTATCAGATCGTTAGAGCTTCGCAAAACTTTAACTATTGAATCCTACGGACGCCACCGCACTCGAAGTGGTTTGATTTGCCGATGGGGTATATGGTTGCAACCAAGTATAATGTTGCAATCGTTCGCTTTTCTTTGAATATGAGTTTTACTTATCCGCTTTTTGAGAGGTACTTATGGTTCTCTAAGTTTAAAATCATATCTCGTTATAAACAAGGAAAATCTACACCGGTTGCATCTTTCGATCTCTCCCACCGCCTCTGTTGCCTCCTATTGCCCCGCAGGTGGTACCAAAGACTACTCATCGTAGTCGGCCATGGCCGGATCTCAGATGCCGGCCATCGTTTTACCCTCCGGCGGCCTATATGTCCTTCGATTGCATCGCCCCACTCCCTGGGTGATGCGCCTAGATGTGTCGATTTAGCCGATGATTCTATTGACGACTTATAGATTCACACCTTTTTGTATTACACGTGTATCTATTACTATATCGCGCTTTTTGTAATTATACGCGCTTATTTTATCCAAGATATCTACACCGCTGATGTTAATTAAATCACGAGGCTTTAAATTATAACCGTTAATAAAATCACAACCGTTAACAAATAATAAGTCCATCGTATATATCTCTTTTTGGACATATATACGATGTGCAATCTTTAGGCATCGTATATATGTTCGTTGTGCGTATATACGATTGACTTAAAACGCATCAATCGTATATACGCACAATGAACATATATACGATGCCTAAAGATTGTACATCGTATATATGTCCAAAAAGAGATATATACAATTCGTGTAATTTTGTCAAAAATAAAAGGTTTTTTAAAGGGCATTTTGAGAATTCACTATTTGGTGGGGGTATATGGGGATTGGGTGGGGGTAAAAAAAAACCTAGAAATAATGAAGACATGATTGCAACCATTCATCCACCTTTCCCCGTTTTCTTCCTTGCCAACAATATTCATATAAAATTAAGTCTTATGAATTACCTTCTGAAAGTTAACTCCACTTAACAACACTTAATCCACAAATTGAAAGTTAACTTTTGGATGTCGTCAATGCTACAAAAGTTGATTTCAAGACTTCTAGAATCAAACTTTTTTATTTTGCACGAGATTATTGATTGAATAAAAATATGAAAATACTTGTTAGGTAATGTGTATTAGAAAAAAGGTGGTGCTAATAGTAACCCGCTATTTCTCAACACCGTGTTTCTTTCTTTGCCCAAAGTTTTAGGCAAGGACATTTTGGTACTTTTAGTCGTGTCCACTGCATAGTGGCGGTGCAGACGCACACAGCGTAGCACAATCAATAGAACGAAACCAACAACAGTTTTCGGCGCGACGGGTTTTCAACGGAAAACGAAGAGGAAGAAGAAGAAGAAGAAGAAGAAGAATGCGACGCAGTTCGCGACGGAAGACACCATCCTCAGCCTCAGGTATCTCCCTTACTATATCTCACTTCTTCAACCTTCTATTCTGCTTCTTACGAATCATAACAACAATAAGGTTTCCTTTCTTTTCTCTTTTAATTTTTTTATTTCGTTTTCCCTAATTGAAACCTCGTTCATGATGATTCACCAGAATGTATGGGACTGGTAGAGTTTGTTTCAGTTTAGAGTGTAGAAGTGTAGACTAAACTAGGGTAGAAAAATGCTTCTCACTTTACCATTTGTGTTGATATATTTTTTTTGAACGTTTTCAGCAATGTTGTTTTTGACTGGTGTGGGATGATGTATGCAACTTAACTTGGATGTTAATTCCAAGTTTTAATTTCTACTTGAGTTAGGTATCCCTTTTTTGGTGGAATTCAAAGCGAAAATTAACATGAGGGAAGTTGTCTTAGTTTTACCCTAAATTAACAAATCAATGAACTACTCTTAATGCTTTAGGTGGCAAATTTTAGTTTTGTTTCAGTTAATTGTATGTATGAATTCAGATATTATTTGTTTGAGCATGTAATTTCTAATGATTGTACGCTGTGTTTTGGGTATTTCCTGTCAAAGTTCCAGAAGATGAAACGAGATCCCAACACGACTCGGAAGGTGGAAACAATCTTAAATCACCTAGTGATAATGGTTTGATAATATCGTGTTCAATGACAGTTACCGAGCAATATCATTTTACTACTGAGTGATCGATGTTTGTGCTTGATTTTAGGAATGCTGGCCCAAATATCTCGGGAGGCCGTGGGAAAACTTTTACACCGTGCTAATAAAGTCAGCACTTCCAAATCCAAGAAAAAGACAACGGTTGGTTTCCCTAAATTTTTGTTTCTTGCTCAGAATTTGTGCAGTTTGGCTCTTCTTGTCACTTGGTTGCATGATTTAACTTCATCCTTAACATTTGAAATTG
This sequence comes from Oxytropis ochrocephala, assembly GCA_020916435.1. Taxonomy (NCBI): domain Eukaryota; kingdom Viridiplantae; phylum Streptophyta; class Magnoliopsida; order Fabales; family Fabaceae; genus Oxytropis; species Oxytropis ochrocephala. Next base: position 105,646,841 of record CM037092.1, on the reverse strand, counting down.
TATAATCATGACCAAAATCAAGTTCTTCTGATCTTATTATAGCCCGAGTTTGAGCCAGAACAAAAAGGAACTCAAGTCTTGCAACCAATTCTTCCACCAAAGACTTCAGAAGTGGGGTGTTGTAGTAGAAATTCAGTTGAAAATGATTCTTTAGAGGAGAAACGTGGTCATGTGAGTTTAGACCAGGGCTACATGGATAAAAAGGATGAACTGGATGACTCAGATTGGGAAGATGGTACAGTTGCCATGGATGATCGTCCCATGACAATTGAATTGAATGTGACCCTGATTCATCTGTACAGAAAAAAATACGCCGAGCTTCTGCTGAAGAAAAGGTTAGTTGTTATCTTAAAACAGAAAAGGAGTGGGCTTTTGTATCAAAATAAAATTTTCATGTTACTAAACTATTTTTTAAAAATTATTCAGGAATTAGCTGAACTTGTGCACAAGGTTCATTTGCTTTGTTTACTTGCTCGTGGAAGATTAATCGATAGTGCTTGTGATGATCCTCTTATTCAGGTTTGCTATCATTGATATTTTTAAAATAGATAAAAAGTTCATCTGAATATAATTAAAAATTTGTGTCAGTATTGCTTTGCTTGTTTAACACCCTGATTTTTTATTGTATTTTTAAAATCAGCTGTTTTTATATGGCTTTTTTTGACAATGTTTGCATTGCTGTGTATATTTTCTGCTTTAGCTCCTTTCATTGAGTTCGTGTATTATTCAATTTTGTCTGATTCTATTTTTTTTGACTAAACTTTAAGGATTTTTTCGCTCAAGAATTGATTGTCATGTTATACATTACATTTTTTTTATCATTGCAGGCTTCGCTGCTTTCCCTACTTCCAACGCACTTGCTCCAGCTATCAAATGTCACAAGTCTCACTTCAAAAGCTCTACATCCTTTAGTTTCATGGGTATGGTTTGATTCAACTAGTGTACATTTTGTTTTGTTTCATTTACGGGGCAGTCTTGGGTGGATTCATGGTTATATCATAATCACTTGTTATATATCTTGTTTGATTCCATGCGTTTAACACTTGCAGTTCCATGATAATTTCCATGTTAAAGACTGTGCCAATGGAAAAAAGTCTCCGCACTTTGCTTTGGCATCAGCTTTAGAATTACGTGAGGGTAGTATTGAAGAGGTAGATCTCTTTTTCAATAGAGCTTTTTTGATTTTCTATTTTCTGTCTGATATATACTTTACTTGATTTTAAGATTGTCCCTTAGCGTCTACACTCATTGTAATATGATTAACCAGGCATATGAATTGTTGATTGAAAGTGGAGGATCTGTTACTAATTCTATCTCAGTGTGAAAGAATTTGATGGTATTTTAGATAGCTTCTCTATCTGCTTATAATTAAATTAACCTAGAGTAATAGTAAAATAAAGTTTCTTATGAATGGGTAGGTTGTGCTATCTGTATACTTCATATAATTGCTGGTTAGTCTGTGGATAATTTACAGGAAAATGGGTGTTTTTTTTGTTGCAGATTGCAGCTTTATCGGTAGCACTATTTAGAGCTTTAAATCTTACAGCCAGGTATTGCATAAAATCACAGAAAAGGTTATATATAATGTTAAGGAAGTCTTATCTGTTTGATAGCAAAATCTCATGGCTTCATATAATTTATGTTTGTCAAGTGATGATGCAATCCTCACAAAATAGTCTTGCATGAGTCATTCACTCCAAAATCCTTTCACGTCTTATAACTGGCTGTAGGATTTCACGTTCTATTATTTGGTATTTGAGTGATAATATTATATCAGTAATGTTGCATAAAATGAAGTGAGTCTAAAAACGGATAGATAAAAATGATAATAAAGAATTACATTTGATCTTCATGGTGAAATTTTTGCAGAAGAATTAAATTCTGATTCCTGAGGTACACGGGTGAGTCAGCGGCATAGTTTTATACAATAAAAATAGTATATAAGAAATAGTAATAAAAATGCCTACTATAAGGTTTGGAAGAATTTAATCTCTTCTGCTGAAACAAATATGTGGAGTTTCTTATTGAAGGCATATTTCAGGTTTGTGTCCATTTTAGATGTTGCCTCTCTTAAACCAGATCTATCCTTTAGACCAGTTGCAAGTGGATCTAATAAGGGAATATTTAATACTTCAACACCAATGGTATCTAAGCTAAAATTGGATTTTAAGTCACCTAAAAATCATTATCTTATGGGAATGAAAACTTTGTGAAAGTTCTCCTGGCCATTCACGGAAAAGTAAGAAACACCGTGCAACAAGCCCGAATCGTCAGTCTAAAGATCCTTCTGTTGTTGAAGACTTGAATCATAATGTCATAAATTCACAAACTTCTGAGGCACAAGATGAATCGCGTCTCACCGACAAATCTCAGAAATTAAAGAGGAAGGGCGATGTTGAATTTGAGATGCAGTTGGAAATGGCTCTTGCTGCTACAGCAGTTGAATGTCCAGAGAGTAAACTGGAATCAAGTGCAAATGCTAATTCACCAAATGTTTCTTGTCCATCAAAAAGAATGAAACGAGTTATAGGTGAAGAATCCTCAACCGCCTCCCAGGTAATTTCTACAGCAGTTGGATCAATGAAAGTAGGATCTCCTCTGTATTGGGCAGAAATACATTGCAGTGAAGAAAATTTGACAGGAAAATGGGTACATATTGATGCTGTGAATTTTATTATTGATGGAGAAGACAAAGTTGAAGCCATGGTTGCTGCATGCAAAAAATCTTTGAGATATGTTGTTGCTTTTGCTGGGAAAGGGGCTAAAGATGTGACCCGCAGGTTTGATATTTTCTCCTTTGTATATTTTCAGCCTGACTTCTCCAACACTAGTCAAATTCTTGATAGCTTTGCATAAACGTCTTGCTTGTTTAATGCTCAATTTTGCCATTGTATTTGTTTATGGAAATTTGTCAAATTCTTTGAATAATCATTTGTGTTTCTTGGAGAGTAACATCCCAATCCATTTGTAGGAATATCAAGGTTTAATAATGATAGGATCGTGAATTTCTCATCTCTCAAATGGAACAATTAAACTGAATCAAACTGTATATTAATGGTGATAAAACTGAAATTACAAATGTAAATGATAAACTAGGCACTTCGAGAAGCCTAGGGTCTCCTAAAGGCACTTATAGAGGCCTAATCTCTCCTAAAGGAATAACTCTCAAATACTTGCTTAATGATTCTAATCCCCCAAGTCCTATTTATAACCTCCACTCCACTAACTCACCCATTTTCCCTCCACTTTGCCACATAAGCAAGTGGTTACAACAAACTCTCATTTCCCTCCCCTTACATTTTATTTTATTTATTTAATATCCTATCAATACTCCCCCCCTAAACATTCACCTTGTCCTCAAGGTGAAGATATCAAAACAAACAAATAATACTCTTCCACCCGGATCCCATAGCTTGAAGCAAGATGTCCCAATAATGCAAGAAGCCGAGTACGGTTCACCCGGATCCCATGGCTTGTGATGCCTTTCTTCCATGGCGATTCTTGAAGGCTCCACCCTTTGGATCATGTGCTCAACCATAAGTTGGTGCCATCCATACTTAATAAACCCGTAAATGTCTTCCTCTTCCTTGATATGAAATTCCAGTGGCTTATTTTCTATAGTTCTAGTTAAATCACCAACAAAATCCATAAGCCACTCACAAAGCAAATCAATGGTTTTCTTTAAAATTTCAAACTCACTTTGTAAACAAGGACTAATGTGAATCTCTTCTTGAATTGGATACAGTGGTGTTCTAATTTCTTCAACAGAGGAATTCCCAAGAGCCATACAAATTGCACCTCCATCCATTGAAATTTCATGAACCAGAGCAAAAGATTTGGATGGATCGACAGAGTCACCATACCCACTTTCAGCTATATCGCCTACACGTAAGGGAAATAGATAAACCAGAGGTTTTAGGAGTATAAGAGAAATGAAGGGAAGTTGATTATGAAATTGTGTAGATTCTGTGTGTACTCCAACCCAAAGTGTTTATGTCTACCATCGGTGTACTTAGGTGAACCCTTTTATTTTCTATTTCCATTGCTTCCCGCCAACACACCCATGGCAACCCAATAAAGCTATCTATTGTCCTCTTTTTCTCAACCCATGTATCACTAGTGTCGCATCTTCTCGTGAGTAGATTTTGGTGATCCAAGCTATGCAAGAAATTGAAGAACTTCCTCCGGATCAAATGCCCTGCTTTTCGGTGCTATTTTTGGGCCGAAACAGAGTTGTTGGGTCGCTGCTCTATTTTTCTTATATGAAACTCTCTTAATAAGAACAAATACTTCTAAAAGATCAAGAGTGTAGCATACCTTCCCATAGATTTAACCTCAATACACAAAGATATAACATCGGGTGATCGCTCCACTTCTTCACCAATTATGTAATCGTCTAAGAATTTTTGAGAATAAAGGAAAAATGTTGAAGAGTTGATCTCTTTGATTGCTCAATCCATCTACCCTTCCAAAGATTAGTAAATACGGGAGTGTAATAATAAAATTGTGGGCTCGCCCGTGGGATTAAAACCGATGTCCACTTTCTTTTCGAGACCAACAAAACCCCACCACTTTCATTTCCTTTTCGTTGATTAATTTTAACACCCCCTCTTTATATGAATTGGATCGAATTACTAACCAGAATCGGGTAGTGTAAACAAAGATATACGGGTCCGACCCACTGGATCAATGAAGAGGCCCACTTCCCTAAGACCCCATCAACGTTGGCTCCACTTTCCTCCCAAACACGCCGCACCATTGGGCCATTTGAGAGAGTGAGATGGCTTCCTTGCATCGCCAACGATTTCCACCGCTTCCATGGTTGCTCCGCCGTCTTTCCTTCTCCGGCATTGCCGCGCCGCGGTTTTGCGTCACCACCACTCCGATTCTCTTTCTCAGCGCCGATTCCGACCAAACTTTCTTCTTCCACTCTTCCTTCTCCCCAACCTCCGCTGCTGCGGAGAGAGATAAGCGGCGCCGCTAAACTGCTTCACGCTACCGTGAACCTTCGTCTTCGCTTCTTCAACCGGCGTTGGTTCTTCCCGCGAACCCTCGTTTCTACATTTTCCTTCATTGCTGGCTTCCACGATGGTTCTATGCCACCACCGATCTCATCTGCACCGTGATTTCGCGATAAAATTCCATGGTACGCCACTGTGAGCCTTCGATTTCACCCTTTTCGCGATTTTTCTTCTTCATCTTCGAGCCAAGATCCTTAAGACTCGCTTCGATCTCATCTAGTTGCTTCGAGGATCTTCTTCATCGTTACCTCTACAACTCCGCCCTCTGCTCCGCAAAGATCCATACGATCCTCCAACTTCAATGGTGGACAGAAACAGAACCTTCATGTTCTAGATCTGAAAGAATTTCTTCACTCAACTCATCAATGTGTCGTTTTCGCTTTGGCTCTTCCTCCGATTTTGTAATAATACTCATGTGTTCTTCTTCTTTCTCCCGGTTTTGGTGATTTACCATCACATCTAATTTCTCGAACTTCAATTCTTCCTCGCATTTTCGCTCCATCCTCTTCTTCTCGGTTCATTGCTTCTCTTTTCTAATTTGGTTGAATTTGCAGCAACATAAAATTGTTGTAACCATTGCAATTTCATTTCTAAATAGATCTCAAATCCTTCTCCGAGAGTTCATCGCTTCGCTTCTTCTTCGTTTCTAAATGTTGCTCGATTTTGTAAATTTCTTCCTTCCATTCTGGTTTGTTTGTGCGATGCTTTTTTTCCAGAAATTTCTCCATGGCAGCAACTCTGTTATCTCTTTGAGCACCGAGGATCGAGTGCTCGATACCAATTGATAGGATCGTGAATTTCTCATCTCTCAAATGGAACAATTAAACCGAATCAAATCAGTATATTAATGGTGATAAAACTGAAATTACAAATGTAAATGATAAACTAGGCACTTCGAGAAGCCTAGGGTCTCCTAAAGGCACTTATAGAGGCCTAATCTCTCCTAAAGGAATAACTCTCAAATACTTGCTTAATGATTCTAATCCCCAAGTCCTATTTATAACCTCCACTCCACTAACTCACCCATTTTCCTCCACTTTGCCACATAAGCAAGTGGTTACAACAAACTCTCATTTCCCTCCCCTTACATTTTATTTTATTTATTTAATATCCTATCAAATAACTTTAGCTGTTGATTTTCTTTTCTTGTCCATCAAATTTGGATTTGTTGTCCTCTATTGATTGAGAACTTGACTTTAAATGCTATTTTGTAGCTTCAATAAGACTAGTCACACTTACATTGAGTTATATCTAATTGTCTGAAGATGTTAGTACATATTGACATATTATTAGGTACTGTATGAAGTGGTACAAAATAGCATCACAGCGAGTTAATTCAACATGGTGGGATTCAGTGTTGGCACCACTGAGAGACTTAGAATCTGGGGCAACTGGAGGTGTAATTCATCCGAGAACAAACCAAATCATTGCTACAGAAGCCAACATGAACTATTCTTTTATCCCTACAAGGAGCTCTCTTGAGGACATTGAGTTAGAAACTAGGGCATTGACTGAGACACTTCCAACCAACCAGCAGGTCGTTTCAAAAGTAACTTTAGCAGACCTGATGCTTGATATTGTAGTTATATTTATGTTATATAACTCTTTCCCTTTGCAGGCCTACAAAAATCATTCCCTTTATGCCTTAGAAAAATGGCTTACAAAGTATCAAATACTTCATCCAAGGGGTCCAATTCTAGGGTTTTGTTCAGGTCACCCGGTGTACCCTAGGACTTGTGTGCAAACAGTTAAGACAAAAGAGAGATGGCTCCGGGAAGGGCTGCAAGTGAAACCCAATGAACATCCTGTGAAGGTCTAGTCTTGTTGACAGTATTCAATGTTGCTTACCTGATTTCATTGTTTGTTTTCTATTAACTTGTACTTAATTGACTAGTTGCAAAAACAAATCCATCCAGGAGCTTAAACAATCCATTAAGACTCAGAAAGTACAAGATTTTGATGCTGATGACAATGGCTGTGCTGATTCTAAGGAGAATATTAAGCTTTATGGGAAATGGCAATTGGAACCATTAAATCTGCCTCATGCTGTGAATGGGATAGTTCCTAAGGTATTGTCTGAATACCCTAAATATAGAATATCAGTATAGGTGCCAAAGACAGTATTCAAATTTTTACCCTTGGAAAATTCTTCAGTAGACATGTGTATCATACTGCCATGTTATTTGCATACCCGATCAGTACAAAATAGTTCATTTAACTTGTTTAGATTTAGGTCTCAAATTCAAATTTTGTTGCACCGACTACATGTTCTTTTGGTTGGTTCAGTGCACAACTTTATGATGAATACTGTATATGTTCTAAATCGCCACACTCCATAGACAGTAATATTTCAATGGAAAAAGTGAACCATTTCACAACGAGACAATGTTTTGGAAATTAGATTCCTTAAGCCCAAACCTCTCCTCTCCAGCTTGATGGCAGGCCCAATTTTTGGAAAACATTGCTTCAGACCCCAATCTCAGTTCTATGGCTGGGTACACATCTAAAAGCGTAAAAATTTTGCAAGTTTTGAAGTCTATGGAAGCAAAGCTATAGAGAGAAAGACCCTTAGCTTTGATTTAAGGGATGAGGTTGATAGAGCGTGAACATGCATGCTGTTACTTGCTGCAATGTGTCAACATGCATGCATAAACTAATTGAAAACACACACAATGCATATTTGAAAGTTTATCTTTTCTTGTTTCATGAGATTATAAAAAAATTCATTTAACTGACAGCTACAATTCCTATTTTACATCTAGAACGATCGTGGTCAGGTAGATGTTTGGTCTGAGAAATGTCTTCCACCAGGCACCGTGCACTTGAGCTTTCCAAGGGCATATACTGTTGCCGAGAGGCTAGGAATTGATTCTGCGCCTGCTATGGTTGGTTTTGAATTTAAAAATGGCCGTCCATATCCTGTTTATGATGGTATTGTGGTTTGTGCTGAGTTCAAGGATGTACTGCTAGAGGTATTTTTTCTTAAAGAATTGTAAGTTTTATGGCAACTAAACTCAAGTTTGACTTGTTAAGTGTTTATTTTGTCCTTTAATTTATTTCTCTCCATATACATTTTGATTTTAATTTGATAGACTTGGTGCATTGTAAAACATGGTAGTTTAGGTTTGTTTACAGGGTTTTGCAGTTTATTAATAAGGATTCATTTTGCTTATATTCTTGATTATGGAAATCCCTTAGCCTCTGGATTTATTTCTGGAAAAGACAGATATGCAACTTCGCCCCTCTCCAAATTTTGATGTGCTTTTTTTCCGTTGATTCCATATCAGTCAATACTACATGTTGTGTTTAGTTTCATTAATCATATGCTATAACCGTTTCTTCTTACTCCTTTCATCAATCAGGCACATGCAGAGGAAAACGAAAGACGGCAGGCTGAAGAAAAAAGAAGGGATGAAGCACAAGCTCTAAAACGGTGGTACCAGCTTCTTTCGTCAATTGTAACTCGTCAAAGGTTAAATAATCATTACAATAACAGTTTGTCGTCAGGGATGTCAACTGATGTTCCATGTATGAATGATGATGTGTCAAAAGCCACACCTTGTGGGAGTTCTGACAAGAATCAGAGTCCCAAACACGATCAGATGGACAAATGTGATACTGATCTTGGTGCTTCGTCAAGTATTCCAATAAAAGATCACGAGCATGTTTTTTTGAAAGAGTGTGAGAGCTTTGATGAGGAAACCTCTCTGTTGACAAAGCGATGCCAATGCGGTTTTTCTGTCCAAGTAGAAGAATTATAGTGTTTGTAGTATGTTGGCACTTTGGCTAGTTCTGTAGTCTCTGAATTTCATAGTTTTTGCTTTATTGGCGACATAATATATATTATGTTTGTACTATGTATATAATCCAAAGTCAAAAAAAATTCTCTTATCTCTAATGAAGATATGTTTACCATCTAAGTCATGAAAGTCAACATATTTGCAATGTAAAAATTTTCAATGGCTTGTTCAATCAAAGTTCTTAATGCTTACCATATGTTGTAGATAAATGTTGAGGAATGATATGTTTGTTTTCTTTTTAAATATTAGAGTTTTGTGTATGCGGTTTTCATTGTTCATAAGTTAGTAGTTTTAGCCATCAGGTTAAGGAATAAAAATATTCCAACCAATACCTTGTGTCTTAAAGGGAATATTTACTTTTGTTAAATCAAGAGCTAACTTTGATCATCCAACTTTGGCGGGAGAATCTGTTGATTTTGGCTGTGCAGAATGCAAGCCTGGATCATACAACTTTGATCTTAGCCGCGGAGGCCGGAGGCAACTCAGAAACACCTATGAAGAGCTAACTTTGGAACAACTTATAGCCCAAAATATGAGAATTCTTCACTCAATGATAACTCAACAATTGATCTAATCATGGAGTGAATGGAACTACAACTCCACCTTAGAAATGTTCTGATGTGTTTGGAGTTGCTCATCAGGTTAGTCCACGCAAACACGGCCTTGTTCTGAGCTTATAAGCCACCAGACTGGATCATGTGCCAATTACTCCTAAGATTTATGGAAATGAAGTTGCTCATTTGTTAACTAGAAAATTGCAATAACCTCAACTGGGGCATGTCAAATATTTTATTTTATTCCATTATTTGCTTAACGGCTTAATGATTAAGACCTATATGAAGTGTTGTGATTTCGTATGTTTCCCGTGGAGAAGAAATAATTCCTTATTTTCTTTTTATGTCTTCTAATATTTTTTTATGTCTTCTAATATTTACATGTTTGATTCTTTTTATGTGATTTGAACTGGGAATTACTTATGTATTAAGGAAAGTAGGTGAGTATGGAAAACCTATGGCTAAATTTGAAAGTTTAGAATTATGCTCATTGCATTTTTCTATTACTATAGGAATGTGTTGAGATTAAACCTTTACTGTGATTGCAGAAAGCAATGGAACAGTAATAATATCAGTATATCAGTACTGATATAATGCAGAAAACCAGAAGCGATGCAGAGTTCAATCTTGAACTTATTAACTCGTGAAATCAGTTTGATCTTGAAGAACAAGATTATTAACAAGTTTCAACAACTATTCTGAATGCCAATTGAACGCGAATTTGATTAATTGTGTCTGATTAAGAAAACGCCCAAATTAACTCCTAGAAATTGGGAATATCGAAATTGCTCAAATTGAAACACAAACACACAAAATTGATGATGCAGTTCAAGATTCAGATTGACACTTACATCTCATGGATCATACAAACCGTAATGATCCATTTTCATTGATTCTTGCAAGAGTTATGAAGATTACAACAATGGCGACCCAACGTGTTTCCCCTCACTTCCCTTTGCCCAAAATTCCATGTGTTTTTCACTCAACTCAATCCCGTAAATGATCTTAGTAATTAATCCTAGCTAATGGCAAGATCATTAGTTTAGCTTAACTCAACCCCACAAAACCTGGGCCAGTAAGATGAGGTTGGCTCTTCTTCATTATAAACTCTCTGAGACCTTATCACTACTAAGTCAACGCGACTTGGGATTTTCCCTCATATTGGTCAATGATTTTTCTTTAGATTTAGCTTCTCAAATTGAAAAAAATATGAGCATAGAAATCCATCTTTTATTGGAAGTTGATTTTACAGATACAAAGGCTTTTCCAAACTTCTACATACTCGGATGATATTCATATTTAGATCGGGGTGTGCATAAAGAATTTATAAATGATGTGATTAATGGGTCTTTGAAGTTTAAAATCATTTGAACTAGCTAACCAAATTCAAACACAAAATAAACTATAATTACGTAATTATCTATTGTAGCACCATAGAAAAACTAAAAGACGGACACGGAGTAAGTTTCATTCTAGTCCTCACGTTTCATGTTGGTTTCATTTTCGCCACTACCATTAGTTTTTATTGACGGAGGCCACGTTGGCCATTAAACAACAAAGAAGGGATAAATTTTAAAATCGACTAATGACGTGGCATGCCACGCCAATTAATGAAAGACACCTCACACCGACACGTAACACGCCACATCATCATTTAACAAACCAAAGATGAAACGTGAGGGACAAGAATGAAACAAAAAAAGATAAAGGATGAAAATGAAACTTAAGAAAAGAAAGATAAAGCGATCAAAAGTGACATTTAAATTTTTTATATAAATGAAGAGAAAAATGCTGCTCGAAAAAGGTTAATTTTGTTTTGGTATTTCGATTTTATCTATCAGAGCACCCGTCTTTCTGCTAGTAGTTATAAGATAAGATGTGATGAATTTTTTTAAAAATGCCAATTCCCATTTGACTGACCTTGAAGGGAATGTCTTCTGTCTCCAAAATATCTGATCCAACTAGAATGCCGTCTATTATTGCATCAAACCAACTTCACTATTGCTCTTTTGAAAAAAGGGAAAAAAAAAAAGAATCATCCGATGTGTCTTCAATTTTTTGTGTGTGGTGGTATAAGACATATTTCATCGTTATTATCAACACTTTACTTTGAATTTATATTTATTTTACATTTTTAATTAGTGTTGTTTTTTGTATCTTGCTTTGAGTTATGTGTTGGAAAACATAAGAAACTATATATTGATTTTTACATTTGAATTTTGTTGCATATATGTTACTATCCGAGAAAATGGAAAGCCTCTATTTGCATTTTATGTATTTACTTCTCGAACTTTCTAAACATAATTCTAAGTAAAGAAGGGTGGTGGGATGTCATCAGAGCGGGGTAGGCAGATACGGATAGTTGTTATCTGTTACCTGTTCTGTTTAATCTAAATGCTAGCCGTACCCACCACATACCCGAGAAGGTACCTGCTTAGAGGATTTTTCATGGGTGTTGTCTTATTGCCCGAACCCGCGGATACCTATGGAGGCTTTTAATATTAATCGAAATAATTTTTTAATATAAAATTTGAAATACCAAACAAAATTAACCTTTCGAACACCATTTTTTCTCTTCATTTATATAAAAAAGGCTAAATGTCACTTTTGGTCATTTATCTTTGCCTTAAGTTTCATTTTCATCCTTTATCTTTTTTTTTGTTTCATTCTTGTCCCTCACGTTTCATCTTTGGCTGTTAAATGATGATGTGGTGTGTTACGTGTCAGTGTGAGGTGTCTTTCATTAATTGACGTGGCATGCCACGTCATTAATTCAGTTTTTAAAATTTATCCCTTCTTTGTTGTTTAATGGCCAACGTGGCCTCCGTCAATAAAAACTAATGGTAGTGACGAAAATGAAACCAACATGAAACGTGAGGGACTAGAATGAAACAAACAAAAAGATAAAGCGATTTAAAATGAAACTTACAAGAAAGATAAAATAACTAAAAGTGACATTTAGCCTATAAAAAATTAGGCATTTCACTATACATTCATATATTATTAATTGAATTTTAAAAATAAAATAAAATAAAATTTGAAATACAAACAAAATTAACCTTTTGAACATCATTTCTTCTCTTCATTCATATAAAAAAGTTAGGTATTTCATTATTCCTTTATTTGTTAGCTTTTAGTAGTTATGAAAGAAGATAAATAACCAATGTTATTAAACCCGACCGACTTGGCTTGGTCGGACCGCGTGAAACGCGTGTTTCAGGTCGGTTCGAGTCACCTATTGGATCGTGGTTGTTCCGCACCGACGCGACCCGTGAGAGGAAGGTCTCGACCTGTTGACCGATGGCCGGTGAGACCCGGTGTTGACCCGGTCCGGTTCACGATTTGTGCTTGTTTTTATTTTTAAGTAAAACGACGCCTGCTTTTGTTGCTTTTTTTTTTAAAACAAAAGCTAAATTTGAATTCAATCTTTTTGCTCAGCTTTAACTTTAAGGTTTTTATTTAATTTTCGATGCATCTTTTGAGTTTTATCATTGCTTTAGCTTTCTTCAATCTTTCTTTTTCTAATTCAGCTTTAACTTTAACATTAAGGTTGTTATTCATCTTTCATTTCAGTTTAGAAGCACTGTTTTGATTTATCTTTAAGTTCTTTCATAATTTCAATTTTAAGTTATGTGTAATGTTGAAGCTGTTGAATGTAGATGCTGAATCTTTAATCTTGAAGTTTGTTTTCAATGAAGAATGATATTTAGTTGCTGTAGTTGTTGTTGAGTTGAATATTATTCAATTTTAAGTTATGTGTAATGTTGAAGTTTGTTTTCAATGATGAATGAATAGTGAGTTTTTGGACAATTTTATTGTATGGTAAAAAAATTCATAGCTCTGCGATATGTGAATATACAACATGCCTAATTTTAACAGGTTTTAGTAGTGTCACAGGTCATGCGGGTCAACTACTAACCCCTCGGTCCGCCCAGTGACTTGTTCGGGTCGACCTCCGGTTCGATTTTAATAACATTGTAAATAACACTAAAATAATAATATTAGAAAACTTTCCAAATAAGTATATTTATTACGGGTACCCGCAGACACGTGCACTTTCATATTCCATTTTTCTCTATCAATAAGTTTTATTTAGTCTCTATGGAAAATATTACAATTTGGAAAATTTGAAACTTTAATACAATGTTTTCTAATCGCTACGGGAAATATTACATACAGCTGGTAAATATTCACTGCAGAATGTTGGACTAACTCAATTACAATTTGAAAACTTTTGTTTATCTACTTTAAATTGCCTCTTGATTTTCACTTTGATAACGTTCGACTAAATAAATTATGTCTAAGTCTATCTACTATCTATCTACACCATTAACATACTACAAAAATATCAATCTTACCATTTTCTCTACTAAACAATGTTAGGATATTCTCCCTCAAAAAAAAACCTAAACAATTTTAGGATATTTATGTAATTTTATTTTTTCACCTTTTCAAACATTTTCACTCTCTCTCACGCACTTTTTAAAATTTTTTCACTTTCCCTCATATACTTTTTCAAACTTTTTCACACACTTTTTTCAAACTTTTTCACTTTTTTACTCTCTCTTATATTAATAAAAATAACACGACAACAAACTCATACATATGCACGGATATACTACTAGTAAAAACATAAAATTACACAAACAGAAACAAACTCACGAATAAAAACATATGAATGAAAACAACACAAAGGGGAAAAAAAGCATAAAACTTCAATCTCTAAAGAAATTAAAGCATCAAACTTTTTTTAGTAGATTTTTTTTAAGTGAGTCAACAAGTTGCCAACTAAACCATCACATGACAAGTGAGGCAAAACATCAGCACAACAAACTATAAATAATATACTCGTACTTGAGTTGAGTAGATAGATGAAAATAGCTAATGATTATTACTTACCAGTTTGGTTGTTTTTTTTAGCAACACAGGTCATTTAAGAGCTCCACATGATCTTCAAATTCTCCACACCTCTGCACTTCCCTCAACGCTGAATTTCAACACACTTACTATCTAAAAAGGAAGATAACTCGTTGCGTTGTCTTGGAATATATATATATATATATATATATATGAGTTTGATGAGCTTATTATTACATTATAATAACCATTAAAAGAAGTTCCCCCTTAATGGAGAAGATGAGAAAGAGATAATTCCATTTGTGTGAAAATGTAATATGATTTGATATCTGAAGATAACAAGAGAGTACAAGCCTATTTATAGGCATATTACAATTACTAAAGCAACAATGTTATATGGACAAAAAATTTAAACAAAAAATTTAGACAAAAATAGACAAAAATTAACTTACAACACCAATTAACCAAGTTTTTAGACTATTAGCCAAGTGATCAATTAACCAAGTTTTTAATCAACGCCTAAAATCGTGGAAAAAGAGGTTATTTAATAGTCTAAAAACTTTGTTAATTTATTGTAAAGAGTTTTTTGTCTATTTTTGTCAAAAAAATTTGTCCAAATAACATTTTTGTTACTAAAGACACCTATTACATTTTACTAATACCACCGATCCATTTACTCTATTAGTTCTCTCAGTAAACTCAAAGATCGATGGGCTTGAGCCCACTTTGAGTTTGGCCTCGTAAAGTAACAAATGCAGAGAGAGAGACAACAGTTTAGTCAACATATCGGCTATTTGCATCGTTGCAGGCACGTGATGGATCTTCATCGTACCATTAGCAACGTGTTCACAAACAAAGTAAACATCTAATTCGAGATGTTTCGTACGAGAGTGAAGTACTGGATTGTGCAAAATCATCACGGCGAAGAGGTTATCACAAAACACGGTGGGTGTTTGAACGGCGATCTTGAGCTCGGTGAGAAGGCATTGAACCCACTGAAACTCGGCGGTGGCGTTTGCAATTTTGCGGTATTCAGCTTCGGCGCTCGACCGAGTGACTAGGGTTTGCTTCTTCGCATTCTTGGAAACAAGATTTAGACCAAAATACAGACATGCACCGGATGTTGATCGGCGATCGTCAAGATCAGAAGCCCAATCGTGTCACCGTAGCCTCAAGAGAGAAAGGAACTAAAGATTGAAATGGAGAAAGCAAAAAGCCCCAAATTTGAAGTACCACCAAGTATTGTAGAATCCTTTTACAAAGACGCTAGTGAGATTCAAGGGGGGGAAGCCAAAAATTGACATGTTTTATTCACACTGAAGGCTAAATCAGGTCGAGTGATGGTGATATACTGCAAAGCACCAACGATGGATCGGTATTGGCGAGCATCAGCTAACGAATCAGTGCCTTGGCGACTGAGATTAACGTTTGGAGACCATTGGAGTGGACATAGAACTACAACCAGACATATGAGCTCTCTCAAGAAGATTAGCAATGTATTTTGACTGAGTCAAAAGCATGGAGCCTGATGGCAGGTATTTGACCTCAATTCCTAAAAAGTATTCTGGTTTGCCTAAGTGTTTTAGGGGAAACTGCGTCTGAAGTTTAGCAATTAGGTCATGAATGAGAGTAGAAGTAGTGTCTGTGATGAGAATATCATCAACATAAACCAGAACATAGGGTTGAATTCCTTTAGCATTATAGATGAATAATGAATGATCGCATTTGCTTGCTGTAAAACCAAACTGAAATAATACTTGCTTGAGTCTTTCATACCATCCTCGAGGGGCTTGTTTTAAACCATATAATGATCTATGTAGCTTGCAAACTAGATTTTTGTTATCTGGTACAAAACCAGGAGGTTGTTCCATGTAGATGTCCTCCTCTAGATAACCATTGATAAAAGCATTGTTAATATCAATCTGTTGTAGATCCCATTTGTATGTAAGAACCAATGTTAGGAGAATTCTAATAGTGGCAGACTTAATAATTGGTGAAAAAGTTTCACCAAAGTCCTTCCAAGGCAACTGATTGTAGCCTTTGGCTACCAATCGAGCCTTATATTTGTTTATTGAGTCATCAAGATTTTCTTTAATTCTGAACACTCATTTACATCTTATAGCTTGTCGATTGGAAGGTAATTCTGTGAGAGATCAAGTGTCATTATTGATTAGAGCTTGATATTCCTCTTTCATAGCAAAGAACTCCACCGAGGTTTTTCTCGAATTGTACTTTTGTGTTTTTGGTGGTGAGTATTTCATTTCTATATTGTGTTGAAGACATACTGGCATAAATATTGAGATGCATGTGGGTAGGCCTTTTTTTTGTTACTAGGCTTAATATTTAGCCTATTGTTACTCTTGGTGAAAACAAGAGATGTGTTAAAGGAAAAGTTGACATTTACTTTTGTCATAATAAATATTTGCCAAGTGTGATGTGGTACTCCTCCGCTCCTAAATTTTGGTTTTTTTAGATTGTTTCACACAAATTAAGAAATCATAAATTTGCAATACCTAATGACTAAAGTACCCTTTGTAGCATTAATACCCACCGACTTGGGAATCCAAATGAGTTCATATTGTGAATAGTGACAATTAATTTTAATTTAGAGATTAATTAAAGATAAAGGGTAAACTTGGAAAAATTAGGTAAATTGTACATTGGTATCTCAAAAGTACCAAAGTTTTGTAACCAAAAAAAAGAGGCCAAAAGGACCAAAGTTTATGAACGGAGGGAGTATTATTATTCGTGATACTTGAAGCCATTTAACAGTTGAAATTGTCAACCAAAAACAAAAGTTCTCACAAAGAGACAAAGTGGCGTTGTGAATTGAACGCTATTCTCTCTTGAAGGAAAAAACCTAGCAGCGCCGCCAGAGGGGGGGCTCCCTCCTCCGCCGCCGGAGCTCCCCCCTATCTCCCGTTCGTTTTCTTCTTTGTAAGAATAAGTTACGATCGGCCGCTTTTGTTCCTAGATCGCTAGGTGATGTTCGCCACCCAGAGCGTTGCTTCCCTTCGCTCCTCCACCGCCCATTTCCACCTCCGATCTCCATGCTCTCCTCCAGCCTTTGTTTCCCCCTTCGGTTGGTGTTGCTTCATCTTCTCTTCTGCAGTTCTTTTCTGGTCCACAGATGCTGGGTTTTTACGATTCCTCAGTGGTAGATACAACCAGCCACGAATTCACAGATGCTTCGGTCACCGCCTTCTCTGTGTTTTATGGTTCATACTATTCCTCAAGGTTTGGTGAGATGGGTATGTTGTGAATGTGTTCTGCTTCCTTTCTTTGTGGTTACACAGGTTCTTTACTTTGTCCCCGGGGCCAGTTGGCCTTCAAATACGAGGAGTCTCGGGACTTTCCGCTTCTCCTCCTACACCAACTTCGTGGGATTCAGTGTTGCTTCTCTGTGGAGCCGTTGGTTTTGCATTTTAGGTGGAGCATCTTCAGTTGCTGCTGATTTTGCTGGCTGTGGGCGCTTTGGTCTGAGGAGATTTCGGTCTACAACTTTGCTCGTGGATCCGATCATTAGCAAAGATTAGGTTAGTTTAGGTTGTTTTTAACTTTCGTTGTTAGTAGATTCTTTAGAATCTTTATTTGTTGTGTGTGCTCTAGGATTATTGTTCATTATTAGGAGTTTCAAAGATATACCGATGATTAGACTATAGTCCTTGATGGACTTGTTAGATTGCTTGTAAGTTTTTGTTCACTTGTTGTGTGTAATGTTCGTGGCCTTGCCCTGTTTAATGAAATGTTACACATTTGACCAAAAAAAAAAGTTCTCACAAGAGAAAGTCATAGAAGACACATGTAATATTAGAATATTAAGTTATTAAATAAAATACTTACCAAAGTATATATAATTCGGAAGTTATTTTACTTTCTCTCAGATATACTTGTAACATCATTATTAAGGTCTCGATTTTGAATATCGAGTGTGGAAAAAATTTGTTGGGAGATAAGAATAACACTGACCGGCAAAATCGAGTATACACATAGTCAGCCAGGTTTCTAGCGTAGACTAGCCACCAACAAAGTCGATAAATACTGCACACTAATAACACAATAACAAAGAACTTGTACACTCTACACATCCTAAGTCTTTCTACTAAAGGAAAGTGAAGTTCTTTCCCTTTCACCAGATGAAAAAAAAATGTAAGAACATCTACAATGGAGTTACTCCATTTGGCTACCTAAGTGGGTATTGTAGATTTGTAGGTACACATAACTACTCATTTATATTTTTTAATGTTAGTACTTAATAAGCAACCAATCGCTACAACCAAACACTATCGAAAATTTTACTAAATGAGTCTCACCAATAACTGTTGAGATAAGTCTAGTAGATTGTATTAATTAGCAAGTTAGTTAGTTAACTAAAAGTGTATAACAGAAAGTTAGTTAGCAAGTAATGCAACAAACTCTCTCCCTCCATCTGTTGTAAATAGCTATTAAATAGCCTTTCTATTCAATGAAACAAGAATATTCATCTTCACATTTCTTGTTCCCTTACAAATTGGCATCGAGCCCTCTCAAGGGCCTCGGAATAGCAATCGAGAAATCTCAATTTCTCAAGAGTATCAACAATGGCGACGAACTCTAAACGCGAATGGAGGTGAAGGCTACATGCAACCATCCATACCTCGATTGGATGGACATTATGAGCATTGGTGCTTGCTCATGGAGAATTTTCTCAGATCAAAGGAGTACTGGTTCTTGATCGAGAATGGAATTGAAGAACCAGAGAAGGGTACCGCGATGAGTGAAGTTCAGAGAAAGAAGATAGAGGAGTATAAACTCATGGATTTGAAAGCCAAGAACTACTTATTTCAAGCAATTGATCGTCCCACTCTTGAAACAATTTCTGATAAGGATACTTCCAAAGCAATTTGGGATTCTTTGAAGAAAAAGTATCAAGGAAATCATAGAGTCAAGAGAGCAACTCGCAAGGCTTCGAGAAAAGAGTTTGAAGCAATGGAAATGAAATCTGGGGAAACAATCACTGATACATACCTAAAGTGATGCAGATAGCAAACAAGATGCACATTCATGGTGAAAAGATAGATGATGGAGTCATTGTGGAGAAGATCTTGCGTTCTTTGATCGAGAAATACAAATCACATTGTATGTTCAATATCGTAATCACATGACATGTATAAAATGACAAGTGGATGAAGTGCATAGCTCTTTGATTGTTCATGAGCAAAATATAACAAGATTTCAAAAGAAAGAGGAAGAACAGGCTTTAAAGACTGAGACACAAGGAAGAGGTTCTGGTAGTGGCTACCAAAGAGGAAGAGGTGCTGCATCACGAGGAAGAGGTAGGGGTCGTGGCAGGCAAAGCAAGGAGACTGTGGAATGTTTCAAATGCAAGAAATTGGGCCATTATAGAAATGAATGTCCAGAATGGGACAAGGAAGTGAATTATGCAGAGGCTGAGGAAGAAGAATCAATGCTGTTAATGGCAAGAAGCTGTGAAAAAGGTGACTATCTCATAATTGAAGATGAAAAGGACGAATGTATGATGGTAAATGAATCCATGATACTGATGGCAATCACTCAAATTGAAGAGAAGGAAAGAAGCAAGGTGGAAGCATGGTATCTTGACTCGGGGTGTTCTAATCACATGAGTGGGAATAGAAAATGGTTCACTGAATTAGATGAGAACTTCAAGAAGTATATCAGGCTTGGAAATGATGCAAGGTTAAAGGTGGAAGGAAAAGGAAGCATAAGAGTCAAGGTGCATGGAATTACCTACACAATTACAGATGTTTTCTATGTTCCCGAGCTAAGTAATCTCTCGAGCATAGGCAGCCCCTACAAGAGAAGTGGTTTGGCCATTCTATTTGATGAGGGGTATTGTAAAATATATCATAAGAAGAAAGGATTGATGTTTGAATCATTGATGGAGACCAAATGTAATGTATAAACTCATCTCCGATCCGTAATTGAAGGCAAGGAAATAGATGGGAAATGCTTACAGATTTTAATGAGGATGAGACATATATCGTGGCATTGCAGATATGGCCATCTAGGAATAAAAATTTGAAGATGCTTGCAAGTAAGAATATGGTAACAGTGTCCCGCCACGCTTAAAAGACAAAGATGAAAGTGTGTGAGAGATCGCTTGAAGGGAAGCAAAGATAGAGATCCAATCCCAAAGAAAAGCAAATGGAGAGCAAGTGAAAGATTAGAACTTGTGCATGCTTTGATATATGGGCCAATAACACCAACCTCAACCAAAGAATAAGAGGTATTTCCTTAGTTTCATTGATGATTTTTCTAGAAAAATTTGGGTGTACTTGCTAATAATAGAGAAGTCCGAGGCTTTTTTGAAAAGTTCAAACACTTTAAGATTCTCGTAGAGAAAGAAAGCAACCTTAAGCTTAAGTGTTTGAGGACAGATAGGAGGTGAATTTACATCAAATGAATTTGACAAATTCTGTGTAGTAAGAAGGAATTAAGAGGAATTTGATCAGAAGATACACCCTCAAAAGCAGAATGGAGTCACGAGAGGAAGAATAGAACAATAATGAACGGGGTTAGATCAATTTTAATTGGTAAGAAAATGCCCAAGAGTATGTGGCCAGAGGCTTTGAATTGGATAGTGTATGTACTAAATAGATCACATACACTTTGCTGTGAGAAACAGACACCTCAAGAAGCTTGGAGTGGTTGTAAGCCTGTGTATCACACTTAAGAGTTTTTGGGTGCATAGGACATGTTCATATTCCCGATGCCAAGAGAACTAAACTTGAAGAGAAAAGCAAGAAGTGTGTCTTGCTTGGAATGAGTAGTGAGACAAAAGGATACTGATCAGATGATCCAATTGAAAGAAGAATAATAAGTGAGTAGAGATGTGGTATTCAAGAAAATGAAGTCCGGAATTGGATGGAAGATCATAAACAAGAAGTGAATACTCGAGCTCACTTGGAAAACTCTGAGAGTTACTGATGAAGTGATGATGAGGATGTGACATAGAAGAAGAAGGAGAACCTCAAGTGCAAATGTAATCAGTAATCGAGAAGTGGAAGCATTAGTGTAATGTGATGATGAAAGGAGAGTGAGAAGACCACCCGAGCATCTAAGGGACTATGTGACAGTGAGGCCTATCTCAAGAAGAAGAGGAAGCTTATGCAAAGCAATTTCTCGATCCCGATACCTTTGAGGTCACAAAGATGCAAGATGGAGAGGTTATGGACAATGAAATAGCTTCAATAGTTAAGAATGAGACATGGAAATTAGTTGAGTTACAGAGGAGCAAAAAGAATTGGAGTAAAGTGGGTGTACAAGACCAAATTGAATGAAAATGGTGAAGTAGACAAATACAAAGCAAGACTTGTGGCAAAAGGTTACTCACAAAGAACAAAGGAGTTGATTACATGAGATATTTTCTCCGGTTAGCGCACTTGATACCATAAGAATGATCATGGCAATAGCGGCCTGTAGTGGTGGACTCTATACCAATTGGATGTGAAATCAAGATTCCTATATGGTAAATTAACCGAGGAGGTGTACATTGAGCAACCAAAGGGATATGTTGTGAAAGGAAGTGAGCACAAAGTGTATAGATTGTACAAAGCCTTGTATGGTCTCAAAGCAGCGCCACGGGCTTGGTTCAACATGATTGAAAGGTACTTCACAGAGCAGTGGATTTGAAGCTAGCAAGAATGAAGCAGACTTTATTCATAAAGCATGGAGAAAATGAAGAAATTCTCATGGTAAGCATATATGTGGATGATCTAGTTTACACAGAAATAGCGTAAATATATCTTGTGATTTTAAGCAGGAAATGGAGAAGGAATTTAGCATGAATGATCCGGGAAGAATGAAGTATTTCCTAGAATTGAAGTCATTCAATCCTCTCAAGGCATTGGAATAATGCGTAAGAGATACGCCGCAGTAAATAATTGAAAGATTTGATATGAAAGGTTGCAATTTCGTCATGGTACCGATGGTGTCGTGGACTAAGCTTAATAAAGATGAAGGAGGTGAGAAGGTTGATGAAACTCAGATAAACAAACTTGTTGGAAGCTTAATGTACATAACAAAGAACTAGACCGATCTCATGTACAATCGTAAGCTTGATTAGCGTGTATATGAGTCGCCCACTCAACTACATTGGCTAGCAGCTGCAAGAGAATCCTAAGATACCCGCAAGGAACTATCAACATGGGAATAATGTATGTAAGAGGGGAGAGAATGAATCTAGTAGGATACACCGACATGCTGATTATGCAGAGATGTAGTGGATAGAAAAAGTACTACTCGCTATGCATTCTTGATGAGTGGAGGTGCAAAGTGGCTTGGATGTCAAAGAAACAACCTATAGTAACCTTGTCATCAATCGAGGCAGATTTGTAGTTGCAGAGCAAAGCCTTGTCAAGCAATATGGTTGAAGAAAGTACTAAAGGAGCTTCAATGCTTAGAGAAAGATTGTGTTACAATCATGTGTGATAACTCTTCGCAATAAAACTCTCAAGGAACCCAATTCTTCATGGGCGAAGTAAGCATATTGAGGTGAGGTATCACTATCTTAGAGAACTTGTGAAGGGTGGAGAAATTGAATCGAATTTCTCGTGGATCAAAGGATCAAATAGCGTACATGTTTACCAAACCAAGTAAGCAAAGATGTGTTCCTAAGACTCCTGAAAGGAACTTGGAATGGTTGAGTTTGATTGAAGGTGGATTGAGTTTGGTTCATCGCAGAGTTGCCATAGTTCTTTGCATTGATCGAAGTTTTTCTCATTGTCATGGTTTTATGGTTAATATTTTCAGTAGTTTGGCTAGTGTGTAAGCTAAATGCTACTTTTGTAACCTTTAGCTTAAGGGAGAGATTGTTGAGATAAGTCTAGTAGATTGTATTAATTAGCAAGTTAGTTAGTTAACTAAAAGTGTATAACAGAAAGTTAGTTAGCAAGTAATGCAACAAACTCTCTCCCTCCATCTATTGTAAATATGAGCTATTAAATAGCCTTTCTATTCAATGAAACAGTAACATTCATCTTCACATTTCTTGTTCCCTTACAATAACTCTATATTATTACATTTCAACAATACTTTATTTAACTCAACATTGCAGAACTCGCGAACTGGAAAGAGAAAGTCATTATTAAGAACCCCTCCTAATTTGGAAATGCTGGAACCTTTGTTGTGAATTGAAAAAGAGTCTCCAATTACTAAGAGTAGGAACTTTAAGAGTGTTTATATTGTGGACTTCACACCTTAGAATTGGGCCCCAAGGGGTACCCAATTTAGTAAAAGGGAGAGCGCGCGCGCCGCCGTCTGTCAGATTGGTCGGCCAGCTCAGCCGGGCCTGGGCTTGGGTTGTGAGGTGTAATTAATTTTTTGCGAACATAATTATTTTATTTGTGGTGTGTTAATTGACTTGATACGTTGAACCGACCAAATACGTGAATTAGTTGGAGTTATAGTCCAACTTTTTTGGTGAGACTCCCAATATTTGACTCATGCGAATAAAGTAATAAGCAATTAGTAAAACAAATCAAAATTCTACTACCCCAAAAAATATTTCAAATCTGCACAAGACAATGTGCCCTGCTATACCAAAAATTGAATCAATTTTCTTCTATCATCGTTTTATATTGTATGGTAAAGAATTTCTAATTTCTATTTATACTTTTTCAAAGCACATGCTGCCCTTTTTCTAGCTTTGGCTATGTGTGAAGTATTTATGCAATTACCAAAAACAAGTAATTTCAGATCCAAGTTTAGAAATTTCAAATCTATGATTGTGTTAGGATTCAGCTATATTTGGATGTGAAGATTAGGAGCACAGCAACCTTAATTACGTTTTTACCATCAAATATCAATCACCATAAGTAAACTGTAAAAGATGTGAAAACATCATTACTTGACTCAATCTCTGCACAAATTTGACCAAAGACACCAATCTCTATCAGCATAAGAAAGAATATAAAGACAGGACAATACAGTTAGTGGTCATAACAAACCTTAAATTAGAGGGATTATATAGATCATGGCATACTAGGTTATTTGTGTCCAAAGTCAAAATTCATTACATCATTAGATTCATTTTCTTCCCTACTTCAGCAACAGTACTTTAAGATTGCATTGAAATGAAATTGAAGACTAAAACAACACCAATTTTTCATTTCATGATTTTTCCAAAGTTAGAACATGAGAATACAACAGTGACACAAACCAGATCTATTCATTCATTAGCACAAGTCACTGTCCTGTTTGACAATTAGAAACAAAAAAAACAACACACCCTCTCTCCTTCAACTAAGCTACAACTAGAATTATTTTACAGAGAAATACTACACAAACACCAAATCTAACATCACACCAACTTCTAAATATAACTACTTTACTCTTAAACCTTAAACCACCATAAAGACCCATCGCATTCTATGATTCAACACTCACTTGTGTCAATTGAGGCTTCACCTTAGGAGGCCTACCTCTTCCCCTAGAGGGTGGAATAGGGGCAACGCTAACAGGCGCTGTCACAGCCGAAACAGATTCCTCATTCAAACGAGGAATCTTCTTTGGCCGACCACGTGGTCGGCCACTTGAAGAAACCTTCACCTTAGGAGGGGCATTTGGGTCTTTTGGTGGACGACCCCTTGGTCTTGGTGGTGAAAAAACAGTTGTTGGTGGTGGTGCCAATGGATCCTTTGGCTTTGGTGGCCTTCCACGTCCTCTCTTTGGTGGAGCATTTGGGTCAGGTTTCATGTAGTTGTTCTTCAAGAACACTAGCTCACCATTCTCTTTCATCAAGTTCAGATGATGTGCCAGAAGATTTGTGTGCGCTTCTGGTAATTCACCGTATGTACACTCTATGTAGTTTGAAATAGCTGATTTGTTCGATCCAGTTGGTTCATTCAGTGCTTCCACTGCCTTCAGTATCATCTACACAACAACAAAAAAATTAGGGTTTCAAGAAATCTAAAAGAAAAAAATGAGAAAGAGAAAGACCCATGTGAGTAAAAATACATAGATCAGTTAGATCAAGATGAAATTTACAAACTTTAGGAAAATAAAGAAATGGGTATGTTGATTTAGGTAGTAAAGGAATTACCTCAGGGTATGGAGGAAGTGAAAGAGGTTTATTAACCTCTTCAGTGGCCATTTTCTGCTGGTGAAGAAAGCTTCAAAACTTGAAAAGAATTTCACAGATGAAATATGAAAAATTAACAAGGAAAGTGGTGTTTGTATTTTGATGTGGGTGACAATTGCAATGAACTGAGGATTGAATTTAAAGGAAAAATAAATGAATTAAAGATTGGAAATAAATTATTATTAAATTTAAAAAAAGAAACTCTCACTGCTTCTTTTTCCCAACCTATATTTTCTTGTTCATCTTTAACACAATATGGACGGCTGGGAATCAACGAGAGGATGATGATCCTACGGTTTATGTTTTATTATTTGCAACACCACATGGATCGATGACGTGGCTATAGTGTGCTTGTTCACAGAAAGAAATATTTGAAGGAAAAACCCCTTTGTCTTTTGCGTGCCTATTGTAATGGATGAGGTTTTCTGATGGAGACTGTCTCAACCCAATTTCAGACTTTTTTTTTTCTTTTCCGTTACGATTTTTTTAGGAGTATTAAATTAAAAGCTGAAATTGTACTTATTATTTTTGTTTGAAAATATAAATATATTTTTTACAAAGAAAATAAGAATATATATATATATGGTCAAATAAAAAAAGTTTATTTTTCTTACTTGATATTTCAAGTTACATTAATTGCTTATTTTTTTGGTCAAAAAAAAATAATTGCTTACTTTTTAATTATTCTTTATCTTTAAAAAAAATTTAATTTGTTATTGTGGAGAAAGAAATAAGCGCTCCCTGTAATAACAAAGATGTGGTTATAGAGGATATGGGAGGGTGGATTGATGGAGTATTGTGGTGGAATGTTCGTTGGTTGGAGGATCTACCTAGGGAGGAGGAACACAATTTGAAATTTTTATACGATTATTACTGCATCGTTAGTTTACGGACTTGGCTCCGGATCATTTGGATTTGTTTGCTTTATACTATTAAAGGTTTCACGGTTAAGTTGTGTTATGCGAAACTGTGTGAATTGCTTGAAGAACATGCAGTGCACAAAGAATGACTAGAGTGGTATTATCGCACCACCATGCGGCCAAGAAGTGATGTTTTACTCGGCCGATGCGCCTTCGGCAAAGAATGGGCTGCAATACACTGCCACAGATTCAAATGTAGTGGTTTCGTTGCTACTGTTGGTCGCCAAAGTGACGGGAGGGAGTGGAAACACCTTTGGAAACAGAATAGAGGTATTTTACCATCTCACTTGGATAAATGATGTGTGTTTTGCTTCGAGGAGGAGGAGACTACGGTGCATCTGCTTCTTACTTGTCGGGTAATTAAAGTGGTATGGCAGAAAATCTTTGAGTGGATGGGGGGTTTCTAGTATTGTTCCCAATGATGTGGTGTCTCATTTTTTGGAGTTTGGGAAACTCACAAGTGGAAGGAAGCTAAAAGGAATTAGACATCTCATTTGGTTAGCGGTGGTTTGGAATATATGGCTCATGCGTAACAACATTGTTTTTAAGGGAGAGGTTGCTTCAATTCCAACTTTGGTGTTGGGTACCATGGATAGCGCTTGGAGTTGGTTCAAAGCTAGGAAGGGAAACTCTTATGTTAGGATGGTCTGATCGTATCATTGTCCGTTGGGCTATTTTGACTCACAAATCTTCTCATGTATCATATCTTAACATCATGTAATGTAGACGGGGAGAATCAATGGGTTAGGTTGTTTTTCACCACCTTTCACACATGCGATTTTATGTGAGTACTCTTTTGGCTCAAGGGGGTTTTGAGGAGGCCCTACCCCTTTCCTATTTTTTCATTGTAAGAGTTGGACACTCTTTGTGCTGTCTTCAATGAAAATTTTGATTATCTAAAAAAAAGGATATTATTTTTTGTCAAATAAAATTAAGGGTATTATTCTAAAATGATTTATAATATCTTTTACAATAGTAATTTATAATTTTATTGAAAACAGTTGAATTTGTAAATTTTTATGCAAAATAAATTTTTGTTTGACAAAATGTGAATCAACATTAAAAAGACAAATAAAAATGAACTAAATTAATAGTATTCTAGATAAAATATTGCATTTAGTGTCGGGTTTTTTTCTTTTGGTATCTAAGCCCATTTGAATAAGATAGTTAGTGTCTCTTCCAGTTTAATCAATCTCTTGGGTCTCTCTTTCTTTTGATATTTAAGTGCATTTTGATAAGATAGTTCTTTGAATATCTGATTAGTCTCTACAATTGTGCACAAAGAATACATTATTTACACACCCAAAAAAGACTCTTTGTTTGAATGACATTTTTAATTGAATTTGGAAAAATATACTAAACTTTTTTTTTTATGGAATTAAGCTTTTTTTCTCAAAAGAATCGGTTTCTGAAAGTCGTATTAATGATATAACTAATTAGACTTAACTGACGTAGAATGTTATTTATTCATGTCTTCATTTGGAGTATTTTTTTTTCACTGTGTCTTTTTCCCAATGGGTTTCGGTAAATGTAGGTTTTAACAAGACTTCTTGTACCTGTACAGACTGGAGTACCCCTTGTACTCCCCTCAATAAAATCTTTTTTGGCCCATACTTATTAGACTTCTTCACTACTCACCACACACCCTCCAAATCCTACTTAAAAGACCAAAATACCCTTAATGAATAAAAAAATTCCAAGCACATCCTTTTCTTTGGGATTCAAGGGGGTATCTTGATGATGTGGCTTGTGTTTGGGTACAAACCCCCAATTCATGACATTTAATGTGTATGACATTATGTATGTTATCGAACTGCATGAAAGCACCATAATGTTGTACTTAGTAAATTCTATGATTCATAGGTACTGTGTTATAATGTTGTATCTGTTAAAAATTCTACAATTCTACAAAATGGTTTAACATAAATTTTCTATGTTCCAGCTGCTCAGATTCCATCAACACTCTTTATCAACGGCATACAATCAGCCAAGTTTGTCAGAAAGGAGGGGATGACATTTATTATGCTAAACTTGCCTCAACAGATAGAATTTAACCTGCTTGGATTTATCATCAAAAAATATAATCAACAACTAACATTCAATGACATCCACGATAAATATGCTATCAGTTTATCCCATTTATTTCACAATAACCTCCACCAACCACTATGCCAGAATTGTAAATAAACAGTGCACCTTTCAGCAGCGCTTCTTGTAAAGTGCAACTTAAAAGAAATCACGGATCCCCTTTGTCAACACTTTGTTTGAAAATGCTTCTAAATAAATAAAAATACGCACCATTTTTAGCAAAGGCTTACTTTAAAACGCTACTTAAAACCAAAACACGAGCCCCTTTCGCAGTTGCTTCCTTGAAAGTGCTTCTAAAAATCAAAACACTAACTCTTTTAGCAATGCTTTCTTGAAAGCGCTTCTAAAAATTAAAACACAGTGCCCATTTTGCTAGCGCTATTAGTTTCACTCACTTCCTCAAACTTCTCTCTCTCCCTCACTCTTTCAGATCGTGTACACGCCCTAAACCCTTTCTCTCTCACAATGAACCCTTCCTCTTCCTCTCTCACAACGAACCATTCCTCTTGTGTGAGCCCTAATTTCTATTTTCACCCCTCTCGCTTCTTTTCTAGTCTTTCTGCCTTCCTAATATATTTTGCGTCGTCTTCTCTTCATCTCTCTTTCGCCATTGTTACTTAATCGAAAAACCACTTCGTGTGCAAGCCTCCTTTGTCCTCTAAACCTCTGGTGCAAACATTCTCGACTCTAGCACTCTCTTTTCTAGAGTTCACGTTGTTCTTGGATTCATCTTGGATGGTGGTTCTCTCAGATTTCTCTTCTCTGCAAAGTGAACCCTATTCTCTCTTCCAAGATTGTTTCATTATTTTTAGTCTTGATTCGTCTTCATCGTCTTGATTTTGCTACAAATTCATCTCTCCTTCTTCTTCGTCGTCAACAACACAGCACTTGCATGTAGTTCCTTCAACAACAAAGAGTACTTTCAACATCAGGTTTATCTTCTCCATCCCCCTTCTAAAACTCATTAGTAAATTCACCTTTGCATCTTTTTCAATTGACAAAAATTTGAGAACCAAATTGAGTCTAAGAACACGTTTTATTCAAAGGAACTGGCTTGTATTGAATATCACCCTTTAGCTATCTGTGGAAAGGTGTCTTCGACATGTTGTTCGTATAGATTTGGAACATTCTGGCACATTATGGGGTTACTTGAGTTTGATATATGTACTACGTAATTTTCATGTGTAGGTACTGAAAATGTACAAAACGGTCATGAAACTATATGTATACTAATTTATGGAATATATAATGTATCTTAGTCTAGTTCTTGAAGCACTAGTGGAAAAAATGGATTCTATATCATCAATTCATATCGGTTCACACTATAACCGATATGAAAAAAGATAAGCGCAGATTTTTGAAATTACGAAGAATTATCTATATCGGTTCATGTTATAACCGATATGAAAACTCTATTTTACACTAATCCATATCGGGTCCTTTTCAAACCGATATGGAAACTGGATTTTACACTTAAAATTTTATTCCACGCTCCCTCTTTCACTGAAAACCCTCGATCGCTCTCGTTCTCGACGTTTCTCTCTCTTCCTCGCGAACCCTCGTCCCTAAGCACATCTTTGTTCGTCTGCAGAGAAATCTTCAAAGGAGCATCGTTTTCATCTTCAAAGCAGTAAGCATCTCTGAAATCAATTTCGTTTTCGTTCTTCTCGTTCGTTTGCGTTTTCAATTTCGTTTTCGTTTTCTTTTGCTTGAAACCCTAACTTTCATTTTCGTTCTTCTTGTTTGTGTGAAATTGATTGCTTTTCTGGTTTTGTTTCATGCCATTGAAAACGAAGGAGAAAACGACGGCGAAGAGGAAGAAGAAGAGGAACGACGGCTAAGAGGAAGCGATTGGGCAGGAGAAAACGAAGGAGAAGAGGATGCTACTGGTTTCTTCGGCAATTGTTACTGAAATCGAAGAATAAAACGAAGGAGAAGAGGAAAACGAAGGTAAAACGAAGCTACTGGCTTCTACCTTTGATTTGAAAACCGTGTACCTATGAAGGATGCATAATCAAGAGGTAATAGTTTAAACTGTACATTAATTAAACTTTCAAAAGCTGCTTGGAAAATTATGTTACACTGAAATTGCGAATTTGTGTGGTTTCTGTAGCACATTAGAAAGGTGCTTAAGAAGTTGAAAGCTGAAACCGATGAAATTCAAACATGCCAAGCTACTAGGTATTTTTCATACCTGTTGTGTGCTTTGATTATTTACCACAAGGTTTTAATTTTGTTGCGTTGCAGCCCGATGGTTATAGACTCCCAACTCGAGGTATTTGTTGATAAGCATTGTACTATATACTATATCAGCATTTAGCTGATACATTTCAAACTTCAAATTATGTTATATGTGTTGGACTGATAATTCTATGTGAACTTCAGGATATTCAGAGAGAAATTTTTATTTGCAAGTCTCGATTGGAAGAGATGGAGAAGCGACTAAGGTTTCCTTAATCACTTTATAATTGCTTGATGCTTACTACTTATCATCAATTAAAAACTAAACCTGTCTCACTCTAAAAAAATTAGGATATTTGAAGGCGATCCTTCTGAGATCACCACACTGTGTGAGGCTGAATATCGTGAACAAGTCCTTCAGAAAACTCTAAAACAAGTTCAACTGCAAAGAGTGAGTTTTACTCATTAACTACCGCATAAATTCACTACTGCTGTTATTATTTGTACATAACTAGTTTCAGGAGTCACTAAAGTGAATTGTGAATTTTCAATTGTTTCTAAGATTGAAAACAACTTACAAATTTGTCTTGGACAGTGCTTTTTGGAGGAAGAGCATAATTCTCGTATGCGTTTCCACAGGTATACAAGATTAAACTGCCAGTCACCTCATTCCAATGTTATTCAGGGAAAAGTGTAGCGAGCAAGGAGTTTATTCACTGATATATTCTCAGATAAACTTATATTTTTCTTAGGACATTTGATTGATTTGTATGTTTGTGTTCCTAACAGAATCTAGTAACTCAAGTATCTAGTAGAAGCTTAAATGAAATTATATAATGTACGTGAAGCTTACCTTTGTTCTTATGATTTTGGACAGATTGAAAATGAATATGGACCTGTGGAGTATGAACTTGGTGCTCCTGGTAAATCCTACACCAACTGGGCAGCAGATATGGCTATAGGACTTGGTACTGGCGCATCGTGGATTATGTGCAAGCAAGATGATGCTCCTGATCCTGTTGTAAGTTCAGCTCAAGTGTCTCTTATTTGATATTTTCCTTTATGTCTCCAAGGATTTCAGCTTCTAATTCCATTGGAAAATCTTTTACAGATCAACACTTGCAATGGCTTCTATTGTGATTATTTCTCTCCAAATAAGGCTTCTAAACCAAAGATGTGGACAGAAGCTTGACTGGCTGGTATTGATTCCTTGTGTCTTATTTTTGATGTTTCCATTAGACCATTAGAATAAGATACATACAAGCTAGATATAACCCTGATCATACATTGCTTCCATTCCTCTATGTTTGCAGGTTTACCGAGTTTGGAGGTCCGGTTCCTCACAGACCTGCTGAAGACATGGCATTTTCAGTTGCAAGATTTATACAGAAGGGAGGATCATTTGTCAATTATTACATGGTAACTTGGTAACTTCATTATTCATTGATTTCAATGTGTAATTGTGTAAGTTCACCGTTTTTGATTTAAAAATATTGAACAATGGTTGTTTATGTCGTTCGCTCCAAAGATCACGGAGGAACAAATTTTGGTCGAACTGCTGGTGGCCCCTTCATTGCTACAAGCTATGATTATGATGCACCTCTTGATGAATATGGTAAACACAAAGGATTCCATACTAAATATGAAGAACTTCACATATTTTGTATACATTGATACACCTATGTAGAGTACTTATTTTTCTTTCTTCATCTGCAGGATTGCTAAGGCAACCAAAGTGGGGTCATTTGAAGGATTTACACAGAGCAATAAAACTCTGTGAACCAGCTTTAGTTTCTGGAGATCCGACGGTTACACGGATCGGAAACTATCAAGAGGTATGCCTTTTTTTTCAGTTATTTGAAAATTACGAAACATACCTAAAATGCTTTATAACCAAACTGATTTTCTATCTTTCATCATTCATGTCCAGGCTCATGTCTTTAAATCAAAATCGGGAGCTTGTGCCGCATTCCTTGCAAACTATAATCCGAAATCTTATGCAACAGTGGCATTTGGAAATATACATTATAACTTACCTCCTTGGTCTATCAGCATTCTACCTGACTGCAAGAACACTGTTTATATAAATAGATATCACACTAGTTAGACATTGTATTTCAATTTTGTATTTTTATATAAATATTGTATTTTTATATAAATATTGTATTTGTTGTGATTTTGTTGTTTGCTGTATATACAATTGAGGAATTTTTTATTTTTTTAAAAAAAAAAAAGACTTTTCATATCGGTTCCTTTAAATAACCGATATAAAAAGTGATTTTCCATATCGGTTCAACTAAGAAACCGATATAAAAAAAGCGTTTTATAGGTTTAAAATCGACTTTCTATAACGGTTCTCACGGGAACCGATATAAAAACATTTTCCATATCGGTTCTTTAACCGATATAGAAAGCTACTGTTTTTAATATCCCTTTATCTATATCGGTACATTTGAACCGATATGAAAAGTTCTTTTTAACCGATATAAAAAGCCTTTTTTCTAGTAGTGAAGGTATAAACTCTCATGAAACTAGATGTATACTAATTTATGGAATATAGAATGTATCTTAGTTTAGTTCTTCTTGAAGGCTTAAGCTCGCAATGCTTCGTTCTTTGATAAATCTATGATATTTTAAGTAACTGTGGCTTCCCCAGCAGCCAAGTCATTTTACCTCTTGCGCATACCGTTTAAGGTAAAATATGTTGTTGATCCCTACAAAATTGGGTTCTTCAAAGTTTTGCCCCTACATTAACGAAATAGGGTAAAATATGTTGTTGATCCCTACAAAATTGGGTTCTTCAAAGTTTTGTCCCTACATTAACGAAATAGGCATTTTAGTCCCCATATTATTTTCTCATTTTTATTATTAGTCCCTATCGTTAAATCGTGATGACTCGGCTAACAGAATCAAGTCTGGACACTTCACATGCACATTTTAATTGATGTGGCATTCACATGGCATGCCACCTCACTTTTTTATTGATTATAATTATTTCAACTCAAGTTTAAAATAAAATAGTTTTTTAACTTAAAAATTACCATCCATCAGCAGCATCATCGATTCATTCAGAGTGTAGTTTATGTCACTAAAGACACCCTTTAGTGATGATCACTAAAGGGGTAGATTTGTAATATACAATCAATAAAAATGTAGTTCTAAAATTTCAGCCATTTTATTCTTCCATAATTATTAGGCATTTAGTTAGGGAATTTATTAAGGAAAAAAGTGCTGAATTAATGCCAAAAAAAAGGGATCTTTTGAGTAACGGAAACAAAACTCACAAAAGGAGAAGTCGACACCAAAATTGCTTAAACCCAGAGAACGATCCCACCCCAGATACCCATAAATCGACCAACGGCATTTAAATTCTTCCCGAAACCGTAAATCGATCCAACCTAGAGAATGCGAAGCTGAAATCGACGACACGGCAGGATTGAACGATAAGGAAAAATAGGAAGAAATTTTGAAGAAGAATCGAAGCAGATTTGAAGCAGAAATGAAAGAAGAAACGAAGCATAAACGAAGAAGAAACGAAGTAGGAACCAAGCAGAAACGAAGAAGAAACGAAGAAGAAGTTTGCGAAGAAGAAACGAAGCAGAAACGCAGGATCTACCCATCGCAAGGTGTGTTTTTGGTTCAGTTTTGCTTGTTTCAGGATATTTTTTTTACATCTTCCTTACCTATTCATATTCCTCTCTGTTATTTTTGTTTCTTGAAACAGAGTCTCGACAAGCAGACTTATTCGGTGGCCGAACACACACGCCATCCGCTGTCAGAACCGGTCTCTAACCAATTCGCAGTTGGAAAAAGGTTAGTTATTTGTTCTTGAAACGCGGGATTCTGTTATTAAAAGAACTCTAACATGAATAAACATAGATTTTTGTATAGGGTTTTTCTGATTTTGTGTGTGTAAAATTTGTAGACAAAGACACCTAACCAATGTTGCTTAATTTTGTGGTTAGTGATTGATTAACCGTAGTACCGTATTCATGCGGTTAGATTCCCAATATAGGGACTATAACCTGAGTACCATATTGATTGATTCTTTTGGTATGTTTGGTGATCTTGGAACCAAAGAGTATGTTTTAAATGTGTCTGTAGTATTTTTGGCAATATGAAATGGGTATGTCTAATCTTACGCAATGCTTATGGCTAGACAAAGAACAACCACGACTTTTGAGTCTATTGGTTAGACAAAGAACAACCACGACGTTTTAGTACCTATAAATCTAACTTGGTTCTTTCACAAACCGCAAACTATGGTTGTGGAAGTCGAATTAAACTTTCCTATACAAGAAAAATCATTGATGCCATTCACTCTGGAAGTCTCTTGAATGTAGAGTACAAGAAAATCGGTATTTTGGGCTTGAAATCCCCATCAAGTTGAGGAGTCCACTCGGAAATTTCCGGACCACGAGAACACAAAGTAGATCTTTAAACTCACTAACCTTATCCCGATCCTTTACATTTTCAAAGTATTTTTATAACATTTGATATTTTGTTTTGATTTCTGGTGGTCGACAAAAATGCATACAAGGAAACATTGTTGAAGCTAATTTGGATTGTTCAATAAAAACTTTGAAACATTTACTAACTATAAGATTGGTGAAGACAATAAATTGTGTAAGAGATTCTCGCGGTGGTCCAATCATTGATGCTTAGGAGATTGAGGCACTCCTCCATGAATCATCCTCTCTTTGCATCAAATGTCCATTTATTTTTATTTTTTGATTGATTGAATTTTAAAGAAAGGTGACATTTGAGTAGAAGACAGCCATCATGGTTTGAAAACTCGAGAAAAAAGTTCTAGTTTTTTTGTTGTTCACGCTATTGCGAGATAGTATTGTCTTGTTTATTTGTTTTGTAGAACAGTTGAGAGGAAATGAATAGGCTAAGGCTTGCTTAAAGATATGTTGACAACTAGTTTATGTGTGTTATTTTTCTTAAGTTCAAGACAAATTGTTTTATGGACAACCTTTGAGAATAATAACCCATTTAAACCAAGATTGTGTTTTCTTTTAGTGGACTAACCACAACATCAGAAAAGCGTGGCTAGCTTGAAGCTATCCATGGGTTTAAAGAGTCCGGTTAGTGCGTCTGGACCTAACCATCCCGAATCGCAAAAAAAAAAGACAAAACAATTTTGGTTATTCTAACCACGAAGTCACATAACCCGGCTAGTTTTAATTCTAACCACGAAGTCACCTAACCAGGCAAACAGGGCGATTACTATTTGTACTGCAAACAGGGCGATTACTATTTGTACTGCAAAGCAGTACAAAACAATTTTGGTTATTCTAACCACGAAGTCACATAACTTCGGCTAGTTTTAATTCTAACCACGAAGTCACCTAACCAGCAATCTCTAATTATTTGTACGCAAACAGTATGATTACTATTTATCATATTTTTTTCAGTAGAGAACAAATATACAGACTAGAGCATAAACTTCAATCTTGCATACTACGCAAGGCAATAGGTAAATGAATACAAACATAATGACCTAAAAACTGAGAAAATAAATTGTTAGATTGAATTGATATGAATCAATGTTGCATACCATCAAGGCAAGCGGTGAATGAATCCAAGTTTGGTCTAACCACGAAGTCACTTAATTGTGTAAAGCTAATGTTAAATCGATCATGTTCATCATCGCGGTTTGAGCCATTATCGGCGTATCCAAAAACGCGAATCCCTTATTAGTGTCTACACCCCCATTTTTTTTTTTAATATATAGAATGATAACAGATGTAAAATTCGCAAAGACGGAGAGATGGATTAAAAAAGATTTACGTTTAGAAGGAAGAAGGAAGAAGGAGGAAGGAAGAAAGAAGATTAACGAAAAACAAATAAGATTAGAAGGAAGAATTTTAAAATTAAATTGGCTCATTATTAGGCTTTATTAAAATACTATAGTCAAGGGAATTTGGTTTAAAAGGAATTATTTTTAATCATTTATATATTCTGAATGTTTTTGGACCAAATCAAGTTGAGGAAAAACGCATGCCATCATATAATGAACGGTTATATCATCAACGCATTAAAGGCTAATACCAAATTATATCCCGAAAATAATTGCATACTTTATGGAACGGTGCTAATTGATTTTTTTTAAAAATAAACTACTTAATATAATTTTATGGATGAAAGTACATATATAACCTTTTGAAAAACAACCGTTGGATCTCAATTGGAAATTAAATGAGAGATCCAAAGGTTACAAACAATTTAGTTACCATCACTAAACACTTGGTTTAGTGATGTAATCCAAAGCCATTCATCAACATCATTCATCACCATCCCAACCCGAATAGAAATACCTTTCCATGGCCGTGATGAAGCACAAACCACCAAATCAATCTCAAAAGGAACAACAAAGAACAACGACAACAACATGAACCTGAATTACAACATCAGCAACAACAACAAGATGAAACCCTAGAAGACCAACAGCAACAGAAGGAGGTAGAAGAGGAAAGCGCAACAGAATTGGCGATGAAATTTCAAATCGAAACACAGCAAACTTGCGACTCTCAGACAATATCCCCCTTTTTTTTGCCAGGAGAAACCAGACCTCCCAACGTATCCAGAAATTCTGCCAAAACTCATTTTTTATTCTGCCACAACCGATTCATCAACATCATGAACCTAGAAAACCCATGAATCTAGAAATTCACCAAGATTCACAAATTCACGCAGAGCAAAAATTCACTAGCTGTCTTTGTTGAGAGAGGAACGAGATGAGAGAGGAACACGATGGGAGAGGAACGAGAGAGGAAAACGATGGTGGGCCTTCTTTGGTGGTTTGGTTGTCGCGGCCATGAGAGGTGATAGGGAGAGAGTCGTTGCCATGAGAGGTGAGAGAGTGAATGAATTATTAATACTAGGACACACACCCGTGCCTACGCACGGGGCGGCGTGAATAATTTGTTAGCCATACAAATTAGTAATTTGTTACTCTGATCTATGTTATATATTTTGCCCTCTTACACTAAGTTCTCCAATATGTGTAGGCCTAGAATGTTATTTGTTACAAGCTATGGCCTATAAATATGAAGATAAATATGACTTACTATTTTTGAAACTTCTGGGAGGAAATCGTATTTAGATAAATAAGATGCGAAATGTGCTGAAAATCGTATCTATCTCCTGGAAGGTAAATACGATGAGATTTAAAATATTTCTGGTCAAATCATATGTAAGTGAGAAATGATCAATATTCTGTAAATTTGTAATTTTTTAGGGGTATTTTAGTCTTTTCACCGTATGCGTGGGGGGTATGGAGTCAAATGGTGGGGCACAAAAAAAATCCTTTATTTTTATGAGAATGGTTGAGTCCATATAACATAACCGTTGGTTAGTTAATATATATAAGAAAAATTTCTGACCATTTTTTTAACCAATAGTACACACATCCATTTTTTTGTGAACTATATTGTCATCATTATTGTTAAAGAGTTTTTTTATCAACGTTTTTTTGAATTAAGTTTCTCACATTCAAAATCACCACCCCGCATTAGTACGTATCTTCGAAAATATATCATATATAAACACAACCCTGTTAACATAAAAATTTCATTCTATGTTTGGTTGTAAATTATCAATTCGTATCAACCACTAACTTTGCAATACATAATTTTTTAACAATTTTTACAGAATTCCTTATAACTATGTCCTGTGCATCGCACAGGTGTACGTCCTAGTGATAATGAAAGGAGTGAGTTTATTAAATAATAAAGAGGAGTGAATAAAAATGATGAAGCGTGAGATTCTTAATATCGTGGGGTGAATTCAATCAACTCCAATTCACTTGACCCAAAAAAAAGTAAGTTGTTCTCTAGCAGTTGCTGAAGCTGAAACAATATCAGAGTACTGTGTTGATTGGGCATTTGAGCCATGTGATTGTGTCGTATAAATTACTCCAAGATTCCCACATCGGATGTGATATGACCTAAAAAAGAGTTTATAAGTAGGAGACATCCTTACAAAGCCGATTTTTGGGGTTGAGTTAGGCCCAAACCACATTCTAAGACATTCTTAATCTACAGTATTTACCTATTACAAACATAAATCAGATTGGTTTAATTTTTGTCAAGGGTATGTCCGTCCAAAAATATAGAGTGGGGGTATATTGGTAAACAGTCGGGTACAAAAAAACCCAAAAATAATTTTAAAAAAGTGTTGGACAAAAAAAACAATGAGTGGGGCCTTAATGTTTGCTAGATTAATAATGGACATAAAGTTTGCATTATTTACAATTATGCCATAAAAAAATTTAGAGTGGTGGTATATTGGTAAATTAGTACAAAAAAACCCAAAAATAATTTTAAAAAAAGTGTTGGACAAAAAAAACAATGAGTGGGGTTTTAAAGTTTGGTAGATTAATAATGGACATAAAATTTACATTATTTACACTTTTGCCGTAAAAAAAATTCCCCCCCAAAATCACTCTATAAAGTCGATTTGCTCATTATAAAGAGGGATGATGTTTTTTGGTAATTAGGTCAAGGAATTTTTTGTTTTAAAAACAAAAAGAAAAACTTAATAAAATATAATAAAATAAAAAAAGGCCATAAATATACCAATTTTACCATTTTCCTAACTAAACAATTTTAGGATATTTATGTAATTTCACTTTTTCAAACGTTTTCACTCTCTCACTACTTTTTCAAACTTTTTCACTCTCTCTTTCTCACATGCTTTTTTCAAACTTTTTCACTTTTTCACTCTCTCTTCCTCTATAACCACTACCAACATTAACCACCTCATTCATCCATGTATCCCCTATCACATGTTTCTATTTTTCACAATATATACTGTAATTTCATTTTAATATTTCATTTTTCTCTATCAATAATCAACTTCATCAACTATCAACTATAACTTTAATCAAAACACCCACTACCAAAATTACCGACCTATCAACTATAACCACTACCAACATTAACCACCTATCTTTTTTAAAACTCACTTTTTGAGGACAAATATATCATTTTTAATTATCAACTATAACTTTATCTACTATTATATTAATCTCTACCATTAACCTACTACCAAAATACCAATTTTACCCTTTTCAACTAAACAATTTTAAGATATTTATGTATTTTCACTTTTTCACTCTCTCACATACTTTTTCAAGCTTTTTCACTCTCTCTCACACTTTTTTCAAACTATTTCATATGGAGGATTTAGATACGACTCGTGATTAGAATTGAATGAACGTGTATTTATGAATGACAACAAATGAAACTCGAAAATAAGTTCCACCAGGTGAAAACCTAATTACAATAGCATATGTTGCTAGCCTAGCGTACCCAACTATTTCATTCCCAATGAATATGAGACACCATGCGTTGTATACTGATTAAATCATTAAACAATTTTTAGATCTGGTGTTGGGTATTTACAAAATATTTATTTGGAGTGTTTTTGGATAATGGTTAAAGACATGTTACAAAATTGCATTTGCCGGGTTTGAATCGTTAACCATGAAGTGATCACACACAAGCTTTTGCTGACAGACCAACACAACATTTGTGATATACTACAAACCTTAACAACATAAACTATTCGAGATGACATGAATTCTTTTGAAGAGTTGTTTTGTTTCACTAAAAGGTATGAAGTTCTCTCTAAATAGAGACATTCTAGAACCAATACACACATTTAGCTTCTATTCAATACAAATCCTATAATTTTCCTATTCTAAATCATCTTTTAGCTTCTCTGGTGCACACAATGGAGTCAAGGGACTTTTTTTTCGATAAGTAAAATTTCATTATAACAGGCTAGTTTGAGCATTACTGTGGACTCTCTCTACCCAGCTCTATGAAGGGTTGCAGAGGACACACTAGCATTTGCTACAAAACCAAGACCAAACTTACACCAAAAGTTCTAAGCACACTCCACAAGTGGGAAAGAGTAATGTTATTTACATTGTTATTGCTTGTATGCACATTCACATACGTGCATGCGTTCAATATTAATTTTGAATTTAATTGTAATACACTGTTAGCACATGTCATCGGCACTTTGCTACAACGTTATTGTTATTAACTTTAAATATTCAATGGAAATGACTTTCACTTGCCCAAGGGGAACTATACCAATAGCGAGTTTCCTCTTCTTTTCCTTTTGATTACGATTTTCCCTTTTTACAAGAAAGTGCCGCCATTGTTTTCTATTTTCTTCCAATCCATCTTCTTCATCACCCATTATTTATTTTCTCACGAGTCAAACCCAACTCGTCCATCCAACAACGAGTCAATTGGATGGGCGAATTTAGAGACAAAAGAATAAAGAGAAGACACATGTACATCTGCTCAAATGAATATTGTTTACGAGACGAGTAAAGGAGTGGTGTTGATGGAGGAAATTCTAGATAGGTTGAAATGAAGCATCGTGCACCACCTAACATGACAATGCTTATTAGAATTAGCCTCTAATAACAATCCAAAAAGCACACAGATTCGATTGACAACAATGGGTGGTACACATGAATGACTCATTGAAGAAGATTGTTGAAATAAAATAAAATAAAATACCAAAAAAGAGTTCACATTTGGACTCCTTTTTCAAGGGACATATGTTTGGAGGACTCCTTTTAGGTAAAGAACACTAAAAGATGGTTTACGCTATAGCACAATAAGTAACAAATAGATACACTTTATACATGATGATGGACACACAATTTTGTTATGTTTACAAGCTCATACTTTTAATACTGAATTCCTCACAACTTTCCTATTGCAGGCCCCTTAACAAACCTAACAAAGGATAAGGAACTGAAAGGTAAAACGAACCTAATCTGGTGTATTTGGGTTAAATTAGGGACCACAGTGTGGAGACCAAATGTTGATTTCCTCTCATCTAGTCTGGATGTGTTACAACTCTAGTCTACATGTTGACCAAAAAAATCTAGTCAACACATTCAACAAACCATGACGTCACACGAGAATTTCCTCCTCTATTAGAGAAAAAAATGTATAGTTTTTTTGGACAACATTTGGTTAATCATGCTCTTACATGAAGCATATTGAAAAATAGATCTTACACTAGCCCCACGACCCGTCCGATGGACGGGTTGGCTAATTGTTGGTTACGTAAAACACGTTTAGGAGTTGCATTTAAAAAGACCTTTGTGAAGCATACATGACAGTCCATTTAATAAATCCCTCACATAAGATTACCACTCTAAGAACATGATGAGTGTTTGGACCACACATACCAATTCAAAAAGAGAAATCACCCCATTTTTAATTAGCACGAATAATAGCAACATTTTATTTTTTTATTTGAAGAAAAGAGAAATGTAAGTTCTCCTACAATGTAAGCAACAAAATGGCGTGCTTACAGACTGAATGGAGAATGATGACAGTTTAATAACCTAATAATAAAGAACTCAATATCAACACATGCATTATTTTCCAATTTCAGTACAAACATATTCTTGCTCCTGGTGCCATTACTGTTCTATTTCATAAGCATATCCTAGATGATTAGATTAGAAATCTAATCAATAAATATAAAGTAGCAATTACCATTTTGATTTTAAAATCATTGAAGCAATGGAGTGTATATGGATCTCAGTCATAACAAAAAAACCTTTGTGGAACTCTCCATTTGTTCTTTATCTTCACCGTTTGATTCGTCGCCCGTGTCGTCAATCCTTCGCGTCTCCAGGTGTGTTCTATCTCGTGGTTGATTTGATCTACAATTGTGTCAAAGCAACGACGGAACTTAAAAAAGGAAAAAGGAAATTAA
Organism: Oxytropis ochrocephala; assembly: GCA_020916435.1. Classification (NCBI taxonomy): domain Eukaryota; kingdom Viridiplantae; phylum Streptophyta; class Magnoliopsida; order Fabales; family Fabaceae; genus Oxytropis; species Oxytropis ochrocephala. The sequence continues at coordinate 105,604,550 of CM037092.1, read as the reverse complement.
GTTTTTGCTAAGTTAGTTTAACAAAATGATTGAAATAATAACATAATTGATAACTTAAAGGCCAAACGATCATATTATGAGAATCTACTTAATACTATGAATATTCTTGACAACATGTGAGCCAAGTTCTTTTGCTTGGTTCGTTCACCATAATGAAGCTTAAGAATTACAAAAAGTATGTCATTTTAATTCTTTTTATTCACTGATTTCTGCAACTAAGTTTCCCAATATATTTCTCTGTTCCGTAATCAAGATTAAAAGATATAGAAAAGGCATATAAAGTCTATGATTCTAGTGTGCTGTATTGTTTGATTAATATCGTCTTTCGCAGATTTCTCATAATGAATGTGACTTAGAAATTAAGAGCATGTTGTATGGCTGAAATATGATATATGTATATCAAAGGTGCATGCCACATGTGAATGCACAATGGAATGGTTTAGAAGATTTACCTTTAGAAGAATATATCATACGTGACATTGGCATATATCAAATTAACGCTGGCTTTGTCTTGTGGGTTTCTAGTATAGCTCTTGCAACCTCAACAATAAGAAAAACAATTTATCTAATTATTACTAATCCAAAGTTTCAAAACAAAAGCTCAATAATCCTTTACTTTTTCAATACCTGAAACATTGGGGATGCCAGTGCCTCCAGCAATCATTCCAAATGATTTTACCTGATTAGGTTGGTAGTTAGAACGTCCCCAGAAAGAATGAAGTATATTGGAATTTAGTATGCATTACATGATTTTAGTCTCTGTTTGCAAAACTCACTTGCTAATTGTAACGATCAAAGTGTATAGAAGCTACTCAAATAACATCTAGCTAGTGAATTATTGAAACAGATAGAAGGAAAAAAATTTAAGAACCTTTGGTCCTTGTAATCCCCTTCACGCATCTCCTCCCTAAAGGAATGATTGTGGATACATCTAAATATTAGCCAGCCAAACAATTCGGACAACAAAAATTCAATAACTATTGTATGTTTAAAAAGTAAGACTGATTAACAATTATTATAAAATACTAAAAACATAAGTTAGTGGTATTTAGTATATAACCTTTACAACCAACTCAAAGTATCCAATATCAGCAGTATCCAATGTAGTTGAGATTGGCCTCTGTTCATCTTCTTCTATCAAAGATCTCCTACTTGGTGTCCCTCTCTGCCTCTCCTCTTCTCCCTCTAATCGCTCTCTTTTTCTCTCTCTGATCGCTCTCCCCCTCACAACTGGCTCAACTCAACAACAATGTTGCAAAAGTTCAATTCTTCTTTCTCTCCTCTCACATCGCTATTTGTTCTCTCTTATCTCTCTAGGTGAGATTTCGCTCTTCTCTCTCTACAAACAGCTCTGTCTCTTTCATATGGTACTGTTGCAACTATGAGGGAGAATTAGAGAGTGAGGGAAGGAAGAGAGAACAGAGGGGAGAGGTGTTGCGAAAAAAAGTCCCCGAGGGTTTTTTATTCGTTTGCAACTTTTTAGAACAATGAAGTCGCCACCAATATTTTTTATAAGGAAAATATTGAAGAAAAACCTTTTGGGAAGGGAAACGGTCTTTTGGAAAACTTAAATATTTGGGTTCTGAATTCGGTTAGGCATGGGAAGGTATTAGCACCTCACACCTCCTTTCTAACGAAAGGAACCTTTAATTAAACGCGTGATTTTAAGTGTTGATTTGAAAATATTTAAATTTGCCTCTTTTTGAAAAGATTTAATGAATTTTTATTTGCGGCGTTTGACGAGTTAATCGCTTTGGGTTTTTTGAAAGAAAAAAAAAATGTTTGTAGTTTATTGTGCTTGACGGGGGGATCCAGCTCCTACGTATCTTCAAAGCGATGGAGAATTCAAAGCTACGTAGTTCTAGGTTTTGGTTTTATTTTGTATCTTGTTTAATTGTGAAATTGAGCTTTCACGATGATCAATTGAAGCGAAGGCTCCAAGTGACCACCATTAGTACTCCATTGTTAATGATCATGTAAGCAAAGGCTTCACAAGACCAATAACAAAGTTTTTTGATTTAATGAAAAGTTTTTTTTTAGGAAAATTAGACGTTCATGATGATCAATTGAGCAAAGGCTCCAAGTGATCACCACTAGTTCCTCATTGTTAATGATTATGCAAGCAGAGGCTTCGCAAAACCATTAACAAAGTTTTTTTCGATTTATTGAGAGTCCCTCGAAAAATTAGACGTTCATGATGATCAATTGAGCAAAGGCTCCAAGTGATCATCACTAGGTCCTCCTTGTTGTTGATCATGCAAGCATAGGCTTCGCACGAACGCTAACAAAGTTTGATTTAATGAGAAATTATTTGGGTTGAAAAAGAATTAAAATAAATAAACGAGAAAAAGGTGAAAATTGAAAAATGGGGGTGCAAATAGTTACAGGGGCTATACTATCAAACAGGGGGTGTGAAAATTAAAGGCCCAATGTCGTTTTTTGGGTACCAAGGGCGCTGCAACAAAAAAATGAATGGGCTCTTGAGGGGAGGGGGTATGCTGTAACAAGGGTGGTGCAAGTAGCATGCTGAATTTTAAAAAAACAAAAAAAGGATAAAGCCCAAACCCTAAAAAAAACTGAGAACGTGTTTCCCCTTTTTTCCTTTCTTAGGCTGGCTGCTGGCAGTCCTTCGAGAGAGAGAGAGCTTCCTGGCGAGAATCTCGCCGGCGCTTGCGGAGGGAGATGGATCAGAGAGAGAGAGAGAGATAGGTAGCGAAATGAGAGAGTGGCGACGCCAAGAGGAACGCAGCGGTGAGGAAGCGAAATCGTGACGTCCCCGATCGCCCTTTGGCCGACGTCGTTTGGTGATGGTGGAGGATCGCGAAGGTGGTTTTTGCCACAGTTCGCTTTTTCGTTTTCTTTTCCGATTTCTTTTCCGATTCTCCTCCTTCTTTCGATTTTCTTTTGGGTTTTTGTTTCGGATCTGCATTGTCGGGAAATTTATTTTGGGTGGTTGGTGGAGCCGCCGGGTTTCGTGATTGTGGGAGGGGGGGAGAGGGCGAGTTCTGGTGGTGATTCGGTGGTTGTTGGAAAAGGGGGGGTTCGGTTTTGTGATGGTTTCAGGTGGGGTTTGGTGCTTTGGTGGTGGTGATTTGGTGGTCGTTGGAAAGGGTAGGGGTGGTTCAGTGGGGATAGAGATGGTGGCCGAAGGTGGAAGAGAGAGGTAGCTCATGGCTGAGAGAGGGAGGGTACGGTTTGTAGTGGTGGTGGTGGCTACATTTTTCTGAATCTGTGTTGTTTGGCTGATTAGGGTCTCACAGTGAGACCCTAATTTCTGTGCAGTCGTTTTCTTTGAAATGTTGTGTCCCCTTTGACTGTGATTGTACTGTTTACTTATACTAATATTTTAGGTTTAGCAATTAATTACCTTTTAATGGGCTTTGACTGTTTTTTAGGTTTGAAGTGGAGCGGACCAGGCCCAGCTACTTGGAGAGTAGCTGCTGGAACCCCAAATTTGCTGCTGCTGCCTTCTGTTATTTATTTTTTTATGTAATTTTCGGATTTAATTATTTTTGTACATTTTGTGTTATTATTTTTGTACTTTTCTGACATTTGGACTCTCCTAAGTTGTAATAAAAATTAAATAGATTTTTTTGACATTTTTGGATTATATATGCTCAAAATAACTTAATTGCGCAAAATAAGAATAATAAAAAAGGAGTCAGGCCGACTACAAACACGAGAACAGGCCAAACTAGAGAAACACACTAAAACGAGACCCAAATAGAAGAAATGGGCTCATTAACTAAAAACACTTGAAAATTAATTGGAACCACGCCGCAGGCCCAAGCCAAAATAGTAGCGACTTAAATAAGCCCACTTAGGTTCGATTAGGCCCAAATATCGAGATTAAATCAAGAATGCGCGAAAAGATTGATCATTCACGCGCATGCCTAGCTTAAGTAACGATATTTTGGTTTAATTGAACGGATAATTGAAATTGGCTTAAATTAAAAAGAGACACTATTCTAGCTACTTGTAATCGTGTGATCTCGAAAAACAAGTTGAATAAAGCAAGTGACAAAAAGAAGACGGACAAAATTAGGGTATTACAAGAGAGAAACAATAGGGTGTGTGTGTGTGTGAAAGATACATGGAAGCAAGGTAGAAGATGAAGCGTGTTAAGAAGGGAGAATTAGAAGATGGAAAGTCATGCGTAGACATAGGAAGGAGTAGAGTTCTAATATTGATTGGTTGTGCTTTTGGTAATTAATCATATGTAACCCACCAAAACGTGGATAAAAATAGGTGGGATAGGGGAAATTATAACTACGGGAAATAAATAAAGAGGAAGCCACGTTGCAAGTAAAGGATAAAGCAAACCACAATTGAACCAAAAAAACTCATGCGATGGACCAATAAATTTTCCGCATGGCAAAATCACAATCGATTTCTAACCCATGCCAAGATGTGCATATTCATCATTAATATAATAACCTACAACAAAGAAACCTGCTTCCAATAAACATGTAACATATTTCAATATTCTTTAACACTAATGCTAAGAAGAAAACCTGTAGTAATTTAGATTAGATAAAAATGTATATAGGGTTTAATGTGCTTTTAATATTTAAGTCCCTATAAATTTTTTATATCTTTTTAGTCTCTAAATGTGTGTGACTAGAAAAAGTTTGATAACAAATTTCGACTTAAAACAATTGCCAAATACACCACAAAGTGTAACTTGCTAACATCCTCCTAAAAATCAAATGGGTGTATGTTAGTATATCGATACAAATTTGCTAAGTATACTCACTCATTTTCTAAAGTACGTTAACAAGTTATAACTACAGTTTTTATTTTATTTTATCAGTTACTCTCGAAAGTATGACTTGCTAACATACTCCTTTTAAACATAAGTCATTGTATGTTTTTTTTAAACAAATAGACAGATTGCCAGAATTTATTAAAAAAATGAAAAAGAAAAAGATAGAGAAAAGCGAAGGGGGACTAGACGAAATCCTTGCCATCAAAGAAAATTAAACAATAATAAAGAGCCCCTAAAACATTGCGGTCTACACAAAGCTAGACAAAAACCTAAATAACCAATCTAACTCGACAAAAGATAGAAGAAACTCAAGCTAGAAAACTTGTACCACTGGTCATCATCACGGATGAACCATTCACAAGGTGATGAACGAGTTGAGTGTAGATCACCCGCAACAACTTGTTTAACCTCCTCCTTAGCAAAGAACCACAATCAGAATTAAGCAAGAGTTGCCATCAAAGATGCCACCTCATCACATTACGGCTTTCATTATTGATTCCATCAAGTGAAGCTTCAAACTGTAATTCAAAGTTTATGTGCATTAGTGCATGTATCTTCTTTTGATTGAGTGAGGTTGTCCCTAATTGAAGAACACCAACTCTC